>JASUAB010000005.1:37327500-37850000 GCA_037013595.1 Dicorynia guianensis
GCAAAAAACGCAAGAGGGCTACAAAGAGAGGTTCATCAATAGCAGGAATCACAACTTCAAAACGATCTGCTAAGGTGCCATTTCATTCCTTTAGCAGCAGGAATGTGAATTGTGATTTAAGCAATATGTTTTTACTTCTGTTTTTCTTTAATTTTATGGTAGAAAGTCAATCTTGCATGCTCTTGGGCCTTGCCTGTTTATCCTTATTTTCTCTGCTTTTGCACACTTGCAAAAATTTTTACCCTGCAACTTTATTTGCAAGGGAATGACACTGAAGCATCTGAAAAGAGGGAGGGCGGAGTGAAAGTTAGTTGATTACTGTATAATGCTAATATGTATTTTGGCCCTTTGGTGAGTGTATATTACTTTTTCTCTATTAGTGATACCTGAAACTATATTGGTTAGAGCATAAACAAATTTAAATAAATAAAAAATGGTATCAGTTTGGGTTAGCCTTTCCCGTGTGTGTGTGTGTGTGTGTGTGTGAGAGAGAGAGAGAGAGAGAGGCATACAGATCTTCATGGTTTACTTTGATTTTTGTTGGGAACTCATTTTGTTAAAGCTTTCTTTTTATAATTATTATGGCACATTCTTTAGAGTCAGAAGAGAAATGAGGATATTTCAGTAGTGGAGGGAAGAAAGAGTACAACTGACACAGAGGATGAGTCGGAGGGGGAAGAGAAAGAAGATGAAGACAATGGAGATCAGAATGAAAATGGTGTGCTGGTTAAATCTGAGGATGAGATGCCAGAGCAATCTGAAAGTGAAGACAAAAATGATTCTGGGAGTGAATCTGAAGACTTGGAAAAACAGAAAAAAGTGTCTAAAACATCATCTGCAAAGAAGGAATCTGCTGTGAAAACTAAGGCCAAGAAAGTTACAGTCACAAATAAATCTCACTCATCACCAAAGAGAACATCTAAGAAATCATCAGCTACCCGTGCAAAGTTTGATGATGATAGTGATGGAAGTCCAAAGGTCTTTTCAAGGAAGACTAATGCAAAAGGTGTAAAACAGAAAACATCCAGTCTAACAAAGTCTGCCTCCAAAACGAAAACTGGTAAGTATCACGACCTCCTATTTTGATTGTCATTATGGCATAGTGGTTGAAAAGTGCAATTGTTAGCTGAAATGGAGCAATGAAAAATTAAAATGCTGTTAACCAATATGTTTACTTTTATTATGAGCTTACATGCAAACTATTTTAATTGAAACTGCAAATATGTGTTTAAGGTATAATTTATCCTCATCCTATGTATACAATGAAGTACTTTTTTTCTTTTTGTATTGAGCAGAAAAGGTAACTAAAGGAAAAGGCAAGAACAAAGAGAAGTTAAACCCTAGTGATGATCAGTTGCGAGATGTAATTTGTGGAATTCTTAAAGAAGTTGACTTCAATACGGTAAGATGCTGCAATTGAACTTGGATGTAATCCAACAGTTAATTTGGATTTGATCTTATGTTTTTATAACTTAGCTTTCATTTTATATTTGCTACACTGATAAGGCATTGCCAAACTTACTGTTTTTGGGCTCAGCATCCCTTTCCAAAATGGATCTATATTTTCTTCTGGATACTGTCAAAACCTTTCTTTATAGCTTGTTACAATCCTTGGTTAAAATATCTTGACCTTTTCTCTGGTATTGTCAATTGGACAACCAACATTATAATTACCCATCAATCCACCAATGCATGTATGTACTATGGAATTGATTGTTGAATGCACCCATGCATATGCCTTTCCACATTTGGATATTTATTGCTTCAATTGTTGACATGGAAATCAGCATGATGAATGGGTAAACATATAAGGTTGCAGCACACTTTACTTTTGGTTGTATGATTTCCTTCACCATGTTGTATAACTGCAACTTCCATTGCTGTTACTAGATTTTCTAGCTGTGTCATTGTTCCATACTGATATGTCCATGAAAATGATAGTGTTTAAGTGAAGTACCCTTTATGCTGATGTCATTTGAATTTAAATTCATGTTCTTTTTTGCAGGCTACATTTACTGACATTCTGAAGCAACTTGGTATGTACTATTTCTTTTTACCTTCTTTGCTTGAATATACCTTCATTAACAACTATCAGATAGTGTGCAGCTTTTATGGCCTTCAATCTTAAGAGCAAAAACTTTGCTTTCCATGTGTGCTTGTGTAGTTTTTATACTGCGACTTATGACTTACATCTTGTTTGGTTCTGCATCAGAAGCCACGTTTTGGGGTGCCAAACCCAAAACCACGTTTAAGTGTTTAACCCAGCGTGGCAAATTGAAGTTTCTGCCAGTATGGGCATAGAATATGATTTTGGCCCTCTGAATGCAAATTAAAACAAGCTATATTGTTAGTTCGAAACCCGTACCACACAAAATACAATGGATACGTATCCCTTGAATGATCTTGGGATATTCAAGGAGTTAAAGTTGGCTGAGATCCCTATGGCATCATTGGGGATGAGAGAATTTTATAATTCGTAAAATGAAAATAAGAACTTAGCTTGAAATACCACATAGCTTGGTGCCTAACTAAATGCTGATCATTTTTCAGCTAGGCAGTTTGATATGGATCTCACCCCAAGAAAAGCATCTATAAAGCTCATGATTCAGGAAGAGCTGACAAAATTAGCTGATGAAGCAGATGACGAAAAAGATGGAGAAGGGGATGCTGAGAAAGATGAAAGCCGGTCTGCTGATCAGGAGGTTGAAGCCTGACTGAGAGGCTCTGATGTGACTGCTTGGACATAGGTGTAACTATGTATACTTCAACTCCTGTTATGCTTCAACTATACTATTTAGTCTTCTGCCGAGCAAAAGTGGCTGTGACTTATTTTTAGCATCCTATCTATGAGAACAACCTAGTATTTACAGCGGAGGCTTTTGGTGGGTTGGCAGTATGCAGCTTCTTGTGTACACATGAACAGAAATTGTAGAATTTTACCTTTTGTTAATATAACTGACCAACACTAGTTCCAACAATATGTCTAGTTTTACGAGTATTTGACATGAACTAGTCTCCGTTTGTGCGTTTTGATAGTTTGTCTTGATATTTGGTGATCATATCTTTTGTATTCCGTCCTGTTGCTTTATTATTGAATTGTCTTGGCCAGCCGTTCGCTGGGTGTGACAAAGTGACTCAATTCACTTGCTGAACACTGCAGCAGAACTGACCCCAGGTTTTGTTGTGCACAAATCAAGTTGGTAAAGATTGTTTGCTGGAAATGTGAAAGTAGTGATGACTACAAGAAACTGAGAAAGGAATCGTGTAAGTAGTCATGGCTTAGCATGGTTGTCAAATGTAAACAATGAGAGCAAAGTGGAGCAAGTCAAAAACGGTCCCCAGTTAGACCCATGCTTTACTCCACTAAATTCATTTAGTGGAGCACCAAGAACGTCTCCACCGGTTGTAACCCTTCCCTTGAAAAGAATAAATTTTATAATCAAATCAGAGGGCCCAGAAGTTGATGGCGCTTAATAAGTGCTTTAAGATAGTACTCAGTGTTATACAAATTCAAAGAAACAAACTTGTGATTTATTTCCTATTTAGCATAATATCATTAGAGCCCAAATTTAATTGATATCTACATAGATTATAAATACTAAATATAAGTGTAGAACAACGTTCTTGTGCATATAATTTTCACTGGCAGTGGAGCCACAATTATGTGAGCACGCGCAATTGCCCCACTCACTCTCATTAATTGTATTACAGTCTTTCAAATATTAATTAGAAATACAATATACTTTAATTTCATTTAATTTATTGAACTTATAATTTTATATTTGACTCTTATTAATCTATTTAAGTCGTTAAGTTGCTAAAATATGATAATTTAAAGTAAAATCATACATATTTTTTTGCATCAAGATTTGTTCAACAATTTTTCACTAATTAATAATATTGTCATTTGGACAGAGGCGCCAAAAGAAAAAAGCATCATACAATATTTTTTTAGAAAGACAAAAGATATTCTTCTTGCACAATAAATGCTAAAACAAGCATATTCAGATAGGGAATGAATTTTTTATTTTAATAATTTTTTATCTCTTTTTTATTTATTATATAGGTTTTATTTTTTTTATTAATATTTTTTCTTTTAATTCTGTATTTATTTTATTTTTATTTAATTATCTACTTTTTAAAAAGATAAAAAAATTTTGAACCTAATCAAATATGAATTTATTTTTATTAAATTAAAATTTTAAATATTAATTATCTTTTAACTCATTTATATTCAAAGTTTAATGTCTCATCAAAATGAACTCAAAGAAATTGATAAAGTAAAGAAAAAGTGATGGCAATATTATATGGAGAAGTGTTAGTTTTATATTTTTCGAATTACATTCTTTTATAATTTTTCTTTATATAATAGACCTGATTACCTTCTTTTTATCCCTTATGTTTAGGAGTAAGATTCGCATAAAAAATTTGAAGAAGATAATTACACACGTGACTTTAAAAGTATAAGATCATCATTTTTTTTGTTGTATGTGGAGGTTATAAAAAATATATACATATTGTATGTAGTGGAAGCACATCACATCAATATTATCAATATTATCAATATTATAGAATTAAAAGTATGGTCCCAGGGTGGGTGACCCACTTATCAGGCTAATAATGTTTAATAGTGGTGCTTTTGGCACCATTCAACTTGCTTATATGCAAGGTCACTATGTATGTGACCAGTGATTATAACCAGTCCCACCAATTTGTATCCTTCAAAAGCCTACATGTCCCCAAATGATTTTTTATATAATATATATATATATATATATATATTCTTTTTGTGCTAATTGATTTAATGATCATATTGAAGCCTCAAAGTTAGATGAGCATTTAATAACATATCTAAGTTTATTGTTTATATAAAAAAAATCTTAAATATATGTGAGCATTTTTTTCACATTGTGAGATATTATTTTTTAATTATTTTTGAAAATGATGAACTTATAATTATATGAGTTTTATGTTTATTAAAAAAGATTAAAATAAATATTTTTTATCAATAAACATAAAACTTACATATCTTTAAAGGTATAAAAATAATGCCGTTATTGTTTTTAATCACTTTCTAGTACGAGGAAGGTATTTAAGGGTTATGGAAGGATTTTTTATTTACATATTAAATATATTATTATATGCACATAATATATTATTAAATATATTAAATTTTATAAATAAAATTATTAAATTTAATAATATATTATATAAAATATCAACTTTTTGGTGTAACTTGTCACTTTTAATCTATATAATAATAAAATCTTGAAGTTGACTTAAGGTAGGAAGATATTTTGTTTTGGAAAAATGAATGAAATAAATAGGAGAGGGCGATTAGACAGTCCAACTCAGACCGACCACGTCCCAGATACTGCATCGATGGTCCAGATTATTCAGTTCTCATCCAATCCGATGGCTTCAAACTCGTCCGTGCAAACTCACACTTATCGACAAACAACGGTCTGCAACCTTCCACGTGTCCTCAAGTGAGCGTTATTAACGCTGATCCAACGGACCCAGCTCATTCACTCCCATACGGGCCTCACCTTCCTCCCTCTTACTGTCACCTCTTCTCCTTCCCTCCCCCCATCGCCGGACAAGGTAGCCGGAGCCACCCAACGCGACGGACGATCACCTCTGACCCAATCAATTGCCCTTTTCCTCTTAATAATCTTCAAGTAGGTAAGCGCAGTTTTTTCTCAGTATGGTGGATTTTGAGTTGTAATCCGTCGAAATTCCCCCAAGTCAACACAGATTCTTCCTCTGTTTATCTGTCGGCGAATTCAGAGACGAATTCATGTACTCAGTACGAATTCTTCAAATGTGCTGGGTGTAACTCATTCGAGACATTCATTAATTTCGAATTTCCAACGCCGGAAAGTTGTTATTTTTTGTTCTTCAATCCATTTTTCTGGAGCTGGAATAATCTTCGAATTTAAATTTCCACTGGAATTGCGTAATCCGGTGATTTCAAATACTGAATTTCAAATCCTTGGAGTTCTTCTCTGCTGTAGTGCTTGAGTTTTACGCAGAATCGAATTGATTCCAGTTTTAGTTGAGTCGTCGATGGCGGACTCGGACAACGATTCTGGAGGGGTTCAGAACGCGGGAACCAATGCGAACTACAGCGAATTGTCGCCGCGAGAACAAGACCGGTTCTTGCCGATAGCGAACGTAAGCAGAATCATGAAGAAGGCTCTGCCGGCGAATGCGAAGATCTCAAAGGACGCGAAGGAGACAGTGCAAGAGTGCGTTTCGGAGTTCATTAGCTTCATCACCGGTGAGGCCTCCGACAAGTGCCAGAGGGAGAAGCGCAAGACCATCAATGGCGACGACTTGCTCTGGGCCATGACTACCTTGGGATTCGAGGACTATGTGGAGCCTTTGAAGATTTACTTGCAGAGGTTTAGGGAAATGGAAGGGGAGAAGAGCGTGGCGGCGCGTGACAAGGAAGTGGGTGTGGCTGGCAGCGGCGGGGTAGCCGCTACGAATGCTGGGTACGAGCCGGGTGGGGGAGTGTACGGCGGAGCTGGAGTGGGGATAATGATGCATCAGGGACACGTGTACGGTTCCGGCGGGTTTCATCAAATGGCTGTGAGTGGCGGTAGCGGTGGTCCTGTTATGGGTAAGAGTGGGCCAAGTTATCCTGGGGGTGGATCTAATGCAGGTAGACCCAGATAGATAATGGTGTGGATAATGTTAAAAGAGTAATGTAAGACTTTTGTAGTTATCAGTTAATTTGGGGTTTGTATCTAAACACTAATTCTGATAGTTATTTGATGATTGGCACTCTGTAAAGTAAAGACATTAGCTCTTCATTTTAATCTGATAGTACTGTAACTGTTGTATCAAACAAGTAGTGCTTCTTTTCTTGTTTTCTGCCGCCTGCAAATACTATTACTACCTCTTAACGTACGAAATCAATTCTCAAATTTAGATTGAATGTTCCACTTCTAGACAGGTACAGGTTTTCATTTTCTTTATTATTTGTAAATCACTTATTTATTATGGATCCGGTTATACTTATATTTTTAGAGATATAAATTTATATATTATTTACATCTTTTTTTTTCTTTTAACTTATTTTTGTATTTGTATATATGATATGCAGAATTGCAAGTGTATATTATTTTTCTTTATTATCATAATTATATTTCCATCCTTAGCATTAAAACAACAAGATACAGATTTCCCTCACCATTAAACCACAAATGTCATTGTGTAAGCCTTTTCTGTTTGTTGAAGTATCTGAAATTATTAGGAATTGATAGATGAAAGTGATTTGAGAGTATACTACTAGTCTCTAACATGCAGTTTATCAATCAAAATATAAAAAATAAATGGGTTTCTAACTTTCTAGGAAATAAATAACACTTTCTTTCAATAGAGAAGCTTAACCAAACCACTCACCTTCACCAGATTAATAAACTTGGAGTGCAATAGAATAGTGAGGTAGCATTGAATCTGGAAGGCCATACACTCAACTTTACAATACTTATTATATTCTTTCAAATTAAAATTTATAAAAATTTTATTCAAATGATATTAAGTTTAACAGATTTAATATCTCAAGTAACTACCATAATCTGGATAAAGAAAAACTGATATAGCATAGACCAAAGGATGAACATTTCGGATTAAAGCATGAAATTATGAAACATGACCGTAATTGTCCAAATCCAAACAAAGACAAACGTAATTGCCAAGGGCCAAGGGGATTGCGTGGGGTGGTTTTGAAGAAGAAATGTGCACTTTTGGTTGGTGTGTGTGAGTATGAGAACGTGGGTGGCGATGAAATATATGGGTTAGAATTTCAAAGTTATCTTAAAATAAAAAAACCAGCGTTAGAACGCTGGTTTCCTTCTGCCTTGTTGGCTTGGGAGCAAGACTCTTACTAAGAAGGCGAGGGTTCAAACCGGCACAGAGAGAGACGAGAGAATGACGCAAGAACAGGAAACCATGAGGTATTTCAAAATACCTCTCTTTTTTGTTTCACCCAAAAATCCAAGTGCCAAAACCGCTATCTTTTTGTTTAAAGAATCATTAAACCCCAGGAGAGGTGGTTGCGCCTTTTTTGAACTGGTAACCAGAAGTGCTCAAATATCAGCATATGAGAATGAACTCCCTTGCTCAACGAATCAATGGAAAAATACTTTCTGCACTCCACCTGACGCATGTCAAGAGATACATGCAAATAATTTGAACCCCACAATTTACGTTTATATCATATCAATAAAAACTGAAATTTATGTGAATTCCATTTAAATTTAAGTGAGTCCAATCAAAATTGAATGGTGCGATCTACGGATGTGCAAATTGTATACACATATATATACATACATATATATAACATTAAATAATGAAATTAAATGACCAAAATTACCCCTATAATATATATGGGCGATTCTACCAAGTACCGCTATTACAGAAAAGAAATTATCGGGTATTGTTATCAGCTTTACGCTATGAGCATGCTCTTCACTAGAAGTATCATACCTGATATCTAGCAAGAGTATACCAACAATATGTGGATGCTTTAATTAAGGTCAACATTACATTCAAATCTTTGGAAACAAAAGAGGAATGCTTAACTGATATCAATAGAGACAAAGCACCCTCCAATACCTCAACAACAGATTCTCTTTATATTTCTATTTGTACATACATGACATATACAATTCCCTGGCATTGAATAATTACAGTGATTGAAAGGTTAGCTCTCTACACCATACAAAAAATTTGCATGCTCAACCGTGTGGTATACTAACAAAAATGTAGGGGTCAAAAAAAAAAATGGTGGGAAGAAATGACACAACAGCCAACCAATCAGAAAAGGCACATTATCAACATCCTCTGCTAAATCCTAGTACATCATTCAAACAATCAAATCTAAACAGTCTACCACATTTCAGACTTCAGCAGGTTCAACCCATTACATTAACAATGTTGGTTTAATCATGTGCGGATAACTAAAACATTAATAAAAATCAAAAGCTAATAACTTCATAGCAAATGTTCCACTTCTCATTGTAAGCAAAAAATTGTCATGATGTGTCTCTCCAATTTGGAAGGTCCACTCCATCTCCAAAGCAACTCAGAATTTGAATGAACAGCTTCCCCTCTCAAAACCATTGTCCCTACATAACGAAAAATCCCATAACAATTACAGTTGCCATTCAGAAGAGATCAACATAAACAAGTAATTGCGGGTACGATTCAGTCAAAATCAATCATTGAGAATTTAACGTTTATGATATTGGGATTAATAAATAGATTTAAGCACTACACATAAATTATTTGAACTACGGCAAAGTGCAAATCAAAACTTTTAAACAATGAAAGTTTTCTCAAACAAAGTCCTAAAAAAATTATTCATGATATAATCAATAATCTGTGCAAGACTTCATAAGGTACAGAAATTTTAACACATTTATTTCTTAAAAAAAAAATTCTCCAAAAATACATAAACTATCTTCCACACTGTGACCATAGATTGTTCATAGCTATAAAATTCAATTTATTCCACATAAAAAATTGAGCCATTAGTTTATGAAATTACAAATACCTAAGTTACTCATAATTCACAAATAATCAATTGGTTTACTCAACTGATTAAGACCTACCACAAATTAATGCATGACGATTAGTCAGTTACAGTATCTCTTAAAGGGAAAGTAGAAAGGAGGTAAAACACCAGCATCAAACTGCTTGTTAAAGTTGTTGCTAACCTACACATATAATAGCCACAAAACCAATAAATTACAATCATAACGGATTCCATATTATAAATTCCTTTTGTTTAATCAACTAGACAAAGAAAACTTTTGAAAACAGCTAAGCATATAACATACAAAATCCCTTTTCATCCAGAAATTAACAATTAAATAGCTACATCCAAAAAACATGCATGGGCTTTGAAGACAGAAAATCATCTAATAACTCCAAGTTGACCACAACAACAATCGAGAGGCAGAAAAGCTTCTATTCACAGACTGAAAATAACAAAGTTTACAAACAAAGGAGAAGATTGACCAACTTTAAACATACTATGCATGATAACATCCAAAATGCTAGTGGAATTTGAGAAAAATATTAAGGAAGGAGAATCCTTAGATCAACAAGAGTAGAGATAGACCCAAACAACAGCAGTTTTAAGTTCTTAACAACACTACTGAAGGAGAGATATGTTAAAGTCCAAAGCTAATATTGAGCACAGTCAATCAACATTCATCTTTTATTGATTAATGCATTCAGATGCCCCTCTTTCACCAGTGACCAGCCTTTATTCACATTTAGACTGCATCAACATGTTAGCAGGCTGTTTGAATGTAAGTTCAGGTTTGACTGACTCAGGCCCCAAATTTAGAAGACTAGACCTTGGACATACTAATTAATCCTAAAAGTCAAAAGTCAAAAGATTCTAAAGCCAATAGAGTCTGCACAGAAATGTCAACCTCAAGGACAACAAAGCCAACTTCCTGAAACAGCAAATAATATGTTTATGCTAAAAATTTAAACCACAGTTAGTCTTTCTAAATATTATGGTCAATTTTGATTAAAATTATCAGTCTCAGACTCTCAGCAACATCTATCACTGTCTGAATGAAAATGCCCAAGATCATTCTTTACTTTCAAACACCGATAGGAAAAGGTAATGAGTAAAGAGAAGCATTTAGATTAGCAACTGTTACATAAGAGAGTAAATGAACATTACCATTAAACAAAACCCAAATGCATGGGTGAAAATATCCATTATATTCTCAACAAGCAGGTGTCATGTTCACACATCAAGGAAAATTCATAAATATTATCAACAACTACTACACAAGCAGAGAGAGAAAATATATCTTGGCACTAACCTTTCTCACATAAGAACAAAACCATGCTTCTGAGGAAAAGCAATCAGAACAAGAGATTGAAATGTTAACAGCTGCTCAGCAACTTCTGAACTAGAGAAGCACAACCAGAGAGTTCAAACAAACATGACAAATCCTTGCTTTTTCAGTTTCTGTTCTTTCCTTACTCCATGGAGAGTTTTCATAAAAATTATAAGCATTATATCAAGTTACTCTGAGGTGAGTCGTCTCCTCTTCCCATAATCAGCATCTCTTGATCTAGAATGATGATCTTCCTCTTGTGATATCCGTGACTTGCTGTGAGTCCTTGATGACCTTCCCCGTTCCCATTCGTCCTCATGGTCTGCTTCGCGGTCTTTGTACCTATGATGATCTGCATATCGGTCCCTCTCTTCCCTATACCTATCACGATCACGGTCTCGGTCACGATCCCGAGAACGTTCCCGATCACGGTCCCGAGACCGTTCCCGATCACGCTCACGATCCCTCTCTCGTTCTCGGCCCATTTCTCTGTCATCACGTTGCCTTCTTTCCGACCATTCATGGTCCTGGCTCATATCTTTCTCTCTAGGTACATCTCTCTCATATCCTTGATCTCTATCATCCCTATACCTTCGATCGGAAGAACCAGACCAGTCCCTTTCGGATCCTCTATCTTTTTCCCTCATGGCATTAGGCCACCCACCTCTATCATGACTCACCTCACCATATTGATGGTCTGATGCAGCTTCCTCTCCATAACTTGACTCTCCAGCTCGCCCACCGCCATGCTCTTCAGCAACCCATCCACCCATACTTGGATCTGACCACATTCCCATATTGGGTCCATCAACACCTGATGTCGGCATCATTCCCATACCATTCACAGGCATCCCTCTCCCAAAAAATGCTGGATTAACATGAGGTGCTACACCAGGCAAACCAACACCCCCAACAGGAGGGAATGAAGATAATATACCAGGAAATTGAGGTGCTGGAGCACCAGGAAAGCCTCCATAGCTGCCCATTCTAGCCATAGGAGCACCAAATGCAGGATCAAAACCCTGATTAATCATTTGCTGAGGATGCAACAAAGGGGGGGTAGCACCAATACCCTGTCCAAATCCATTCCCACCATTTCCCATTATACCTCTACCACCCATCCCCCTATTCCTCATTGCATTAACAGGCCCTCTATTACCCATCCCAGGATTATTCCCTCTCCCCCAATTACCTCTCCCATAACCTCTGTTACTATCTCCACCTTGGTAGTTACCACCAGTAGAAATGTTACTTGCACCAGTCTTAGCCCCATCAGCAGGCCCCCTTCTTGTCTGAGCAATTGCAGATTGGGCCATCTGTTGATTCCTACTCACCTGAGCCTCTCCCATTTTCTTAACAGTAAAAGGAGAAGCAAAAGCAACAACACATGGCCGTCCATTAAACACATGCCCATTCATTCCTTCCTTACAAGCTGTGGCAGCAGCAGGATCATAAAACTCAACCTGGCAATACCCTTTCGACTTCCCACTTGCCTTCTCATCAAAAAACTTCACCTCCTTTACTGGGCCATACTTACAGAGCTCTGCCTCCAGCTCGGAATCCGTAGTCCACCAGTGCAAATCACCCACAAATAATATAGTGCCCCCACCACCGCTACCACCTGCACTTCCACCACCCATGCCAGCTCCTCCTCCAGTATTGACACTATTTACACCACTCACACTATTCCCAACCCCATTGCCACCAATCTTATTGAGACTTCCTCCTCCCCCCTGTCTCATCAAACCCTCATTCCCAACAACTCCACCATGTGGTTGCTGCCCCATCCCTTGGATTACTACACTATTATTAGCACTTTGTTCCTCTATCTCATTCAACTTACCTGATGGCTGCCCCAGTTCAACCCTAATCCCACCTCCACCGCCCATTGAAGATCCCGATCCACCACTCCCTTTGACACCCATCTCATTCCCTCTAAACCCCTGGTTCTGAAACCCATCTGCTCTCCCAGAAACCCTGGATGCACCATCCATTGCTCCAGCTCCACTTCCACCACCGCCAGCAGCAGCAGCGCTAGCCTCACCACTTACACCACCGACACCCGGTATCGAAACCCGAGCAGCCTCTGGTGGCGCGACAGTTGACTGAGTCTTTTTATCCTCAGCCTCGTCATTCCTAAACCCTAAATCCTCGTTCTTCCTCAAAGATTGAAGAAACCCTTCTCCAACATTAACATCATTATAAAGGTCCTCGTAATCATCGTCTTCCTCACCCAAAAAGCCCTCATCAGCTACCGCTGATATTGCTTCGTTGCGATGGAACTGATCCGTCGGATCCGCACTCTCACCATATCCTCCCTCACCTTCATCCATCGCACACTGTCTCTCTGTTCTTATTTCACACTACCTTAACGTAGGTTTTCCACCTTCTCTTGTTGTTCTCGAAGTCAGGGTAATCGATTTTACAAATCAAGTCGAAGCTTTTAAGGATTCAAAAGCAGTAAACAGAAGATGAGAGAGTGAGAGATCTTACCAGTTAGAAGCGAGAGAAGAGAAGAGGGAATGTGTGTGAGGAAGAGTCAGAACGACTCAAACCCTAATCTGAAAAGTTGTGAGCGATGTGATTTGCTAAGCTCTTTTTTTCTTTCTCTTTTTCTTTTTTTCTTCGTCCTTCGTCCGCTCACTAGCGTAATCGGCTAGAGTGTTGGGATATATTGCAAACGTGCCCATCGTTGTGTGCTTGTTCTCCCTTTCTTTCTTTCTTTTATTTTCATTCTTTGCTCTTTGCACATTATTATGTAGAAATTATGTTTTTAGAAAAATGTGGAGAAATTTTTTTTAAAATTCATAAATTTTATATTATATTTATTTTTTTAGAAAATATAAATTAGACACAACTTATATAATGTTAACATAATTTTTACATTAATTTTAAAAATAATGTGTGATTTAAAAAAATTAAAGAGCAATTAAATATTTCTGATTTGTGTTTTTCGGTATTAAATTAAAAGAAGAAGAGTTGACATAAAATACTTAAATTTTAATTTTAAAAAATTCTTTCTTTGTCTTTTCAACAATTTTATAATATGTAATTTAAAATTATCTGAATAATTTATATAGGCATTGCTATTGTTGACATTTAAGTAGCTTCCTTTGAATTCCTAAAGTTATGAAATCTTTCATTAATTGAAGAATTTAAAAAAAGTAGTGAGTTTTGAAGAAATGAATGCCTTAATCATAAGACGTTACTTCATAAATTTAACTGGATTAAATTTAAGCCAATTTATGACTTATAATATTTGAACCTATCACCATTGTCATTTACCATATGATAATTAATTTAAGTATTGACTAATCGTTCATTCGTTTAGACATTTTCATTTCATGTAAGTGAAATTTTGAGAGACACCAAAAATATTAAGTCCAACCATGAGGTTTTTTATGGATTCAAATTACATCTTTTCATTTTACATAAAGACAACTTTTACCCATTTTTTTTCTTTTTTTGCTAGTTTAATGATAGTCAAATGGATAATTATTTAAAGATTAAAGTATTAATAATTTCACCCTTCTTCCTCTTTAACTACTAGTTTTTTGGTTATGACTAAGTCATAATTTAAGTAGCATGCTACAATATTGTCATTCTTTTTAGGTCTTGTGCTATAAACATTTCAAAGACAATTTAAGTGCTGGTTTAAATCAGTTGTGAGTATAATTATTTTGAATAAAATTACTAAAAATGATATATATAATATATATATATATAGAGGGCTACTTGATAGAAGATATTATAAGGATTTTTTTTGTTTAAGAAATACTGAGATTCATACGTACTTTTTAAAAATTAATTTTAAAAGTAGCATCACTTAACCAATAGCAAGACTGGATAAGCCTTATGTCAGTTTGAACGTTAAGCCCAACCAGCGATAGAGGACCTAACAACTATAGAAAAGGATTTTCTATGTTACCTCCTTATCCCATTCCTTCTCTTGAAAACTTAGTATGCTACACCTACTCCCTTCCATTCCATTACCGCTCTATGTATTCTATAAGATTTCCTAATAAAAGTAGATGACATGACATGCAATATTTCTTTGTAAGATGAAAATTTTAGGGTGGGGTAAAAAATTAAAAGAAATAAAATCACAAAATCATTATACAATAATTATATAATAGTGAAGTGCAATTTGTGCAATTCATTTTTGCCATTTACAATCTTTTAGTTGAAAAAAAGTTGTTCTCTTATTTTTCCTCGTAAATTTAAACAAAAAGGGATTTTCTTTTCTACTCTTGTTATCCCATTTTCTCTATGGTGTTAACATGGCATGGGAAATCCATCATTATTGGTTATTTTTAGAAACTTTCATCCTTACCAATTTAATTGCTCACTGAAGCAGAGAATATCAATGATTGATGTCATAATGTTCCAAGATTAGTAAAAAAAATTTTTATGGTAATATATGTGGTTCTCCTCAATTGGTTTTCATGGTTGAAATTTTTGTATGTGATAGATATGATCTCCAAGCACCTTTAATCTGTTGATGATGTAAGAGATACCATTTTCTGTTCACCAAAATATATAGTTCACCAATTGATTTCTTGGTTGACAATATATAGTGCATCTGCTTATAGAAAGATTGCAGTTGGCCTCTGAAAGTGATATGATTCAACAAATTTTCAACAACCAAAGTAAACACTCATGCAACCCTTCACTTGCACCTTGCCACCAACAAAACATGCAGAAAGTGTGACAAGATATCCATATAATCTCACATTTTCAACACCTCCATAGCTGAATTTGGCCCTTCTCAATTGCTGAGGCACACACTCAACATGGGAACATGCATGGAAAACTTCATACAAGGTGAGAAGGAACTCATCTTCCGGAGCCGATTTCCGGCTGTCCCAGTTCCAGACTATGTGACACTGCCAGAATTTGTGCTCCAGAATGCTGAGTTATATGCTAGCAAGGTAGCATTTGTGGAGGCTGTGACAGGGAAAAAAATCACTTACAGTGAGGTGGTGAGAGACACACAGAGATTCTCAAAAGCCTTAAGGTCTCTTGGTTTGAAGAAGGCCGATGTTGTGATTGTAGTGCTTCCAAATATAGCAGAGTATGCTATCATTGTTTTAGGGATAATGGCTGCCGGGGGAGTATTCTCAGGTGCAAATCCAACATCACATGCATCAGAAATAAAGAAGCAAGCAGAGTCTGCTGATGCTAAGTTAATTGTTACGAATAGCCCAAGCTATGAAAAGGTAATTGCTTCAAATATATCAAAAATGGACTTTTCTTGAACTTCAATTATGGATGACATTTTTACTGATACAGGTGAAAGGCCTAGGGCTACCTGTTATAGTGCTAGCTGATGAACCCATTGAAGATGCCATAAATTGGAACAAACTACTTGAAGCAGCAGACCGTGCGGGCAATAATATAATGAAAGAACCTGTTGAGCAGAATGATCTTTGTGCCATGCCTTTCTCTTCAGGCACCACGGGAATGTCAAAAGGTGTGATGTTGACCCACCGTAATTTGGTAGCTAATCTTTGCTCCACCCTCTTTGGTGTAGGGCCAGAAATGGTGGGTCAAGTAACCACACTAGGCCTGATCCCCTTCTTTCATATTTACGGCATCACTGGAATATGCTGTGCTACTCTAAGGAACAAAGGGAAAGTTGTAGTGATGGGAAGATATGAGTTGAGGACATTTCTCAATGCGTTGATCGCACATGAGGTCACATATGCTCCCATTGTGCCTCCCATTATCCTCAACTTGGTCAAAAATCCCATAGTGGATGAATTTGATCTCAGCAAGCTCAAACTCCAGGCCATTATGACTGCGGCTGCACCCCTTGCACCAGAAATCCTCACTGCCTTCGAAACCAAATTCCCTGGCGTTCTTGTCCAAGAGGTGGCTACCCCTCCTTACTACTAATTTCCATTCTAAGATGCTCCTTGAACAAGAGATGGAGGAGTCAGAGATTCCTCCCAACTAATTTCCTATCTAAGATGCTTCAATGCTATTTGTTTTTGGCAGGCGTACGGACTAACTGAACATAGTTGCATCACACTAACCCACTTACAAAAAGGATTTGAAAATTCAAGCAGAAATTCAGTGGGGTTGATCCTGCCAAATTTGGAAGTTAAATTTATAGATCCAGACACCGGCCGGTCTCTCCCAAGGAACACAACTGGTGAACTCTGTGTAAGAAGCCAATGTGTAATGCAAGGTAAAGGGAGATACACAATTAACTATGCCTTTACAGGTTGTGTTTCTTAATGTTTTTGTTTAGTACTGAATATCTGAATGAGGTTTCCCTCTCTAATTTGCCCAATAAAGATTAGTAGGTACTGAATATAATATGGTTGACAATGCCTTTTCAGGTTACTATAAAAGAGAGGATGAGACTGCACAAACCATCGACAAGGATGGATGGCTCCACACTGGTGACATGGGATTTATTGATCATGATGATAATGTGTTTATTGTGGACCGTATCAAAGAGTTGATTAAATACAAAGGCTTTCAAGTAAGTTACTTATGTGCCATACATTTAATTACCTAACGCATTCTGGCATGCTCATTATCATATCACCATCAACAAGAAAAATGGATGTACCTTTAATGGTGGTGCAGTGGCACTAATTTTTGTTTTGAAACTTATTTCTTTTTAGAATCTTAATTTGAACTTAAGACTTTACTTGTGTGATAAATGACTTGTTACTCTTTTTGTCACAATATATATATTTTTAAAAGTAAGAGACAAAATAGTTTATCTACTTTTTAAGAAGAGTAAATTAATCCTGCAATTTTAAATTTAAACAGATTATTCCCTTTAAGTAAAATTAAACAAATTTAGTTTCTCACAATTGTGCATGAAATGTGTTATATGATCAAACAACGTCAATCAAGCCCTAACAACCAAACACCCCTACTCTGCATCCAAAATTGTGTCAATATCTTCTCTATCTATCGAGCCCTAACTGTAAAGGCTGAGGGACAACACTCAACGGAATAGTGGGGCAACACTCAACAAAGCAAAGGGCCAACGGCTATCTCCACATATATGCGATCAAGCCACGTCAACTATTAATAGATGAGAGATTAAGAGTTCATGATGTCATCGATGAACTGTATTATAAAAGCATAAACGTAATTTCTTGCTCTAGCAAGATGATGAGCTAAATTAACTTGATTAGGATTGATCTACTCAAATCTAAAGTTAAGATACTAATTTGATCTTCTAAAAAACAGAGGGACCATTTGCACTCTTGCTCCTACATTGATATGTATAACTAAAGTTCAGAATCTGGTTAAAGTGTGGATTAAGTTTTGGACATGAAAGTGTGGAGGTGTTTAGTAAGGATTGCACAAATAAACCAAGCCTAATAGATCGATCATCTACCCAGATATAATAAATTAGATATCTCTGGATGAGTGCAGGTTGCTCCTGCTGAACTTGAGGCCATACTTCTAACTCATTCCTCAGTTGAAGATGCAGCTGTAGTGCCGTAAGCAAACCAACCATCATCATCTCTGGAATTTTGAACGGGTAAAATTTCCTTAATTACATTGTTGTTTTTCATGATTGTGTTTCAGATTACCCAATGAAGAAGCAGGGGAGATCCCCGCTGCAAGTGTTGTGATGAGACCAGGAGCAAAAGAGACCGAAGAAGACATCATAAACTATGTAGCTTCCAATGTTGCACATTACAAGAAAGTAAGAGTGGTCCACTTTGCGGAAGCCATCCCAAAATCACCTTCTGGGAAAATAATGAGGAGGCTTGTCAAAGAGAAAATGATGGAAAAGATGCAGACATTCTCCACAACAAAATCCAACAGTTTCTAAACTGAAATGCAAATTACACTTTTTATCCCTTCTTGATCATCTGTCCATCGTATTTGACAATGTTTCTAGCGATAACACTGATAGTGTCGAGAGACTACATGATATATGATGTTTATTTGTCTTAAATGTTAAATTAATAATTTAAGAATAAAGGAATTAATTATTGTGCAAGACTTAACATTGTTTTCCAAGGTAATAGGAAATTTATTTTTTTAAGGCAACAAGGCCAAAGCCCAAGCATTCAAGCAAAGGAAAAACAGCTAGGTGTAATAATAAGAGGAGTGATGCCACTAATATAAATTTTTTTGGCACAAATTTTATATAACCTTTCACACTCTTTTTTCTCTTTTTCACTCATTTTTATTTCTGTCAGCTCCCACCCAACTTGAGCTTTTTCCTATTAAGATTTACCAATTTTGACAAATATCTCCAAAAAATAATGGTGGTCGTTTTTCCAGTTTTCCCGCGAGAAATCAAGAAGAAAAAAAATATATTATTTTCATAATTTTATGTCCGCGAAGTATGCAAGAAAAGGAGAAAAATCAATTAGTGCTATCGGTGTCCTTTTCTACTGCACCGTGTTTCTCTTACTAGTTGTATGCAGTCTAGCCGCTTTCTTATCGGTTATCGGTTATCACCCAAGGAAACAAGCCTCTCTCCTTACTTCTCTGAATCATGGCCGGGTTCAGTCTCCTTTCACCAGTAGCACCTTTTCTCCTCTCACACAAACCCCTTCTTCAGTCCACCTTTCTGGCTTCCCCTGAACATCTTCTCGCTCTGAATATGTCTCCAAAAAAACTTAGAAAACCCAATAAACTCAAAAGCCTGGTAATGGCCAAATCCAACGGTAACGACTCAGCAGACGCTCCAGACCGCATAGTTTCTGCCCTTTGCTACTTCTATCCTTTCTTTGATGGTATACAATATGGGAAGTACGTAATCACTCAGTTTTATCCTGTTCAGGCTCTTGTACAACCATTAGTACCTGCTATAAAAGTGTTCAAGAGTTTTCCTTTTAATGGTTTTATAGTATTTTTGACCCTTTACTTTGTTGTTGTGAGAAACCCCAATTTTAGTAGGTATGTGAGGTTCAATACCATGCAGGCTATAGTTCTTGATGTGCTGCTGATTTTTCCTGATCTCTTAGAAAGCAGCTTCAACCCCAGAGATGGGTTGGGCTTGGATTTGATGATGAGTTTGGACAGTACTGTGTTTCTGTTCCTATCTGTGTGCTTGATTTATGGCTCTTCTTCTTGTTTGCTGGGTCAACTCCCCAGATTACCAATTGTTGCTGAAGCGGCGGAGAAGCAAGTTCTTTGACCCATGTACTTTTATCTCCATTGTAACTTGTATACCCATTAGTTGTTCAATTCGAGCCTAGGTAGTGGAAAAGTTCAATTTTTGAATTCCTTAGTAACAGCCTAAGAAAGTTTACGTAAAGCAACTTTTATCTGTTTCTACTCTTAGATAAATTTCAAAATCAGGAATTTCTTAGTCTGATTTATTTTGGTGCGCCTGAGACAATGAAAAAAAGTTCTTTTTTAATTATTGATTGAATTGATGTTCAATATATGTGTGTGTGGTTTAACTGATTGGGTAAGGCTTGTGGCATCTTGGCCATTTTACATATCTGTGGAAGCTGAGAGAAAAAAAAAAAAAAAAAGCCCTATGTTGATATATGATTGACAAGCATGAATCGGGTGGGCTCTTTTCACTTTTTAATAAGCTGGGAGATCAAAGTGCTCCTCTTTTAGGATGGTTAAGGGCAGTGTATTGTATATCTTTGGGATGCTGCTTTAGTAAGAAGATGAAGTATTGAGCTTATTACTCTTCCAGCCCCCCTTTCCAAGTTTCCCCTCTCTAGTTCTTTCTATAGGTTTAATGAATTCTCAAATAGAGACATGATGGAGTGGAAGTCTGCAAGTTAAAGTTCAATTGGAAAAAAAGTTCTGATAATATGTATGGGATTATCTTTCAATAGATATAGATAGTTTTGCTTTGGGATACAGGAACATGTCAGTGCTTGGAGGTGATTGCTCTAAAATAATTTAGGGGAGGGGGTGGGGGGTTCTTGGTGAGTATTCATTTTGTGTCTGAAGGTATTATAGAACCAATATAAATTTTGTTTAGTTGATTTAAACACAAGAACCAAGAAGCCCTTGTTGTGCCCGATGTATGGTTGTAGAGGTCTTATGTCTCTTAAATGCTGGATAAAATGACAACCTACAATAATCTTGATTTCATAGACCTGTGAGAGCTTTATCACAAAATCAAAGCATGACAGGATGTAATTGCGCTGGCTTTAGTTCTATATCCAGGGTTCCTCTTCATTGAAGCCGTCTACCTTTTCCATCTCTTGCGTCTAGCTTTGTGATCCTTGGGCTAGCCCTTTTGTTAATTTGTAGAAACTCAGAGGAGGGAATAAACGGATAATGGAATTCATTTCTTCAATAGTGTCTTCCTGTTGCAATTTATATATTTCTTGTCACAAAACTAGGTTCTAGATGCCTCTCCAGTGGAATGCATGATAGAGATATAAATCATTCCTAGACCTACATCCCATAACTTAAACTTTTGATTTAGTTGGTTCCTCGAAAAGATATAGGATTGGGAGACTTTTTAGAGCTAGTTTTAGAAAGCAGCTTCCAAAGGATTCTTCAGAGGCTCTATACATGTTGTATTTCACCCCCCAAGTCTGTTGTTAGCCATCTAAGACTCATTTATTATGGTTGTTGATCTGACAAACTGCTCTGCAGTGCTATTCTATTCTCAAAAGGTTAATGGTCCAGTCGCTTGGGAATCATTTGAGAGTAATCTCTTGCAGTCTCAGTTGGAGGGGAACTTCTCCTTAAGTGTTACCCTTTGCAGATTTAGAAAATGGAAGTTAAATGCTAATCTGTTATGGCATCATGCATTTGTAAATAAACAATGCATAGCATTAAAATGCTTTCTTTTACTGAGTAATAATCAATTGCAGTCTCAGTTGGAAGCGGAAACTTCTCCTTAGCTGTTACTCTTGGCTGAAGCGAAATACTAATCTGTAATGGCATCATGTATATATAACTAAACACTAAATTAGAAAGCTTTCTCTTCTTTTTTTTGTTTTGTGGGTGGGGGGGGGGGGGGGGGGGGCGGTAGTAGCCTTCATATGCAAGACATAGGGGTTTGGAATTCCTTTTGTCATTTAGTTAGAACTAAATAGGGAATGCACAGCTTAGATTCTTGCCACCGAGGTCAGGAGTTGTATGTTAGGAAAACTGTAGTTGCAATTGAAGCATCATGCCAGTTGGATGATATGGAGATAGCAACTTAAACAATATCAGGTTAATGTGCCTTCTTCCCTTTTTTCTTTTCCAAAAGCATGCTTGGTTGGAATACTGGACTAAGCAACCTCTTCCCCTTCGAATTAAATCTTGATTCACCTCCCATGAATTCCCATTCAGCTTTGGTTTAGTTCCCTTTGGTCCATGTTAGAGGGAACTCATTGGAAGCCATAAGGTCTAGATATAAATCTGTTTGCTCTATTCTATTCATAGGATATATATTTCCCTGTTTCTTGGTAAAACACAATTTTTATTTATTTATTTTTTTTAAATTCTCATTAGAAAGCAGTAATAGAATGAGGGATTTTCTGTTTCATTTAAATGTTCTCATGCTAAGTCAAACGTGGCATAACCATTAGAAGTTTGAGAGAAGCTGCTTCGACAAAATGAGGTTAACAACCATCAATATGAGCTCTTAGATTAGTCTTGAACTATGGGTACTAATAAATTTATCACATTCAATTTATAAAAATAAAGTTTTGCGGATATTCTCATTCTTATTTCACGTGGCAAAGGTTGAATTTAGACAGACTTCAAACATGGTCATTCTTCTCTTCTTCTTCTTGTTTTTGTCCGTTGAAGCAAAGCTGCATTGTCCCATCAAGTGAGCTCTGTCATCACGGGATTCGATTTTGAAATCATTTTCCTCAAACTTTAATTGTATTTCCTTTCTTACTTATAATTCTTTATGACAATGATATCTACAATAGTTATAATAACAAATAAGAAAACAAAAACAAAATATTTTTTGGGTAAGAGAACAAAAATAAAGTTTTTATTTCGGATATGATCATAAGTTAATCCAATTCAAATTTTCTATTTTCTTTTCCTCCACAATGTCCTAAAGAAACTATCTTATTGAGAAAAAAGAAAAAACTTCCTAGTTAGCTTTGAATTCTGGTGCCCAGAATCGCGTCATTCCCACACCCATAAATGACAACTAATGGCAAACCATAACAATCTCATCGCAGAAGTAAACACCTTAAATACCACATGTACTTTTAGTGACATCAATTTTGCATCCTTTTCAACTCTAAATAGTCTACTAATTACCACCATTTAAAACCTCCTCGATTATTTACGTGTTGGAAACTTCCCTAAACTGTAAGTTTCCAACCATGCCATGAACATGAACACGACCACTCACTAATGTCGGTGGCCACATCATCACCATCCACGTGGCACCTTCCTACACCGCTCCTTCAAGTCTCTCCTGTCTTTAGACATCGACTATATCCACTCTCATTATTTTTTTTATATACTTTTTTACTCTTAAAAATTTTCTCCATTTCTGCGTGAAGACATCTGTGCTCTCCTACGCATCCGAGCATTTCCCGTTCACATCACTCTCACATTCCCACCGCATCAACTTCCACTCAGATTTGCAACCCTTTCCCTCTTATTTTCTATTTTTAGATCTAAAATAAGAGTATAGTAAAATATATATGTATATATAATTAAGAAAAAATTTAATAAAACATAAAATTTATAAACTAAATTTAAATATAAATTAAATAATAATAAATAAAAATTTATAAAATCAGAGATACAAATCCCATACACGTCACTCGTCTGTGCAAAGAGTGAAACTGTTGAGATTCAATTGGACATGATAGCCTCCGTAACTTCCGTTGGTCAATGATTTCATAGAAGTCATCCATTCACTCTATGTTTACTAACGGTGAGTAATGTTCCCTGCCTAATATTTGATTATGTGGTTCCAAGGTATCAAATGACTTGTTAAATATTATAAATTTTTTTGTTTAAATTTAAGATATTAAAAAAATTAAAAATTATATCAAATGTATGATTAAGTTATCGGTCAAAACTAATATATCAATTAAAATACAAATATATATTGATTTATCCGATTCACTTTCTCGTCCTGTAAAGAATTTTTTTTTTGGTACGACAGAAAAGCTAAATAACCCTAACTATCACCATGCATGGGGATCCCCCTTTATCCTGATCCAAAATCCTCTGAACCTCCTTTGGAACTGTCCCACAACTGGACAGACTTCTTGTTCTAGCTTGAGCCCTCTTAGCCATCGCATCCGCGGCTGTGTTTTTGGCTCGATTTGCGTAACACACCCTCACTTGCCAACTTTGCCTCATAAGACGCTGAATCTCTTCCACCAGTTGGGTGGTTTGAGCCCTGCTGCCAGAAGTCTCTTGACTGCTGCTTCTGAGCCCTGATTCCAGGATAATATTCTTCATTCCTGCCTCCCAAGCTATCTGGCGGCCACCATACATGGCCCAGAGTTCAGCCATAGTCACCTCACACGTTCCCACTAATCCCGCAAAACTCAACCGGAGATTTCCTAGCTCATCTCTCATCACTCCCCCGCACGAAGCGGTTGACTACTATTTCCTCTTCGACGTATCCACATTAGTTTTATCCAACCTGCTGGTTGAGCCTGGCACCTTCAATCTCGACTGTCCTTTCTTCTAACACGATAATCTTGCAGGGAAAGATTTATTCGCTAAAACGTCGAGTTATTCCATTCCAACCCATTAAATGACATACCACAATAAATTAGGGTCATCAATTAGGATTGATTGACCTGATTTTATATTACTAGTTGTTTGCACGACAATATATTAATATGTATTTTTTTGGCTTGCGTATGGAATATTTTTTTATATATTTAAAGTATAATGTTGTCTAATTTAATTCTTTCAATAAGAATGTCTTTAAATTCAAATCTGACGATTGACTTTCAGATTAGAACTTATTGAGTCATTTACACCAACCACTTATTTCTATACACTAATATGTATTTACTAATAAAACAAATGAAACTAAGTATAGTAAACATTTAAAAAAAAATAAAAGTGAATCGAATATAATTTAATGCCCTTAAACAGATTCTGCTTACAGGTAACATTATATGGTAAACATTACTCGTTTACAGTGCTGGTCATGTCACTGATTTATATATTGCACACCATTCCGCCTTCCTACTGGCTCCTTCCGCTCAGGTGCTTTTTCCCTGCCACAATCCTTCCCTTTTCTTCACTCCACAGGTCTCCCAAGCGCAGGCCTCCAGAATGCAGTTCCAGCCGGTGAATGCCGCCGGGACTCTGCTCCTCGTGGCGTTGCTGCTCATCTCCGGCATCACCACACTCGCGCATGACATTACTCAGATTCTGACCAACCACCCTGAGTACTCCACCTTCAATCACTACTTGACGATAACGCACCTGGCTCCGGAGATCAATCTCCGTAGCACCGTAACTGTATGCACTGTCGACAATGCCGCTATGCAAGATCTCCTCGATAAGCATTCCTCTATCTACACAATCAAGAACATCCTCTCCCTCCACGTCCTCCTCGACTACTTTGGGGACGAGAAGCTCCACCAGCTCACCAATGGCACCGCCTTGGCCTCCACCATATTCCAAGCCACCGGTACCGCTCCGGGATCCAGCGGATTAGTTAACATTACTGACCTACGAGGTGGCAAGGTCGGTTTCGGGGCTGGAAATGGCACTATCTCTGCTTATTTTGTGAAATCCGTTGAGGAGATCCCGTACAATATCTCAGTGATTGAGATCAGCCAGGTCTTACGGTCGGATGTAGCGGAAGCACCTACACCCGCACCCAGCCAACAGAATCTGACGGCCATTATGTCCAAGCACGGCTGCAGTGTCTTCGCTGAGACGCTTTTGGCTTCGGATGCTGAAGAGTCCTATATGAGCATTCTTGAGGGCGGATTAACGGTGTTTTGTCCGATGGACGATGCCTTCAAGGCGTTTTTACCTAAGTACAAGAACTTAACGGCGGCGGGGAAGACGGCGTTACTGGAATATCACGGTGTTTCGGTATACCAGTCCTTGGCTATGTTAAAATCCAACAATGGCCTTTTTAACACGTTGGCTACCGAAGGAGCTAACAATTACGACTTCACAGTGCAGAATGACGGCGAAGATGTTACGCTGAGGACTAAAACCACGACGGCGAAGATAACCGGCACAATCATCGATGAGCAGCCCCTGGCGATCTTCACCATAAATAAAGTTTTGTTGCCGAGGGAGTTGTTCAAAGCGGAGGCTCCGGTTCCCGCTCCGGCACCGGCTCCGGGACCTGGGGAGGCGGACGTTCCGGCGGGAGATGCACCGGAGCCACCAAAGAAAAAGAAGCCGGCGCCATCGTCGGACGGGCCAGCTGATTCACCGGATGACGCAGCTGCGGATGACGATAACAGTGCCGCTAAAGCTGACGGGGCAAAGTACGTTACGTTGGTGGTGGCTTTGGCATTTGGGATTCTACTGCTGTAAGGCGTGTAATATGTTGTTTTTTAGCTATTTAGAAAATAAAATCTAAAAAAAGAAAATAAAAATAAAAAACGAAGGGCCTGATGGGGATAAATTATTATGTGCTATACCAGTGGAAATACCGTGTTTGAGTTTATGTGTTACTTTTTTGAGTGTGTTTGTTAATTTTTTTCCGAATTATTTATAGAAATCAATGTTGCTGATTAGATTAGATAATATTGTATATGTCAAGCTTAGTTTTTGGCATTGACTCTTGTTTGATTTGATATACTCAGTTTTTTTTTTTTTTTTTTTGAAAGGGAAGATTTGATATACTCAATTTAATGGTGAGGCAAAGGCTCAAGACTCAACTCAAATGATTATTTGATATATTATAATAATAATAATGATATTATTATTACTATTATTATTATTATTATTGGAGCAACACAATGCCTTATTTTGTGGTTATTTGAAGGGAAGATATGATATACTCAATTTAATGGTGCTAGTTATTTGATTAAATTTATTATCAATTATTAAAAATTAATAGAGGAAGAGTTAAAAATATTATTCCCTATTTTGTGGTTATGTATTAAGAATAAAGAATAAACTAGACAATTTACTCCATAGTTTTTTTAAAAAAATTATTTCCTATTTCATCAGTTAGTAATGTTTATAGCTTGAGCTTGGTGAATGGTGCTATAGTTACAGAATTTTCGATATTCTATTATTATGAAATTTTATAATAACCGTTAAATAATGTGAGTTTTGATACTCTATCATTATAAAATTTTATAATAATTATTAAGTAAAATGAATTTTTGTGATAAAATTTTGTGACAATAAAAGATCAAAATTTCTAAAACACTATCATGTTCCGTTCAATTTTGCGTTGGTCATTTGGCTTGAGAGTATGACCATATGCGACGATGAGCTTTGCTGCCTGATTGAGTGCCCAAGACAAAGAAAAAGAGTCGCTACCATCATTTTTCTGTGATTTGAACTTCAAATCCTCATTAGATATCCGGATGCTTTTAAAGTTTATGTACACTAATTTTTGACACACGCCATGTAAGATAATTATAACAAAAGTAAATTAACCCTATTTAAATGAACATAATAAACTTGATTCAAACAATTAATTTTACATAAACCATTTTAAAACATTAAAAATATCAACAAATTTAAAACTTTATGGCCCCTATTCTCTCAACAAATTTAGTCCAACAACGTAATGAAAATTTATTATTTTTTACAATTATTTTAAAATTCTGTTAATTTGGCAATTTAATAACTTAAATCTTAGTTTACAAGGTATGGTGAGTTTTGTGATCAAATAATATTATTAAATTTCTTTAAAAAATTTAGATCATTAAATTTATTTAAAAAAATTTTAAATTATTAAATTTCTTAAATACCACATTAAATTGTAAAATTTAAAACATTAATAACTTTGTATTCTTTTTGTAAATATTTAATGGCAAGTAAAGAGTGACACTTTTCTTTTTCGTGATTTTATACATTATCACCTTGCTTTTGCGCAAATACATTCCAATCCGTAAAGCTTTCTACTAATGTTTTGTCCTTTGGTTCGACACTCGTGTATTATGCTTCTCGATCATTTGCTGTTTGCAATTGGTGATTACTACATGTTGAAGCTCAGCATAGAGCCATTCTTAAATGTTTACGGCTAATGGTTGACCAAAACACTAATACAGTCCAGTGATCTGAGGTAATAATTTCACTTTAGTTAATGCTAGCAATGAAAACTGACGAATCTCATGAAGGTATAGCCACAAAAACGCAGATGAAGAATTGCGTACTTGTTTCTCTTTGCATCTTTGTTGAAGGAGAGACTAGAGAGAGAGAGAGAGAGAGAGACGATCACTATGTTTCCAAGTCCCACATGGAAGAAATCACACATGGTCCTCACATGGGAGCAACTCTAAAAACCGCAGGTAGCTAACGAGCCAAATCACGCAGCCGCGCGGTGAGCACAGAGCGAACTATTCTTTCGCCTTTTACTAAAGAATACCGTGTGCTCGTTCGCTGATAGCGGCATACGCCAATTTTTGGAGGAGCTCTCTCTTGTTGGAGGTGCTCCACAATCCTAGTTTTTTCAATTTTAAAGTGTGTGAGGATATACTCTGTGTCAGTTCCCTAGAATCAATGACTAAAACACAGGATATGTGGAAGGCATAATGGTGGTCCATAACCAACATTTATTGCATTCGGTGGCAGTTTTATTTTTCCTTCGGAGCTCAGAATACTTGTCGTTTACTTCGGAATAGGATTAAGAGGCCACCAAATTTCAATGTGAGATAAAATGCCATAAGACTTTTGTACTATTTGTGAGAGATCAAACCCCCTTTTTTTCTCATATGCCATCAAAATCTTCTCTCTCTACAGACACGCAACTGGTATAGCACAAAGCAGAAACAAAAAAGAAAGAAAAATTGACTGAATTTAGCTATGGTAATTGTTTATTGAATATGGAGATCAGTAAGAACCTGGGAAGGGAACTATGACACGAAAGCTACACCAAAACGTTGAATATTACAGTAGCAATTATTGTTTAGAACTATAGGCAACCTTCTATTACGTTATCACATTCAACTTAATTAAAATGAACATTAATTCCTAGTAGACTCGACGGTAAATAAAGAGCAACCAAATTCAGAGGAGAAAAATGAATGAAGAAAAAAGCACCATGAGAGGGGCTAGAATTGGCACAAGCGTTGAAGCAGAGCCTTCACCTTCGCCATAAGGCACATAAGTGTAAGGATTTGGTGGGGAATTAGCATAAGTGTAGGGAGCTGGTGGGGTGCAGCACTGAACACCACCTGCTGCAGGCGCAGGAGGGCATTTGCTCTGCTCTGCCTTGTGGGGTGGTGGGGGTGCCTCATATATAGAGTAGCCTGAAGGTGGCGGAGGTGGTGGTGGAGCTCCATAAGAAGGATATCCAGAAATTGGTGGAGGGAGCTGTTGACATGGGCTTTCACATTTGGAGCAGTTCACACAACCAGTTGGGGATGGCATCACTTCCCCTGAAGCTTCAAAATGAAAATTGGACACTGATAACCAGAGAGCTATAACCAATGGAAACTTTGCTGCAAACATTCTTTTTCTTTTTTTTTTCTCACTTACTTTTTTCTCTCAGGAATTGATGTGATCTCAGTTTAGAAGAGGAAGAAAAGAGAGAAAAAGGCAAATTGGAATGATCTGACGGAAAGACAGATGCTTTATCATTGAGCTTTATGGGAGAGGGAAATAGAATGCTCTAGACTCCTCTGTTCAGATTTATAACCACAGATGTCTGATATGGCTTTGGATCTTCCACCTCCCTAATTTTGGCACCCCGGTTATGTTGCCGCTTGGCATAACATTTGTCATGATAATGTTGAAGAAGCACACAAAATTCAACTAGTTTGCATGATCTATATGCAGACAAATTAATATAATTTTCAACCTTTTTATTTAACTTTCACTTTTCTCTCTCTTTTTTTTTTGGGGGGGGGCGGGGGTCTTAAGAATCTAAAATGTAAAAACTGCTAGTGAGAGATGAAAAATTCAGATTATGACTGACCCAAAGCTAAACTAACTGGAATATTTTTTAAACATTGTAACTTTTTCACAATAATGGAGTTTGTCAAATGCTAAATGTGTAGATGAATCGATGGATGACTAAAGGATAAACTTGGTCACGCAAATGTCTCTTCAATGAAAGAGAGAACTTAATGTGCATGGAAGATTTGTCCAAAAACAAAAGAAGATATCAATATCAACCTTTTATCCGTGACTAAATAGGAAAGACTTATAGGAGTTGTCCAGATCATGGCCCTTTAGATATAGATAACTCAACTGCTCCTTGACATATGATGAGAGAGGATCGTGCTTCTGGGTAGAAGGTACAACAGCATATTCCTCAAATGGCATCCACTTTAGCGGCAAAAGAAAAGCACGCCCAAAGAAAATTTAAGCAATAATTCAATGCATCAGCAACACAGATTGCTCAGCTATAGCTTATATTGAAGAAATGGAAGTTTATATGTGTAGTTGGTTTCATCTATCAGCTTAGGCATTTGTACATTGGCCATCCTACAGTTACAAAGAAAAACGTTCAATTTATCTCCTTATTTTGATATCCAACTTGTTTGTTTGTAAAATGTCATCTTGGAGATCTTAGATCAAATCCAAGTATAGAAATGTGGCGACATTGTCCAACAAGAGTACATGAGCTTCCTCAACTTCTAAGTCTTGCTTTTTAATGTCAAAAGAAAGAGGATGAAGAATGCAGAGAAAAAATAATTCTGATTTCCCAAAGAATGAGTTGTGTGCTTTTCTGCAAATCAAATACATAGAAGATAAGTAAAACAAAAAAGAAAGAAAGAAAGGCAGGCCAAGGTTGTAAATCTCCAACAGATTTAAACAATTAATCTTGAGTTCATTAGAAAAGTCATTTTTTGAAGAGGACATGACATAAGTAGAGGTAAGTGAATTTTCTACTTTGCTGCAGCTTCTACCAGATCAACAATCTCTTTGGGTAATTTGATTCAGACACGTACCCTATTTGTTAGTACTTTGTAAAGTATAAAATATAAATTTATATAAAGTTTCAAATTTATGTAATTGATTAGAAGTGAACAGTAATATTTGTTTGACATAAACAATTATATATTTAAATATGAATCATTTTTATTAGAAAGAAATAGCCATGCTGATTTGTTGGTTAAATATCTTTTTATGTCTATATATATTTAATAGTATAAAATTGGAACAGACATAAAAACATATAAAGATTCATAATTCCTATAAAAGAGTTTTAAATCTTTGCTGTATTTTGTAATAATTTGTTTTTATTGAAAATAATATTATTCTCAAAATAGTATATTTGCATATGTCAATTATTTTGATTCTTTTCCATTTATTATTTTTGTAAGACTTTCTTCCTGCATTATGTACACATTATCAAATGCTGACTAGAGGTCAGAATTTTATTTTATATTTTATTATTTGGCTGAGCAATCTACTAATCCTATATATATACATTCGATTATCTTAGAATGTAGAGGTCAGTCATTAAAGATTATGCATTCAGTGCACATTTGCATCTTACATCAAAATTGGACACCTCAATTTAAACCTAAAATCTCACACAAAAGGCACACAAATCAATGTGTCTTCTAATTAAGTGAGTCCCACGGCCTTCCTTGTGGACTCTACGTCCATTTTCTTAAAAATATGACTGGATGATTTGTCGATGTCACTTAACACGAGTATTTTCTCCTGTAAATACATTATGTGCAATCACTAGCTTGTTTCCTTCTTTTCCATGTGCAGAACTTGGCTTGCAGCTGGATGAAAATGAGATCAAGCATGTATGCTAAGCTAACAATATGAACGAGAGTAGATTAGGTTGACAATATATTTGCTAAAGCTATTGAGCAAAACAAAAAAATTCCCAAATTTTGAGTGCAGCGAGGACGACTGTTGTGTATGCATGCTTTATGGGACTCCCACCTCGGCGGTTGGCGCAATCATCGTACCTTTGAACTTTGAACAAAGGGATAATGGTTGTTTTGTTTGGTCATTGACTCACTTCTTTCATGTTTCCTCATTGGAAGCATGGGGTGAAAAGAGAGGCACCTTTGACTATGTGCTACAAATTAGACACACAACGTAATCAACGCCAAATTTGAATGGTTCCATTCTAACACTGTTATGCTTCCTTTGCTGCTGTTTTCTTATAATCATGTGCTTTACAAGAGTTGTTAAGTGAATGGTAATGATGTTGCCATCTAATATTACCCTTTATGCAAATTGGGTAAGACTGTTTTGTGTTAAATAGCACAAATTTGTCCTTGAAATATTTTATAGGAATAACATTTTCTGAATTGAAATGAAACTACAAGGAAAAAGAAATTTGGTTGACTTGGAGCCTTGATGGTTGTTGGTTTTGGCCCACCATTTTCTAGATCCTCGACCATACATAAATGCTTTGGCGTGCAGCAATAACGGTACGCGATTGTGTGTATGTTATTCGTACGTTGAAAGAGAAAAAAGAGCGAAATGCGCTTGCATTGTTTACACTTTCCTTTTTTTATTCTCTGTTAACGTCAAGGTAATGTATCTACAAGCTGGAATTATTTTCATACTTCTGCAGACTATAATTCTCTCACTTAAACTTAGCAGATAGTAAAAAAAAGTAAATATAAAATTAAAAAAGCAATAACATAAAATTAAGTAAAAAATATTAAAAAAATAAAATTAATATATTAAATTATAAAATATAAAAATAGAAGATAAAAATCCTAAACAAATGTTTTGCCCAACTGGCGAGTGAAGATACAAATTGAATTAAAATTAACACCTCAATCATATCACATTCTCATTCTTTTTTTTTTTGTTCAAAGACAACTCTACAAATCAGTTTTATTTTTATAAATAAAAATTTAGGAGTTACATAAGTTTTTTATCACAAAACAAGATGTGCTGTAATTATTATTTATTAATAATAATTTAAGAGACGTATAAATTATTTTATTACTAAAGCAAAAATTAATGATTACACATAAATATGAGTTATTGATTTGGTTTGAGCTGATTATGAATCCGTGAAAGCAACTGTACCTAGGAGCAGTGTGTGTAGAGCGGTGTGAAATATAATGTGAGGTAAGTCAGTGACAGCTAAGAGCATCTATAATGGAATTCCTTATATAGAGATTTTGTTGATAAAATTCAAATTTTTTTTTTGCAAATAAATTGCATATATATGAAGCCAAAATAGTTAAGCGCTCAGTTGGAAAACAATAATGACTTTAGCATAAAAGCCTGAAATTACCCCACCAAAGAATATTGATTGGTTTATATAGGGAAACTAAAACGTCATAGGCAATTCTTTTGGGGGCCATTGTCATGTGCAACTTGTTCTTATTGTATATGTTATTTTGATATATTAACATTTATCCATTCCTGGGTTGCTTAATAAATTTCGAATTCGCCATTAAAATTTTGCAATTAAAAAAATGAATAAATGTGTAAAATTTGTAAAAGAAAAAAAAAAGTTCCAGTTTTGGGTCATCTGCAAATCAAAGATCCAGAAAATTTAGGTAAGTTGTGAAAGGGAATTCAAAAATTGTTTGTAGGAAATGAATTGAGAAATGTTGAGTTAAAAAAGTAATTTTGAAATTATAAGGCAAAAAAGAAAATAAATTTGGAAATTGGGAAATATCAAACTGTAATTGGTTGCGGGGGTGGTGTGCAACGGATGCAAGTAACTATATTGGCTTTTGGGGTCTCCTTAAAAGAAGCAAATACTTCCTCATAGTCTCTCCGATGAACAGAGGGAAAGGGGAAAGGCCTTATTCTCCATTTTCTTTGAGAGAGAAAGAGAAGGAGAGAAGCTTTTAGTGAGAGAAAGTTATTCAGGCAGCAAGCTCAGCCATTTACCATGTCTCTTGGATACGCCGAGAAGCTTTCGTTCATAGAGGATGTGGGCAACGTGGGAATGGCGGAACATTTCGACCCGCCTCACGTTTTGCGAGAAAAAGTAGGTTACTTCCTCCATTTCACATTCTTTCTGTTCTAGATGTTTCTATGTGATGTTACTGTCCCTATCACTCGTTCTTATTGCAAGTAACTTCGATGATCTTACGCAACTATTATACTAATGGCTGTTACTTGGGTATAATGTTCTGAAACTTTGTCCTGTTTCCGGTTCTTTCTTGCTTGTTGGAATCTAGTACCTGGGATTTAGGCGTATTATTGATCAATAATCGCAATCGTTACTGGTGTTGTGCTTGATTAAATTGAAATTTGGATGGTTATTACTATGTTACCTGTATCAGTGTTGATCATCCAGATGCGTAAAATTATGAATATAAGCAATACTGGATTGAACCGTCAAATGCTTTGGAATAGTGCATATGTGCTAGCATTAGAGTTTTGATGAAGTGAATAATACCCTGGAATGTAGAATGTTGACCAGGACCGGGTATATACTTTGGTCTTCCTGTGACTGATACTACCACAATGCAGGGCATATTCTGCTACACACTGGTTGATATCTTAGTCAATAATGGGCATGCTTTTGTGTATATGTATGGGACATGCCATAGATATAGTTGCTGCTATTTTCCTTTTCTGAGTCCTCTCACCTTCAAAAGTGGAAGTTGTCATGTGTAGTAACGACTAACTTTGTCCTTAATATCTTGTGCTTTGGGTTGGTTTTGCTTAGAAATTTTCTTTTGACTCCCAAATTCTTGTCTTATTTCAGAATAACTTCAAATCTTAAATTCCGTTGCTAATTGTTACTATTGCGGCATCTAAGATTCACATTTCTGTTTGTATTCTATTTTACTGTAAGAAAACATCTGCAGGCCTAGTGATTGTGAAAGTTATTTTCTTTAAAGTGCTCAAGACATCTTAACAAGATGAACCTTTGGTTTTTCTGTTAGTATAAATTTCAACAGATAAGTGACTGCGCATTGATTGAGGATCTAGTGGTCTAAAGCTTAATTTGGTTTCCAACTTATCTTTTGTTTCTTGTACTTGAAATGTTCAATGGTTATATTGATCTATATAAGTGCTTCCGGCAGTTGATCCAAATCTAATCAAGCAATTTAATGGGAGGAAGGATGAATGGAGTTGTGACCATGGAGAAAGAATCTGTCCTGTCACTGATGTACATGTAATGCTGCCCTGTGTTAGATCTGCATTCTTTATTAGAATTTGTTAGGTTTGAATTTCTTAGGGAAATGATTTTGGAGTCAACCACTAGGTGTATTTATGTAGTATTTTATATGATAAGGTAAGCAGCACCTTCATAGGTGTGCTTGTGGTGTCTTGTGCTTGTCCAGTATTGGTTTGTATCTAGATTGCCCCAAGTTTTGTGGAATACTTATTATTGTTATTATCACATGCTTATATTTCATATTAGTGGATCTATAAGAAGAAAGTACCACCATCTGACCCATCATGATTTATACATTTATTTATGCCTGGTTTCATAACAATGAGAGGTTTAAGAAAAAGTGTTATGCTTGCTTATTGCAAGTTTCTTTGATATTTTGTGCTTTTCTTAAGTTATGTGATTGCATTTTTCTTTTATAAAAGGTGCCCCCTGCCCTGGGGTGAGGGTGTGGAATTTCATATGCTAATATTAAATTCCGTTTCTGGCAGATAGAAAGACTTGCTACCATGATAAAGAAGGTATGAGCTTGCAGCTAGTCACTCCTTTCTGTGTATTGAGTTTTTATATAATCAGTTTTATTTATTTTTTTAGTTTATTTGTTTGTTTGTTTCTGCTTGCAGAGCAAGCATCTAGTAGTGTTTACAGGTGCAGGGATATCAACTTCTTGTGGTATACCTGATTTCCGAGGTCCCAATGGAATTTGGACGCTTCAGGTGTTAGTTTGAAACTCGTGAATATTTGTACTTAAGTAGAAAATACACATCCTTCCTTTTCTTAGGTGAATGTATCTATGTCTATATGCTAGATAATCTCAACAGGCTCTAGTTGATTTAGAATGCAATGCTTATGAAAGCAGTGTCATTAACTATTTATAGGTAACATTGATACAGTAAGAACTTTCTTTCAAGTCAGATGTGATTACTGTTAGTTAAAATTCATTCTTTCAGAGTCATTTCTTCATCCTTTTACTAGGGTTTATCTTGACAGTGAATGAAAAGTGTGCATGCTAGTGTGAACATATATGGCTCTTAACTTCCGGTGTAATTTTATGTATTATTACAGCGTGAAGGCAAAGCCTTGCCTGAAGCATCACTGCCATTTCATCGAGCGGTGCCAAGCTTGACTCACATGGCTCTGGTTGAATTAGAAAAGGCTGGTATTTTAAAGTTTGTTATCAGTCAGGTAAGGTGGTTGCATTTTTGTATTACCCAGAAGGCAACATTAAAACAATATGTAAAGTATACATCACGATTGCACTTATTTTGGTAATTTGGTGCCAAAACATTATTTTACCTAAAACTATTCGATACAACTATACTTTTGGGTGAACATTCCCAAACATAAACTCATCCTTCTGCAAGTAGTTTTTCCAAAACTTTTTCTATCAAAGTGCATTGTTTTCTAAAGTAATTCTCCTCCAATAATTCTAACAAGCTGATGATGGTATCAATTGGTTCTTTACAATGCTACTTTGAGCGTTGTTTCATTTCTGTTTTTATGGCATTGCTATACGCCTAAGTAGTCATTGTACGGCAAGAGAGAGATAAGCTTTTCAGTCTGACATTAAATCTTGTAACCTTTTCCTTTTTCATGATAGAATGTTGATGGTCTTCATCTTCGATCTGGGATACCAAGGGAGAAACTAGCTGAATTGCATGGAAACTCCTTCATGGAAACTTGTCCTTCCTGTGGAGCTGAGTAAGATTTGATTGTCAACTACATCCAACTTTTACACATGGAACACATTGAATCAAGTCTTTCAAAGAAGCTATTAAGTTTGGTAGAACAAGTTCTATTATGTGTCATCAAAACAAGCAAAATCACAATTTTTGCATCAATGAAAGTTCCATCCTGTAATTTCTCTCTTGATTCTAAAGTCTTCATGCCTTAGAAAAGTTAATAGTTTATAGTTTGTAATATTATCTTTGTAGATTCTGATATGGACTTAGTTGTCCAAATTTTGTTACTTCCTTGTTTAGACATGCTGTCAAGTCAATTATATGGTGACTGGATTCTTTCCTATTGAAATGATATCGTCTTGGTTTTTTGCCCACACAAGAAACTTCTAACTCACCAAGGATTTTTAGATTGCTCCCTGTATACATATACTATGTAGCATATAGCCACCTTTCAATTTCTTTTATGTCTGGCTTTTATCTGGGTGTGTATTTTTGGTTTCAAGATGTCTTTTGCATGTATTAATGAGATACCTTTTACTTTCAAATTTTAAAGGGCTCTCTGTCAAAAGAATTGTGAAATCTAATTATAAGATATAAACTTGTTAAGGTGTCTCCGGGATTTTGAGGTTGAAACTATTGGTTTGAAGGAGACAACAAGGCGCTGTTCAGAGGCAAAATGTGGAACAAGGCTTAAGGATACAGTTCTTGACTGGGAGGTACTACTTTTCATTTGCTTGGTGTCATCTTAGTTGAGCTTCAACAGTTATGAACAATTACTGTTCTGAGGGTGTCACATGGAACTTTGGTATTTCTCTTGCTATTGACATAGGATTTCAGTTGAATAAATTTGTTATCAGGTGCTACAAATAGGTTTGATTGATGGCTTTTCTATGTATGGTTGTTTAGCCCCTGAACCTCGCATAATCATCATTCTTGTTGCAATAGATTATAATGTCTATGCCACTTCTATAGACAAATAATGAATGAATTGTGTTCAGGTATATCCTAAAGATAATTTTTTTAATATTAATCTTAAAAAGGAGACAAATTTTTCCTGCAAATTTTTTGGTTCCATCACCTTCCTTCCTACATCCCGTACTGTCTGTGTGTGTGTGTTTCTTTTCCCCTCTAAGCATGTCTTTGTGTGTGCGTGTGTGTGTGTATACAGGATGCATTGCCTCCAAAGGAGATGGATCCTGCTGAGAAGCACTGCAGGATGGCAGATATTGTCTTGTGCTTAGGGACAAGGTGGTAACATGATTTATTTCTTAAAATTGTACCTGTTCTGTTTCTTTGATTCTCCTTTTTCGTGTGGTTTGTCTGTATTCTACTAATGTGATATTCTCTCTCTCTCTCTCTCTCTCTCTCTCTCTCTCTCTCTCTCTCCCCCCACCAGTTTGTCCACACTTGTAGGATTGTGAATGTTCATTGTTAACTGGGAACTTCAAACAGCATTCTCAGTATCAGCTTGAAGTTATGGGGCTAAACCTTGAGTACTTTTTGTGTAGACCAACAAACCAACTTCTTTATTAGTTGAACCATATTTTTCTGGTTACATGTTTAATGGGTTGCTAGGCTGTGCTTATATTGGAGGGCAATGAAACAATGCACCTTAGAGGGGATTTATTGTAGAATTTTTGACTGCTGAAAATATGGCTTTAAGAACCACAGAATGGTCAGAGCTTTGTGATTATATTAGATTACCTTAGACATAGATGTCGTCAACTTAGAAATCATAGCCTTTTTCGTGTCGTTAAATAGTATATGTTAGCTGTGTGTGTAATTAGTTTTTAATATGTCTTTTGAAAATTTACTTATGTGTTATCTTGAATCTTTTGCTGTTCTTACATGTTTATTTTGATATATCTTGGCCACAATTTCTCCTTGCAGTCTGCAAATAACTCCAGCATGTAACCTTCCTCTGAAAGCCCTTCGTGGTGGGGGCAAATATGTCATAGTGAATCTTCAGGTATCCCCCTTTTGTTTTCTGTCGAGATACTGTTTGTTTATTAGGGTTGTGCCTGGCTCACAATTTTGAATGGAAATTTTCTTTGTTGCCATGTGATGTTCTTTATTTTGCCAAGAGTAATGCTAGTTATACTCCGCTTCTTGTTTTTAAGTGAACCAAAGTGCCATTTAAGCATGGGTAGAAGAAAGTAAGTTTTCTAGGAAATTTTTCGTTTTCTTCATGCAGCCAATAATAATTTGTGTGGAAAATTTACTCTTTTACTTAGTTTGAAATTTAATCCTTGTCACTTCTCCCTAAGTTTGTTATATGACCTTACTGCTCTTGCTAGTATCATGCAAGAGAGTGGGATTTATGCCTCGAGAGTGGCCTGTTAGCTGGCAGTTTATTCAATTGTAGGCAACACATGCCCTAGTTACAATAGATTATCTTAAAATAATAGCAAAGTGTGTGATTGTTACAACTATGATTGTGTCACAACCTAACAGGCATGAAATTATATTGTCAATCTCTTATCTTTTTTCTTCTACATGATGGTTGGTTTCTAACACAATCTTTCACAATTATGCTTGCTTATCATTCTGATCATGAAAAGTTCTTTGGTTTCCTCAGAAGACTCCAAAAGACAAAAAAGCCAGCTTGGTCATCCATGGGCTAGTTGACAAGGTATTTTATCTGAACCTTTGAGTCTAGAGAATCTTCCTTTTTATTGGTTTTGATTTATGTTTTTCCATGAAATTGTGTCGTTTTTTTACACTGGTGTTAATGTAGTGAAAAAAAGCATTGGCGCTGATGGGTGGGGGCTATGTCTTCTCATTGAGACTCATTTTTATCTAATGTTGCCATAAAAATAGTACAAGAACAGAAGAATTTATACTTGAAAATCGAGAAACTACCTGTTTCTATTAGTATTATGAAATGAAATAACTCTTTCCTCTAAAATTTAATTTTTGAGCATTATGCCCTAAACCTATTGGATAGCTTATCTTTTCAGGAATACAATTTGCACATAATAGAAGATCTAGTTTTATCTATGTGCAGTTTTTTTTTTTTAATTTTTTTTGTAGTATATTAGTCATCAAGTCATGAGAATAATCAATTTATAGTATATTTGCATCTAGACATTGTCAACATGGACTCCTGGAGTAGATAAGTAATCAGATTTTTATCTCATATCATGGGGATTAGACATAGATAATTTTCTGTAATTTAATAAATATTGATTTAAACTAGAACAGGTAATTGCAGGTGTCATGGACTTGCTTAATCTGCAGATTCCTCCGTTTGTCAGGATTGATCTTTTCCAGATCATTATAACTCAAGGCTTAAGCAATGGTAACCTCTGTTCGATTTGTAACTTTAAAATAAGTGATATTCTTCTGTTTGGATGGACTTAAATTTTGATGCATGTGAAATCTTAGAAATATGAAGCTCATGATTTGATCCTTCAATTTCCCACGTGACTAGCTCACTATGGTGGTATAAGTTGTACTCATGGGCCCATCTGACTAATTCCTTATGATTTTTTGATTTAGTTCAATATGTTATGACAGTGAACAACGGAAATTTAAAATAGATTTGTAGCTTCAATAAGTAAGTTTCTATGGGTTCTCAATGAACAATTAGCACTTTATCTTTTCCCTTTTCCTTTAAATATATTTACATCAATCTATACAATCACGACAATTTTTTGGGGTTGTTAACGTCTCTCCCTTGTTTAACATTAACTTTTAACTTCCAACCAACGGCCTGTTAGATTGCTTATTGTGTCAAAATAAGTGCATAAAGCTTCGTTTCCAATATAACAAAATTCATATGTCTGGTTATTTCTTTGTGATATTTTAGTCTTCTCAAATGACCCTGGGTGTGGAAATAAGGCTTAGTTTATTTGTTGTATATGATCCTGGGTGTAAAGATTGGTTGGACTTTCCTTAATCTCATGATTCTAGCTTGCACACACACAAAGCTAAAAGGCCAAGTCACTGGAGCCAGTGATTAGAACTTATATGATGCTTTGGTTTATAGCTCTCACATAGTTCGTTCACTTGCATCACAGATAAAAGATATGTGAACTGGACTCTCCAGGTTGGGAGTGCACATGGACAGAAAGCAGCATTGCCATTCATCAAGTCTGTTCAGGTGAATTCACACAAAAGATCTCAATTTGCTTGTTTTCTTCTACCATATCCAAATTCCTAGTTGGATAGATTGACTGTTAAGACGTCTATAAACATGTTTTGACTTAAGAACTTCCCTCAATTACTTTGTTCCGCATTCATAGAGACCTAGGCGCTTGGTGCCTTGCTCATCAAATTATTAATATGTGACTGTTATAGTTTTTTTTTTTTTTTTTTGGATTTTATGGTCTGCTCCTCCATGGTATGCAAACTGTTTAACTTGTTAGCAGATGACTGCTACCTTGGAATGTTAGCTTTATTGTGTATGAACCTGTGTTGATAACCCTGCTAGTTGTCAGTTAGGGAAGAGAGGATGTTGCTTGTCAGTTCCAAATCTCATGACTGCCCTAGCTGCATTTCATTTGCCAATTCCATATTTTCTTGCTATTCTCCCTTTGTCCTGCGCACATACCCCCAAACTCCCTTCCAAAAATAATTTGTGGTAGGGGGAAGAATTTGACTAGCTTAAATGTCCTTGGGCTGCAGGTTACCTTCTTAGACAAAGAAGATTACAAAGCTGCCATACTGGACAGGCAACCATTTCGGCTTAAAAGGTGCTGCAAATATTCCTTTGCCATATTCTTCCATAATACAATTATGGGATGTGTATCTTTGTGCCATTCATCAAAATCTAGCCTGTTGATTTGTTTCAACATGCTTCATGAAACTGAATTAATAAAACTGACAGGCTACCTAGGATTTCTCGAACCAAATTCCCCGCTTCATGGTGTTTCTCAATTATATCAGATACTTTAGGAAAGATTTCATGGCCTACACCTTATATCTTACCTTTGGGTGACTGATGTGTCAGGAGAACAATACTGAACAAAGCGTTTGAAATGGTTCTGAAACTCAACTTCAGTGATGGTTGTGGTTGCTCATCAATTGAAATTGATGTCCCAGTTGATTTTAAGGTAAGATGATTGCATAACTTTTATGTATCTTCTGTTGTGGTGTATCGGTTATGATGATTGCTTTATGACAAGAGACTATGTTAGTATGCAAAGCACTGTTTCATTTTTATAAATCAGACTTAATCTTTCATGGTTAAATTCTCAGTGTAAAATAAGTGGGGATGGGTGCAAATATTGTTTTTTTTTTTTTCATATTCATTCTTTTTTTTTTGTTTTCCCCGTGTTTATGCTATGTCTTGCTATGCTATTTGTTCCTTAAGCCTAGCCATTGCTTTGGTTGGTAAGCAAGAGAATGTACTCTATGTCAGTGAGTGATTTGCAAGTTTATATTTACACATACATGCAATCGTACGTGCGCGGATTAGTGGATCATTCTATGTGTATTTTGCATCATGCATAGGAAGTCTTGGGCAAATTGTTCTAATGAAAACCTCACAAACGTCTTTGTTTCAGGTTTCAACTGACTCCTTTTACTTTGATAAGGATGTCGTATTTCAAAAGCTTAGAGACAAGGCTATTGTTGAATCAAAATGTGGGCAGAATGCTGTCATCGAGAGGAAGGCCACTTTGACACCTAGGAGTAATGTCACTGTCTATGCCATTGTGACTAATGTTGTTCAGTACAGCAAAACATGTAAATCATTCGCTGATTCTCTAAGTAATGGTGATCTTAAAAAAAGAAAAGAAAGCAGCCATGGTACAGAATCATCTAGGAAGCCTTCAAAAAGGTCTAAGCGTAAATCTAGAACATAGAATATTAGGGATAGATGTAGGGTTTGTATGTATGATATCATCAATTAGAACATAGAGGAATGAGAATATGTAGAGACTGGGTGAATTTTGTTAGATATTGCACTCAGTCTTCCCCTTCTGTTGCCGGGGAAATGGTGTCCATTTTGTTGATATCATAATTGCTAAACATAGTGGGTATTTCCAAACTGTTCTGTGAGTAGCAATACCTAAGAAGTACAATGGAGCTAATTAAAATAGTTTCAAGATCTGACTATGGTGTTGGTTTTAATTAAGCTTGAGATTACTGTTTGCATTTTGAAGATGACATTTTTAATTATGTACATAATCCTTTTTTGGTTAATTGATGTGACTTATACATTAAAAGGTCACAACTTATCTTTAAAGCAATCCTTAAATTTTATTGGCTCAGTACATAATATATGAATGGGAAAAAAGCCATCCATACTATATAGGATTTACAAAATATAACAACCATTCTATTCCATGAACGATTTTCTTATGAATATGTTATGCACAATAAATAAAGACCAATTCTTATTTATTGTGTGTAATATATTAATATTTTTTAATTCATGGAAGTAAGTTTTCAAAATAAAATAGTATATATAAATATTATTTATTTTAAGGATTAAAGTTGGTTGCAAAACGTGTAGAAATTGAAGTATTAATAAGCAGAAACACTTGGATAACTAATCAAAATATTCCCTGCTTGTTCATTTGAAGTGTTTTAATGGGATCAGAAATAGTCGGGAACCGACTGCAAGGAAAATTTAAGAAAAAAGAAGAGTTTTGAAATTGTTAAAAAATAACAAAAATAAAGTGAATCCTATTATAAATAATAAATACTTACTTTTTATTAAACAATACCTTAACTTCTCAAAATTAGAGTCTTTAATTGCGCGCAAAGAATTCAGATACATTTTAATGTCATCACCTACATAGATATGCCCAAATTTTTTGCATTAATTTATTTTTATCTATTTTTTTTACCTATAATATAATTTTGTGGGGTATCCAATTAATATATATATATGGACCTTATTATTTTAACTTATCAAATCCTTGTTCATGGACTTAATTATGCTACAATTTAATTTAGTATATATAATGTGAAATATCACCCAATTAAGGTATTAGAAGAGTTAATTAGTATAGCTGATGAATAAATGTATTCAATTTCATGCCGTTGCATTTGAATGATCTTCAATCAAAATTATCTTATTTTCATCAATAACTACATAATTTAAGAAAATGTCAACTTGACTACTAAAACTTTGCTTTTATATATATTCTAAATCAAAACACATCAATTTATAATGGAGCAAAATAATCATTAAAAATTGTTTTATGGATATCTTATTTCCTTAATGAATAAGAAAGTTTAAAATCAATGTAAAAAAAATAAATAAAGAAAGAAAGATTAAAGTCAATAAGAAAAGAAAGATATTGGTATACTTACGAAGGGAATCGGGAATGAGAATTAGGTTTGATAGCAGCAATTAGCAAGATTTATGAGCAAAAACCCCTTTGTTTGACCGGCCACCTTCTATTCCCGGTGAAAGATCAAAACCAAACCGCTATCCAATCACGAAGAGACCGTCTTTAAAGCTGCCAACATTAATTTCCCCCCTGCCACTATCGTTAGCGTCGCTGGTATGCCACACATTTGGACTCCTCTCTCTTTCTCTCTCTCTATAAGTTCAACGTGGGCTAGTATCTGTGCCCATTCAGTCGACACTCTCTCTCACCCAGATACGCAGATTTAGCTTCTCAAAATCCAAACCTTTTCTTTAGGGAAAAAAAGTATCTGCTTTCTCAAGCATAAGCTATGGAACGTGGAGGTCCCTTCTATCGCTTTGGCCAACAGCATGCAACATCAAGCTCTGGTAAATTGACACTCTACAACAACACAGAAAACCCTTCCTGGGTTCTCGTAGTTTTTCCTTTTTCATTCAGTCTGATATCTAATTACTTCTTTTCATTTTCCATGTCATACTTACAGATATGATTCTTATCTCTGTTATACTCTCTTTCATTGCTTCTGAATCAATAACATTGGTGATTCTGCATGCAGCGTCTAATGGAGATACAGTTATTCTGTGTTTTGATCTGAGAATTTCTGGGTTTGATATTGCACTTGGTATTACTTATGTTTGACATGCGCGCAGATTCTCAAGTCTCTGTTTGGAAAAGCTGATGATATATGCATGCATCTGTCTCTGAATCTGAGACTGAGATACATAGCTAGAGGACACCAAAGTTTTGTTTGAGGTTAATATATATGGGCCAACTGTTTGACCTCTGCGTTGTTCTGTTTTCCCCTGTAATGCTCTTTCTTCAACAATGTTCATTGTCTTTTTCTGCTTATCTATCTCTGTCTCTGTTATTCTGTACAGTCTGTTAATCTCTTGCATGAAACAGGACCCCTTCTGTCCCAAAAAAAAAAAAAAAGGAAAAAAAAAATGAAACAGGGCCCTTTCTTTTCTTTTGGGTTTTCGGCTTCTGTTCTGTTCATCTTTTTTCTGCTTTCATTTTCTTTTTATTTAGTGTCTGATTTTTCGATTTTTTTTTTGAAAAATGAAAAACTCCTGTGTTCTTCTAAAGAAATGTATTCTAAAAATTTGTGTTTATGGAAAAAGAAAAAAGGAAAAAGAAAAGTACTAATCTGTGCTAGCCCAGCATTACTTTAATTAAATTTATGGTAAGTAAATCTGGTAATGTTGTAATTAATTAATCCTTGGAAACTAAAAATAATAAAAAGCAGAAGATGAGGAAATTGGTGCCATAAATGCTTGGATTTGGAAATTGAAGTTGAAAAGAGATGAAAGAGGCTTGCTTTGACTCGGGGCCGAAGTTGGGATACCCAAAACAGGGTGCTGTCCTACAGAGTATAGAACCTAAAGACTGTTAAGAATTTCTGTCCTACAGTGTGACGGCAAGAGGAGGACTGAGGGAGCAAGGCTCCGATAGGAGAAAAGAAGCAGAGAAAGATGATTCTTTCATAAAGTGGGGCACGTGGGCCCAGTCGGGCATGAGAGGCAAGGACCATTGAAAGCCCCAGGGGCACGTGGCTCGCTTGAGAGCGTGAGATGTTGGACGTTTCCGACGATGTTGCACCAGAGACAGACAAGAAAGAATCTTATCCTTCGTTATGACTTGACCTTTCTCGTTTCTATCTGGTATGATGGTTGTACTGTTCTCGCAAGTCGCACTCCGTAGAGCGTGATCGCGTCAGAATGGTTGCGTCATCCACCTTCCCCTTCTTGTTTCCTTTTGTAAATTTTCTCATTTGTCCATTTAATTTCTACATGATATTCTTCTCTCCTCATCGCATCTGCACTTCCATGCATAGTTCTGCTGCATCCTCCAACTATCACATTAGCTGTGAATTTACGTGTACTGGCCTTGGTGCAAGGGGTTATCTTGTCTGCACTTCCACAACTTTTCTATTAGGAAGCTCTAATATTCTGAGCACTTCAATAGTATTTTGAATTGAATCATTAGAAGCTATATACATTGATCCAAACACGAGCTTTTTTGGGTAGTTGATTAGATTGATGTCCCTCAAGTTCTGCAGTGTATTTCACTACACTTAGTATATAAGGGAATCGCTTCATGCTTAATTATTCTACTTCTTGCCAAAAAAAGAAAAGGTTTTGAACTTAATTTTCATGTAACATTGATTCATATGATAATACACCGAATTTATTTGCTATTAGAATGGTGTTTTCCTGTCTCTTCATTGCACTTCACAGGTATCCATCTGTAGAATTCTCTCACTAAATTCTCTTTTCCTCACTATGATCTCTTTTCATGTGGATTCTGGGGCATCTTGTTAAAATGTTCAAACCCTTGCTTTGATCATTCTTTTTCTGGGATTGTAATAATGTGTCTTGGATCACCTGTTTGGTCACTTTTTAATACTTCTGTTTTTCAGGTGTGAACGTCTTTCGGTCAGGGAACCCCTCAACAAACAGGGCACCAGCTGCACCCAACAACAGCAGCAACAACCCAAACAACGTTGTTGCTGACATTGTTGACCAACCAGCGGCGCTCCAAGCTACGGTGCGAGAGCAAGACCAATACATGCCCATTGCCAATGTCGTAAGGATCATGCGACGGATTCTTCCGTCTCACGCGAAAATCTCCGACGACGCCAAAGAGACCGTTCAGGAGTGCGTTTCTGAGTACATCAGCTTCATCACTGCCGAAGCCAACGAGCGGTGCCAGCGGGAGCAGCGGAAGACGGTGACGGCAGAGGACGTTCTGTGGGCCATGGGGAAGCTCGGATTCGATAACTATGTGGAGCCTCTCACCGTTTACCTCAACCGTTACCGTGAAAATGAGGGTGAACGCTCTGGGCAGCGTGGGGAGGGTTTGCTGGCCGGGCGCCACAATGTGAATATGGGTTATGGGCATCCACACATGATGCCACCGCCATTGCCACCTGCTGCTTACGGCTCCGGTTACAATCCGGTGGGTACTAACCCGAATTATGGAATGTTTGACCCGATGAGCACGGGTGGGTTGCCTGGTTTCAACCGAGATGGGTCTGGCAGCTACTCTGGGCAGAATGCTACGGCGAATTTTGATCCTTTTGCGCAGTTCAAACGAGATGGCATTTGAGATTCAGATGCTACAAGAAAAAATAACGGAAGAAATCACCCATATTAGAGACCGAGTTTAATAAATGAGACAACCTTTTGACTTGAAAATAGGCTCATATATCTGTAAGCTTTAAATGCATTAATTGAGGACAACCTTTTCCTCGGTTGAGAGGAAGAATTGTTTTGAAAAACAAAAAACATTGAAGGTATTCAGTTCCTAATTGTTGTGATCTTTAAAGTTGTATTAATTGGATATTGTGATGTTTACAACCCATGCAGCTCCTTTTTTTTTGTTTTTTTTTTAATGCTAAGAAGGATATTATATGAGAATAAAATATGAAAAAAAAAAGAATAATAAAATTAAATTTAACCACTTATCCTAAATTCAAGTCCGTACCTCATTTAATTTAAAGTCCTTGTCCTGCTACGTTCGCCTATATTTGTTGCGCAATCTCATCTGTGAGAAGGGTCCACAGCCCCCTGTTGCCCATGCGGGCTGGCCGGTGTCACCGTCTATGTAGTATGATTGCAAACGAAGAGACATGGTGATAGGTTTTATGACTAATTGCTACAAACTTGGGTAATATTTGCCCCACACTCAACCTACACAACTAATTCTCACACCATATGATGTGGGAATTGGATGTGGAGGTTGGCCAGTTGAGAGTGGACTTAGAAGCACTCTACAAACTTTTTAAGAGAATGCATCCTTAAAAATTCATGGTGAAAAGTTGAAATTTTTTTAGTTCGTTTTTGGATATTCTTTTAATCAGTAACTAAAAAAATAATTTTTTAAAAATAAAGATTACTAAAGCAGACAATCTTTTTTTAAACAAATATTTTTCAAAAAAATTGAAATTTTACAAGTTTATTTAAACATCCCATACATATTATTTAATGGATGGTAACATACCCAATCTTTTTCTTAACAAAATATATAAACATCACAAAACAAATCTAATTCCTCCGAGTTTGAATTCAACAATCATTTTCTGATGGTTAAACAGGACCAATACGTGCATCAAAACTACAAAAGAAAGCATGTATTGCTTCAAATTTATCAAATGACTTGATTTGAAGCTAGCTAATCTCATAATCAGCCATAAAAGATGTTTCTTTTAAGCAGAATTAATTTGTACCTGCTCAAGAATCCAGACTCAAGGGATGCTGAAAATATGAATGAGATCAGAACCACAAACAAGCCTAACCTTAAGGGATTCTACACCAATCAGTGTACAAAAGCCAAGTTATGATATTGCTTGTACATCATCGTCAAACATGCATAGAATGGAACCTACATGTAGATATTAGAATGAAGACTTCAGTACAGAAAAACAACAATCAGAAGAATTCTTAGTCCATGTCTAGAACCTAGTCTCGAGAAGAAGGCAATACAGATACAAAATAAAATAAGCTTTCTAATTCTGTATATTCACATAGCAATAAGAAAACTAGAAGTCGCTAGAGTTAAAATGCGCCCTGTAAAATTGAGAGAGGAGGAGGGGACCCGAACTCTAACATTGAATTTTTGTGGAGAAACTACAGTTATGAGAGCATGAACATCGACCATAATGTTTGTGGATTTTTTTGGTGGAATTTAGTAGTGCTAGTTGTATAACAATTTCATTACACACAGTACATATATAATTACTGATATGTATATATATTTTGTTTGAATCATGCTACTTATTATTTGACAGTCTCACCTTAATTTTTTCTGTTTAATTCTAATATGAAAACGTCAATTGTGAGGGCCTTTGCTGCAATAGATTGATCAAGTTTTTCTCCTTGAATCAATCTTTATTTATTAATGGCCTGCTTGAGGTAAGGTTAGTTAACGGGAGAAATGTTTGCTTGATGAGTGGCCGTTTGAATAAAGGAAACGTGGGAGCAATGAAATGCTGGCAGATGGCCTTGTGTATTATTAAAATTATAGATCTTATAATTTAATTCATAAAATTTAATAATTTAAATTTTTTAAATGAAAATTTTGTGAAATACAATCTATATAGAGAGAAATGATTTGAATAGAGTCAACATATGGTCAATAATTCTGGCATTGACTATGGCCTGTACTTAGAAATCTAAAATGGGTTGCAATTTAAGGTCGACATTTATAACGGCAATATAAATCATAATCTTGAATTGTGCTTTGTTGTCGTGGTGGTCTGAAACCAGAACCAAGTCATTCACATGACCCTCTCTCATGATAGATTATCCAAAGTCACGTTCCCATGTCAGCCACTTTCAATCACTGATTCAGCCCACTTCATTCCTACCGAGCTTCATGCATTGAACTTCAACCTGTGTTTTATCTTTCCTTTGTTTTCATCTTTTTTTTTTTTTTTTCTTTCTCTGATTAGATTGACTTTAGAACAAAAATATTATGTTTATATTTTGATATTACATTTTAGTCACATCTTTTATTTTTTTTTATTCTTTTACTTTTTTATTCTTTTGTCATTTTATTCTTTATTTTCTTTTTTTTTTTACTTTAATCTCTTTATTTTTTTATTTTTTATTCTTTTGTCATTTTATTCTTTATTTTTTTTATTTTAATCTCTTTTTCATGTGAGTATAACCTGAATATTACGGTGTGGATATAATACTATTATTTTTAGAATGTCAAAAGCAATTGTAACAGTAATTCGTGGATTTCAGTGCAGCTGAGAAATGTTTATAATATTTTTAGTTGTTATTTTTGAATAGAAAATTATAAGATATAATAAAAAAATATATTAAATGAAACATCGCGTTTAATCTAATATTTATCTTTTATTGTACACAAAATGTACTGAAAATTGAAGTTCGATTATCAGCACTCTCTTTGGAGCAGTAATGTACGCATAAAGTTTATACATGCATATTTTCACATTTTTTTTCTCTCTCCTAACTTTAGCATTTTTCTTATTTTTGCCACAGCATGCAGTATGTCAACATAAGAATAGGAAAAATTTAGTATACAAAGAGTGATTGATGCACAATATCCATTAAAAGCTACAATTCAATAAAATTTAATAATTTTTATAATACATTATATACCCCTTCTATAATAACACTACACATTGATAACAGCACTCATAAATAAACTATGCAGAAAAAGCGTATTTTAAATGGAACAATTGTCAGCCTTCAAAAAATCACGACCGTTGTAATATCATGGAAAACCCTCCACATCTAAGCTTTTTTTTAAACCCACCGACGCGCCTAATTTCCAACGGTTTCAGGTTTTTAAACCCCAATTTTCCAGCCAAAGATTCCTACCACTTCTACTTCTCCCTGCTTTCTTTACATTCCTCTCTCCCATTTCGCAGCCATTTTCCAATTTTTCCATTCTTGGATGACAAGCTTGAATCTGTTTCTCCCATATTTTCACTAGCCATGCGTCCAAGAAAAGATTTTTATTTCATCATCATCTTCTTCTTAGTCGCCCTATTTGAAGACCCCACTGTACTCGCAGAGAACGTAAACTTCGAATTCCCTTCTTTCACTGTCCGGAATATCACGCTTCTCGGCGATTCCTACCTCAGGAACGGCGTTATTGGCCTCACCGGAGCAATCGACGTGCCCATCTCTAGCGCCGGAGCCATCGTCTACAACAATCCCATTACTCTATACGACCCAGAATCAAACACCACGTCTTCATTCTCCACAAGATTCGCGTTCTCCATCGACAACGTCAACCCGAGCTCTTTTGGTGATGGCTTGGCGTTCTTTCTCTCTCCCAGTAACCAGACTCTTGGAAGCCCAGGTGGGTATCTGGGTCTCATTGATTCGTCCCAATTGACCCGCAACAAGTTCGTGGCTGTCGAATTCGATACCCGTCTTGATTTGCAATTTAACGACCCCAATGAGAATCACATTGGGTTGGATATAGACAGCATGATTTCGATCAAGACTGCGGACCCCATCTTGCAGGAGATTGTTCTCAAGAGTGGGAATTTGGTCACGGCTTGGATTGATTACAAGAGTGAGCAAAGGAAGCTCAATGTTTTCTTGAGCTATGCGGGTTTCAAGCCTCAGAAGCCAGTTCTGAGCGTTGATATTGATCTTTCCGACTATTTCAAGGGGCTAATGTTTGTGGGGTTTTCAGCCTCTAGTGAGGGAAGCACTGAGCTTCATCAGATTGAGAATTGGAATTTTCAAACTATTGGGTTTCTTCCTGCAAGACCAAAAAGGCATTCTCACAATGTTTCTGACAGTGCAGTTTCGGTGACTGTGGAAATTCCTAAATCAAGTTCCAGCAAGAAGCTTGAGAAGAGGCTTGGACTGGGTGTTGCCATTGCGGGTCCCGCATTTTTCTGTGTGGTTCTTTCAATTTTGGGCTATATTTCTGTCAGGAAATGGAGGGGTATCAGAAAACAGAAGAGGTTCAAAGCAGATTTTGTGACGTGTCCGAGGGAATTTAGTTACAAAGAGTTGAAACTGGCCACAAAAGGGTTCCATTCCAGTAGGATCGTAGGCCATGGATCATTTGGTACAGTTTACAAAGCCTTTTTGAAATCTTCGGGAACCATTGCTGCAGTGAAAAGGTCAAGGCATTCCCATGAAGGCAAAACAGAATTCCTGGCCGAATTGTCCATTATAGCTGGTTTGAGGCACAAGAATTTGCTTCAGCTCCAAGGTTGGTGTGTTGAGAAGGGCGAATTGCTGCTTGTTTATGACTTCATGCCCAATGGTAGCTTAGATAAGATGCTTTACCAAGAATCAGAACATGGTAATTTGCTAAGTTGGTCCCATAGACTCAATATTGCTATTGGGCTGGCTTCTGTCCTAACTTACCTTCATCAAGAATGTGAGCAGAGAGTCATTCATAGAGACATTAAGACTGGAAATATATTGCTGGATGGTAACTTTAACCCAAGACTAGGGGATTTTGGATTAGCAAAGCTCATGGATCATGGTAAGAGCCCCGTTTCTACATTAACTGCCGGAACGATGGGATACCTTGCGCCTGAATATCTTCAGTACGGAAAGGCAACTGAAAAAACTGATGTTTTCAGCTATGGGGTAGTTATGCTCGAAGTGGCTTGTGGGAGGAGGCCAATTGAAAGAGAGGGCCAAAGAATGGTCAATTTAGTTGATTGGGCATGGGGGCTGCACTCCGAAGGAAAGATAATTGAAGCCGCTGACAAGAGCTTAAATGGCGAGTTTAAGGAAGAAGACATGAAGAAGTTGTTACTTTTGGGGTTAAGCTGTGCAAACCCAGATAGTGCAGAGAGGCCTACCATGAGAAGAGTCCTGCAGATCCTCAACGATGAAGCAGCCCCTCTTGTTGTGCCAAAGGTGAAGCCAAGCCTCACATTCTCTTATGGCCTTCCTTTGACTCTTGATGAGATTACTTCAGATGGTGAAGACTTCAATACCAGCCAGTCTATGTGTGAGATAAAAATTAACTGAAGTTATTGAAGTAATTCATTTGATTCTTTCATTACTTCAGAGGCTTTCGTTGTAATGTTGGTATTCTGTAGTCTGAGACAACTAGGGAAAGTCATAGTTCATTGACAGGAGTTCAAATCTAATCCATTGAACTTCATGGTATCTAAACTATATTCACTGCACAGAAACTTAGTTATATACTGAAATTGACTTTCTTTCTGCCCTTGTCTCTTTGTCAAGTATCATTCCATCAACATTAGTTTTCCTCTCTTTTGGGTGCTTTGTTATGCATGAATGGCATTGCAACTTTCTAATTTGCATTTCCAATGGCGTTTGACCAGAAGCCAGACGCGCCTGACTTTCTGTGCTTTGAATTTGTGCCTTTCAGAACGAAGAGTAAATTACTCTTAACTCTTCCGTTATTTTGTGTTTTACACATACATTCTTCTATTTTTAAAATTTATAGTAATTTTCATTGCATTTTATAAAAGCGCAAAACATGAACCCAATTTATTATGAATTATTGAAATACTTTTTAATTGAATAATAAATTTATTATAATTTGTCAAAAGTTTTCTTATTTGTTAAATAATAAAATTTTTTCTATTAAAATTCGTATTTGATACCTCTGCATAAATCATCTTATATGAATCTTTATATATTTTATGAATTTTTTACAAAATATAAAACATATTAAAAATATGTTTGCAATATATATATATTTTTTTTGTATTTTGTGTGAAATGTTAAAAAAGAAAGCATGTTTGTATTTTACACATAAATCTAATTTACTATGAATTGTTAGATATATCTTTAATTGAATAATAAATTTGTTAATTATTCAAAATATCCTTATTTGTTGAGTAGTAAAATTTTCTTTATTTAGTCCCTCTAAATAAATAGTCTCATTTTTCAAAATATTAAAAACATGTTTGCAATATTTTTTTTGTATTTTCCACAAAATATTTGAAAAAAAAAATATTTTTTATTTTTTGTATTTTGTGAAAAAATTTCATAAATTATAAAAAATCTCTCATGAAACCATTTTATAAAGAAGGAACTAAATATGAAGTTTAAGTAAAAAAATTTTATTATTCAATTAATTAAGACATTTTTGACAAGTCATAATAGTAAATTTATTCTTTAACTGAGATTATTTTTAATAATTCATAATTAATTGAGATTATATATAGCATATTTATAAAATATAAAAAAAAGTATTAAAAATTTTAAAAATATAAAAAAAACTGTAAAAAAAAGCGAGATTAAAATAATTTACTAAAAACAATAAATGAGCATCAAATATGAAAATCTTAGAATGGATATCTGAGACAAGCCCCGAAACCCACCATGGTTGAATTTGCCTGGGCAGAATTGAGTAAAATAATCATATCTTTCTTCTAATGACCTCTGAGTCTCCAAGAAACCCATCAACACTGATACATTTTTTTTTAAATAGTTTTAACTGGTTCTACACTAACCTAAGTTGTATTGTTTACAGGATTAAGCAAAAACCAGATTTTACTTTTGATTAAGCGACTTTGTAAAGAAAAACAACATGGGAGCAACGGGAGAATCATATGTGAAACTTTTGTAATGGCTACATGAGGCATCCCCTCATCATCCCTTTTGGGTTTTATGTACATTATGTAGTATGGACCCCATGACCATGTGACATGGCTCTCCATTGTCATTTTGGAACTGTGCCCAAGTCACATGTGATATGAATTGCAGTGACTGTCTTTTCTAGGAATTCATCAGATCCAGGGAAATTTGAATGCATCCAGGGCTGCTTAACTATCAACGTCTTGACTTTATTGATTAAATAAGTAGTTTATTAATACATATTTGAGTTTAAAATTATTTTTATTAAAAAAGTTTGTCATTTATAGTTTTGAAAGGAATTAATTTTTCACTCTTAAAAAAATTAAAAAGAAAAAAATTTTATTAGTTTGTATCTCTATGCATAAAGAACCATTTTATTACGCTTTTTTTTTAATTTTTTAGGATATTATTTTATTTTTTTTAATAAGAGATTAATTTCTTTTAGAGTAAAAACTGTAAACAGTAAATCCTTTTTTTTTTTTATAAAAATAACTTTAAACTTAAATCTATATTAATAAATTATTTTCAAATTTTTTGAAATATAATCAACTTCTATTATACACCATTACTTTGTTTGTCTATTATGCTTCGAGTGGGAGATGGCAAATACTTTTAGACTCTCACCTTTTTTGCTGCATTTAACTAACTGTGCTTACTTTGAAATTGATTTTGGTGGGTCGCTTTTATTTATCATTGGCACAGGGATCAAATCACATACAGCATTTGGTAAGCCTCCCAAACAGTGTAATCAGATATATATATATATATATATATATATATATGTATAGAGTACTTTTAGAAACAGATTAAGGGATGATTAAAAAGCTAATGATGAATTTAAAAACAATAATAAATTAATCCGCCAGTTAGCTAGTTGTCAAGAGCTACACATAGGAAGAGGGGAACAAATTCCAAATTGACAAAACTTGATATATCAGCCACACGCTTTTGCTGATCTATATAACTGTGAAGATGACATTAGCTCATTTAATTTTTTAATGACTGATGAAATGATAATTCGCTTAATATACATATAAAATTTTGAGTTTGAATTTAATTAAAAATTTAAAAAAAATTAAAATAAGCCAGCTTTAATAGATGAGGTGAGATATGATCCCATATTTAAATATTTAAAGTGAGTGTTATAGATAAAATGACTTGGATGTTATTGGAATTAATGAGTTAGAAAGGAATATGTGCGTTTAAGCATGAGTTAAAGAAAATTACTATTTTCAAAACAGAGTGACATTAGTGATGGCATTAGGTTTGCCACTTGGATAATTAGAAAGTGGTGTACAACTTGAGCCATGTGAATTGGTCTACGAAACTGAAAAACTTGGTGTACAACTAAATAACTAGAGAAGTGGGCGTGCACCACCAAATCAAAGAACGGGAAACGAAGAGCCGCAGGTCATTTTCTAAAGCTTAAAAACTAGCTTCATTCCAATGCCACCAACTAATTAGGAAAGGTTCGTATAACAGAATGAATGCTTTACCAGGTAGTTCCTACTGGTACCACCATTACAGTACGCTGTGGCGTGTAGGTCTCTCATTTTGTTCATTAGATTAGAATCTATTCAATTAATTGAAGCGCACGCGTAAACATCTCTTAATGGTACAGTAATATGATCATTATTTTTTTTTAAATTTCTTTAAGGGTATAATCTTTATTAGTGTTTGAATTTTTTTAAGAATATTTCTTTATATTTTAAATTAAAGATTAATTCTATTCGACATAAAAATTAAACTTAACTTAAATTTATAATGATAAAATATCTTAAAATTCTCTATCATTATTGTTATTTTAAAATTTAAATTTAAAATTTTAAATAAATATTAAGTAATTCATCACTATTTTAAAAAAAAAAAAAAACTTGTGGCAGCATATTGATTTTTCTTTATTAGATTATATTTTAATTTTCTTCTAATAGCTCTGTCATTTTTCAGCACCTAAATTGAGTTCTTATCACCAAAAGGAGAGGCCGAAAATGAGGAACAAACAAGTGGGAAAAATGACATACTCTAAAGATTGATAATCACAAGGTTAATACATGCTAAATATTGACATATAATCACATGTGAGAAAGTAAATAAAGTGAACCCATAATACAAACGAATGCCCCTCCAACTTGATGTGTAATTTGAGCAGAATATTCATCCTCCAATCCCAAATAGATACCATCTAGCATGTACATAGTTACACACAAAATTTTTTGTCTATAGGTTAATTGACAACGTACAAGTGACATAAGAATATTTTTTAAAAATTTTAAAATTAGTGAAAAAAAAGTAAAATATAATAATATAAAAAAAAACTATCAAAATTAAAAAATAAAAAATGCAAGATCCAAATCCTTACATATATACCAAGGTTACGTTACATTGTTGTTTATGGGCTCAACAGACAAAAAAGATTATTTTTACTTGTCCAAAAAAAAAAAAATACATTTCTGTCATCTTCAAAGTATAGGCTGCTATCGAACAAATGCAATCAAATTAAGCAAAAAAAAGAAAAAGAGAAACGCTAACATGACCCACAAACTGTAATATATATATATATATATATATATATATATATATATATATATATATATAAAAGAAAGTTAGAAGTGTTTAGATTTATTCTAATATTTTGTGTCATGTTCAACACAACGTAATTCCTGTTTTGAAATGGTACAGATTTGGTAGCCAAGCAGAAGATCTGATTGGCAGAGTTGCATTTTTTTGGCCCGTCATGATCCCTTCTTTATGTGCTTCAAAGCAACAGCAAAAGATTATAAAACTGTAAACTTGTAGAGCTGGATTCATGTGCTAAAAAATAGTGGTGATTTCGCCCTTCTCCATACATTTCTGAACGGTAGATAGGTAAGAACATGTGGCATAAACTAAAGCTGAAACAAAAGCTTTGGTTTCAAAGGCAATCATATTATAATCCTTGTTTCTTTTCTTCTTGTTTTTGGCCATTATTATATTGTTCATATGGTTCAAAACAAGAGCAACCAGATTATAAAAACCTTCACCTTATGCGTCCAAGCTTCTGCAGGCAAGCAATCCATCAAACCTATTTATCTGCACAGAGACCAGTTGCCGTGCCTCGGTTTTGTGAGGGAGGACCATACATATGTGAGGTGCCCGCAGAATTTACATCATAAAAAAATGACATTTACCATTTGAAAAGCAAAAAGAGACAAATATAAGAAGCAAATCAACGTGCACTATGGAAAAGCTTGACGTTACCTTGAAGGGTCTAAGATATATAATGCTGCATATATCACATCTAGAAAGCAACGGCAAGTAATGATGACAGAAGAAGAGAGAGCACACTCCCAGCAAAGGCAAAGACTCTCTTTACCCATTCCCGGGTTGTGCTCTCTCTCTTCTGTCAACATGATGATGTCTCATCACAATCCAATCCGGATCCCTACCTCCAAAACCTTCGTGACATGCTATCCTCTTCGCTAGCATCATTATTCATCACCCTCATATTCATTGTCATACAGTACATATTGCATCAGCTACTCAAAAGAAAAGTAATTTTAATTTAATTTTATCAAAATTTAAGTATATTCACCCAACTTAAATGTTATTATGTGTGCATAGATAATGGTTCAATTTGAAATACATAATTTGTAAGGTTTAAGTTTAAATTCTTTTATTAGTATTCAAAAAATTAAGTTATGATATGTCTTAATCTTAAAATAGGTAACGTTTTCTCAATTTAAATTTTATTATACAAAAAAAGTACATATATGTATATATATTATTAAATGGTATGCAAATAGTATAAATTTATATTTTTTTTGTAAGATAATTTAAAATATATAGTACATTTTAAATATTAAAATATAAGTAAATGATTATAAAAAAAATTAATGACGCATATTATCTTAAATTTATGAATTATAATTTATTTATATATATATTTTATAATAATTTATATTATTAATTTTTTTGTTGATAGTCATTTAATTATATTTTATTTTTTAATATACAAGCTATACTTTAAAAGCTACAAATTCATTTTTTTTTACAACTCTTTGACACAATTAAAATAAAAAATGGCCAATCCAAGAAATTGGCGCAGTTAGTATGAATAATTAAAAATTACTTAATAATTATAGATTTGATTTTGGAGAAACCGTAGAAATTAAAAATTTATAACATCATCTATTTTAAGAAGGATTAAGCCAATCCAAGAGACTCAAAGATTCATGTGTTAGGTGAAAATACTTTTTAATTCATCTTAAAAAATGTTAAAAATAGCCACTCACAAAGGGTGCTTTTTTGTTGGTGTAAAATTCAATGTGAGTAGTGTTACTCTAGATATTTATATGGAGGCACCTATGTACACACACACACACACACACACTAACCCAAAAGGTTTAGTAAGTAATTAACATTCCGCAAGCACTTAAAAGAGTTTTTAGGGCTATTATACTCTCAGATGAGAATTCGATCAAGATCTTTTCTTTCTCTTTTGAAAAATTAAAAGATCTTGGTGAATATTTCTCTGAAAAAGTGATTGAAATTCATTATATAAACAGATCCCATGAACATATCTATGACATACTGGATATGCATGAAATCTTTCTGCGATGGTTACAGAATATGCAGAGATCTGAGAAGTCTTCGTCAATTTTTTTCTCACGCAATCTATCAGAAACATACAAAATAGTATTTATATATTTATATGATGGCTATAGATTCGCTAGGAAGGAGAACAACTAATTAAGCATGATCAACTTACCACTCACCAAATTCCCTCTGCCCAAATCAGCCCAGACTGATGATCGTTTCTGTGTTGGTGTAAATCATGCATAATTTTCTTGGAAAAAAAATTTAAAATCTTAAAGACTAGCACACAGATTCAAGAGAAAAAGGCAGAGGCAGAAGAATAAGGTGAAGTGAAAAGAAAAAAAATCTGGAAAAGTTTCCCAAAGAATAATAAAGGATAAGGGAAGAAGAAGGAGGTGGTTTCGCAGAAAGGGAGGAAAACGTATAGAGCAGGAACTCTATCTCAGATTCTCAATCTGAAAGGAGTTGAAAGAAGTAACACACACGAGATAGACAGCCGTTTCTTATATACACGTACACATCCAGGTCATTGTAACCGATCGAGATTTGGTGTGCAGTGACTGGCTACCGGATGAGGCGGTAAAAGGTCGTCCTCTCATTAAGTATTCTGAGTGGGTAGCTGACCGCTACAACAGCGCTTCTGGCAGTTTCTGAATTATGTGATTTTCCCAATTCGAGTGGCAACTCTGCACCGTCACATATACTTACTTCTATACGCATATTTAGAAACGGCTTAGTTTCACAATTTTATACTTGCTAAAGCTCAAGTGATTTTCTTGACTATTCTGTCCTCAACACCTACACAAATCTTATATCTTATCCCTTGCACATTCTTGCGTTTTGGTATTATCATCTTTCAGGGCACACATTGATAAAAACTTTATATTTTTAAATCTTGAAAAACTGAAAACTTATGACATAATGGGCTAGTAAAATAACACAAGATAAATGGGAATATTAAATTATTTAATTTTACATAACTTAATTTATGTAATACAATAAATTTAATAATTTTAAATTTTAAATAAATATTTAATAAAATTTAATTTATAAAAATAATATAACTTTTTAAAATTTTTATACACAAATGTTTATGTATTGTGGAGTTAAAAAATGAGTGAGAATGTATACCGGATAATGCAGGTGGAGGTTGAGGCCCAAAGTCATACCGTATTCGCAGCCAAGAAAGCTGACATGCAGTTTGGCGTTTCAGTAAAAACGCGAAGAAGGGGTCCTCCTTTCCGCCCTACCCTCCGTTTGTTGTGAGCAGACACACAACCTATCATCGAGATGAGATCCACGACACGTTCTACGCATGCACAACACCTACTTACACTTCTACCATCTGCTTTTCGTTTTTCTTTCCTCAGAAAACGTACCCCATTTAATTCATTCCGGAGTGGTAGTCTCACAAGACACTGAAAAAATTTAATTCAGTTTGTTGTGAGGAGGCACACAACCTTTCATTTTGAGTTTCGAATTTTAAAATTATACTTATTAAGAAGGACATCAGAAACTTAAATTAGTTATATATTTAATAATAATTAACGAGAGAATATTGTATAAAAAATTTTAAAAAATAATAATAATTCTTTTAAAAAATAAAAATGGGACTAGTTCTATCAGTACAAGTGTAGAGTTATAACACAATAGGTTCTGATTTAATTATTTATGTCTTAATGAAAGATATTTTGTGAGTTAAATAAAGTTATCAATAGGGCTATTTTTGTAAGTTAAATTTTATTAAATATTTATTAAATAAAATTTAGATTATAAAATTTAATGAGTGACATAAACTAAATTGTGGCCTCAACTAATTTAATAACCCATGAAATAATTAGTGAGATATTAATAGCTTAAATCTAATGTAACTTTGTTTTCCCTGTTTATCTATATATTGCCGTGGTGACCAATGGTATGACCCTAACGTGTCAATTTCATGTTGCACCATGCATGGAGGGCCTTTTGTTTATGGCCCTTACTGTTCAAAGTAGCACCCAATTAAGCATTCAAACTACATATACCTGATACTGAACCATTCAAATGAATCTATGAACCTCACCCCAAGTCAATCTACAAACAAAGCATGCACAGCAATATAATAAGCAATTAGCTTAATGCTAAACGCAACCACATGAGCTTGAACTTTGAAGGAGACGTGAGAAAAGAAGCATCCCTGTCATTCATGGAAATAGGCTAGGCCACTTCTTAACACAGCATCCAACTTGGCCTGCATGCATTAAACATGTTTTAGTCTGGTCTGTTTAAGCCTAGATTGAAAAATAAATTTGTTTTTTAAATAGGCCTAAGTCAATCTGTATAAAGTCTTATTGATCTATCTAATTCATTTAAAAATAAATAAATAAATAAAAATATTTCTGGACCCATTTAGACACTTTAGTACACTAATTACATAAAGGACCTTATTATGTATATATTTTTATAAGTACAAAATTTATACACTCTTTCACATTTTCTCACATTTTTATTTTTTTATTTTAACTTTTTTTTTATAACAAATAAATTTTGAGTAAGTGATGGCTCTTTCTATTTTAAAGTTAAGACAGATCAACAATTTTAATAAAAATTTATAAATTATTTATTAATAAAAGATTTTTAAAATTTTATTTTTATATGTGCATATATAATATAAAATTATATACACATACTTTTTTTTGTATAAAATTATTTATACATATGACATTATTTTATTTTTATTTATTTACAAAACATAACCAATCCCTTCTTTTTTTTTTTTGGGTGCAAGAAAAGAAAATACAAACCACCTAATGACCCCAATTATAATACAGGCTCACTCCATTCATATCTCCCCTTAGAATCTCCTTTAATAACCAAGGTGGCTCCAAAGGTCCAGAAAATACATAAGCTCTTCCTCCTGGTAAACGTAACCAATCCTTCCAAACAGCTCTTCCCCGCTAGCGGCTAGCCTTTCCCAGTCCCAGCACACCCCTTCTATTATTTTCTACACTACACGTCACGCGTGACGCTCCATACAAAACGCCACAGATCTAACCCCTTCCGTTCCCGTTCATCACGTAACGACGTTCTCATGAAACCGTTATACGGAACCAAACTTAATTGGTAAAGGCCCATTTTTGGCCCAACTCTCACAAGGTCTTCGTCACCTGTAACACCCCTCTCGCTTTCTTTTCCTCTGTCCTTTATCTCTCTCTCTGAATTTTCTCCTTTTTCTGGTCTACTTTTATTTATTGGCAGTTCTCCGCTCCTTTTTTTTCCGGAAAACTTTTCTCACTAGTATTGATGTCGGTATGTTCTTTCTCTCTCTATCTCTTGCTTTAATTTGATATAATTTTATTCCTGATCATTGTTTTGCTCTGCTGTCTACGATTTCTGATCGATGATTTTAGTTTCAAATTTTAATCAAGATTTTATATTGATATATGGAAGATGGCTTTTTGAATTACATAGTAATTTGATTTGTTAGCCTCTGATGATTTTATGCTTTATTTATTATATGGCTTTTGGTAATCTGTTTCAGTCGGTTGTTTCGTATTAAGTTGATCGTTTTGATTTTCAGTTGAAAACGTCTTTGATCAAATCTTTTGGGGGCAGGGGAGTTTTGGGTTTGTGGGACGAATATCTAATTAATTTCTTCCCTTCCCTTACTGAAGGTGCTCTTTTTATTTTCCCGAAATAAATTTATTTTGATATTCGTGTTGCAACATGTTTATGTAATTGATGGAGCAAATTTAGATTACTGCTTAAAAGTAATAAATCCTGGAGTTGTATCCTTATAGTACTCTTATTTGAAAACCAGAGAAGATGTGTTAGTTTTGTCATAGGAACGCCATTATGTTAACAGTTTTTATGGAAAAATAATAATATCATTGATTACTATTTTGACTAATTAGCAAATTTATGTTTTTGGAAATATTTTATTCTTTCGTGGAGCTTAAATGCCGTATGATAGGATCCTAAAGTGTAAAGTTGGTGGACAAAGAGGACGCTGCTATTTAGCATATATGGAAGTCAAATGAATAAATTTGGTGCATCAGCTCTTTTATTGTCTTGGTTTTTTTTTTTTTTTTTTTCTTGTCAAAATTTTGGAGACTTTTTCCTCTTCGTAGTGTAACCACAAGGTTTTCTTTTGAAGAGGAGGCTGTCAGCACATGCACTGGCACTTCAGACATTTTTATAATATCAAGCTAATAAACAGAAGATAGTAATTTGATAGAAAGTTGCATGATCAAGGACTTTCTTTTTTTCTCTGCTAAGACGATTGAGGAAATTTGAAATCCAATACTCACTAGAAAGGATTATCTTTAAGTAGGTGAGTTTTTATATAATATGATCATAGTTGATTTTGATGGTAATGATGTTTGGATACCTCTTCTGCAGAGTGAAAGAAAGCTATATAAATTACTCCTTAATCCTTACATTATGAAATTGTTGAGGATGCATATGGTACTGAGCACATAATTGCACAACTTTTAGTGCTTATTTCATTATCTGGTATATGGCTCTAAATTACTATTTGCTGCGCAGATATGTTAGATTTTGTTAGTAATCATAGAACCTCTTAAAGTAGATTTTCCTTGTCAGTTTTAGTTAGTTCTATTAAAGTTCTTACTTCTCAAGCTAATGAGCATAAAGAGGAATTCTCTTGTGCTTTCAGAGTCTTTATTTACATTGACTAATTTGATTATCTTGCAGGAAAAGGGTCGGCCACTGCCAAAATTTGGTGAATGGGATGTCAATGATCCAGCCTCAGCTGAGGGGTTTACAGTGATTTTTAACAAGGCTAGGGATGAGAAAAAGACAGGTGGCAAACCTGAGTCACCAGGCAAAGCTGATCTTAATAGCAGACCTGCAACAAATCCTGGCAAAGCTCAGAGTGTAAGTGGTCCTTAATTAATTCCTACTCCTTTTTCTCCCTCTCTCAACACTCCCGGTCTCACACACACACACACACACACACGTGTGCCCTCAGGCCTTATTTCTATGGATGTGAATTGAAATATCTGCGCTTGCGAACTGGATACATTTTGCACATTTGAAGAGTCCAGTTTCAGTAGATCAAATGTTTTAAGGTTGCAAAGATGCCATTGTTTGAAACATATATATATATATATATATATATATATATATGCATTTATTTATGTGTTGAGGTTCAACAGAACAGTGGTCCAACTGAACTAATATATATGATGACAGAGAAGTTAGTTGCACCTCCTTCGCTTTTTGGATGCGAGACCCGTTGAAAGAGCAATCTATGAGACGTCTACTGAGTTTTGTATCAGTGATTTGTTCATGAATGTGATGAATTTATCTACTTTACCAATTTGATGATCACTTTTATGATAGTTTGTTGAATTCAAAATTAAGGCATATGCATTCCTTATAATAAAGTGGTTAGGCTGAATGTAAAAGGATTGGCATCTCAAATCCAATAAGAAAGGGGAAAAGACAGGTCATTGTTTCAAGTTGACTGTGCCAGGGTATATCTGGTAATGTCCCTTTGGGTTGTAAGTACATGGCTCACTTGTTAACCTTATAATGAAAGTGGAGCTTTTTGTCCTTTTTTTTTTCTTGGGAACGGATAGATGTATGTTTTCATTGATTGCTCTTCTTTTTTTTCTTTTTTTGGGGTGGTGGAATTGTTTTCATGATGTTGCATTTGATTTCTTTAAGAGTTTAGATTCTAATCACTAATTGATTGTGCAACCAAATTATTTCACAGGCAGCATGTTGTAGTTTTCCTCTTATGAATTATTTGATTTTATTTTCAGAAAAAATGGTTTTGCTGCGTACAAAATCCTCCTGCAGAATCATAGCAATGGTTGTTTCTATGTAAAAGCTTGAACAGAAGAACATGTTTATTTGTAACTAGCTCCAACCTATTTTCTCAGATAGCAGCTGTAGAGTCGTAAGTGAATTCTGCTGGGATTTAGTTTCTATGCTGTAAAACTGAGTTGCAGTGGGGGAGAGCAAAGAAGATAGTCTATTATTTGTATTTGTATGTATCAATGTTGTGGTTTATTATTAGGAGCCAAGGAGCTTTGCTTCGTCTTATGCTATGAGCTATAGAGCTTTGCTTGTCATATTGTTTTTCTTGTATTATCAAACAGATATTTATTTTGTGACTGATTTTATTCCTTCCTACCCCTCTTTTTTGTCAATTTTGGTTGTCCTTGGGCCTTGGCTGGCTTGTTTTTCCCAGCTCTTTCTCTGCCTTCAATAACAAGTTATTAAGCAAAAAGCAAATGAATACAAGAAAGAATTTAATTTTGCCAAGAAACTTGTTTTCTTCCTGCTTATTTGTTTCATTACATGCCTTTAACATGCTGATGAGCATGCATGTAAATTGAGCTGAACATTACCTAGCTATTAAAAAACGGTTAGATGTTGTGATTAAAATATGCAAAAGCAATAAAAATAGTCGCAACCAATTATACCTGATGACTGGTTGCAAAACTGACAGGACACGGTAATATGGTTGATTATAATTACTTGGCGATGGTTTGGTTGGGTTACCTCTGTTTTTACTATCCCATCACATGTAATCACGCATACACATGTACATAAGTATCTTTTCTTTTTTAATTCTTACGATGGCAATTGTTCCCATCGTTTTGTTTGAGTACATTATTGTTACTCCTAGTTTATTTTCGGCACATTTTCTTAGCAACCCGTTCCCCTGTTTGGTAGCAAGAAGCAACGTAGTCATCCCTTAACAGTAACCTGGCAAAGTGAATTAATATTACATACCATAATTTGGGGGCAAAGCCTGGGGGCTGAGTTCAGTTGTTTTTGGGGTTCTTACTCCTGATCTAGGCTTCAAATACTTTACGTGGCACTAAAATTCTCTTCTAGGCTTACATTAACACCATTTAGATAGCACCACATTGAGCCATTAAAGACTCGATTAACTAGATAAGTGCAGCTAAACCATTTGGTCTATATTATATGAGGTGAAAGCGTGAAGGGTGTGCAATGAACGTACGTAGGATTGCTGAACTTCTTCATTCGATTATTGAAGGCAACGGAGATCTGAAGTGATTAGAATGTTGATCACCATAAACGTTAGACTAACAAACCCAGCTGACATTAGATAGAAAGGAAAACAAGAGCGATAATGTTTACATAACTCAGTCAAGTCTGCATATATAGAGATTATCGAACTTAAAATAAGATCTGTATGGCTTAGTTTCAAGCTGGTATGGTTCTCTTTTTGTGTTTGAGATTGCTAACATCCCCCAAATACTGTTGGATATAGGAAGGCTCAACTAGAAAGTACGAAGATAGCATTGTCAACATGACTTATCCTATATAGAACAATAACAGGTAAATTTGCTAAAAAAATTTCTAGTTGATGATTTCTATGCATGTAACCAATGAAAGCAAACAAAAAATTGGTAAAATAAGAAGTTAGGCTGCCAAAATTTTCTGCAATGTGAAATTTAGACTACTGATACCCGAAGCTTTTGCTCAAAAAGGCACCGAAGGAGATAAACTTGGAGGATGCTGGCACCAATAAGTGCTGCAGATTCAAAATGGCCTTGTGAATAGCTCTGCTGCTTATTGCATTATTTACTGCAATTGCATAATCATGATTAGATATATTTGTTATTATATCAAACCTGCAGCTTATCTGCATGACAGTGGAGGCATTGGGTTCATTTTATTGAAACCAGTCACTCTTGTGAGTGATTATCTCAGTGGACTTGTGTGTGCACCAAATACAGTTAAAACACATTCCCTGAATAATTTGTTCTGAACGTCAAATAGAAATTAATTACAGCATATAGTTAAAATATCAATTCGTCGTAGACTATGAAGTCTATTAATTTCATGTTAAAGAAGTTTAAGAGACCCCTGAGACAAAATGAAATATAACAGTTAGTGAATGCCATGTTTAATTTTAATCAGACCATGGTACACTTTCCAGCCATGAGAGGTCTTGACCCTTCTCTTACAGCCATTACAAGCTTGTTTGGAAGTTGGAAAGTTTCTAAGTATATAGTATCACAGTTCAAATATTGAAAAACAAATGAATAGTTTTATCACACACAGAGGTCAAGTTGTAATGTAACTTGTCAATTGCTGTTTATAGAAAGAGAAGGTATCATTCTAAAACAAGTTAACCTCAAATAGTTTAGTACCTATGGTTTACCTCCCCTCTTTGTTATCCTTTTTGCTTCCGTATTTTATAAATTTAAATGAACTCTATCAATAGTGGTTTCCCTTCGACATTTAAAGCAATTGAATATATCCTTAAAGGTTGTCATTGTACCTATTGCTTGGCGTTCAGTCTGAGCATCAAGCCAATGCTGTTCAGACTGAATGTTGTAGAGAGCTTCCTCTAACTTTGATATCTGTTCTAGTAAAGGATTGATGTGTTCTGCAGCGGTATGCAGATGTCAACAGTAAAGATATCAACTGTAACTCTGTTAACCAAACTAATGGAAATGGCTTCACAGTAGCAAAATGACCAGCACAACCTGAACTATGACTAAGTAGGTGAGGAATGGTTCACCATCATTTGCATGCTTCTCATAGAATGAAAAGTGGTTAACATGCACATCAAAATCAATGGTCTCATGGTAGGGAGACTTGTTGGTAAAGCAGAAACGATGTAGCCCTCTATGTCGAGCCACAAATTCAAATTTTTCACTGATCTTTTCACGAAAATCTTGAATTTGATCACCAAAAGGTCCCTTCACCTTATGGTTTCAACAAGATTATTGAAACAATACTTGAATTTGAAAATAATCTATAATCAAGCATTTAATTTACAAAACACAAAAAAATAATGTTAAACAACATATTGTTATTCTTTGACCCAACTTCTAGATGTTTAGAAGAAAAATGGGATGATCGTCAAGCCTAAAAGATTCCCTCATTTTCATATGCTGTGTAAAGAAATAAAAGCAAAATCAGAACAGAAAGATATGCCTAAATTTGTCCATGCCTAAATTTGTCCATCCTTTATTGGGTTTGAATCTCCTCAAAAGTGCATGATGCATGTCTCAACCCTGACTAACATTCTTGGCACTCTGTCAATGCCTCATTCAAAATCTGAACACCCCAACAAAGTAGAATTAGACATGAGAAAGAAACTCGAATAGCTTCAGCTAAGTGAAGAATCCCAAATGGCTTCATCCTTCATCTCAAAGATAACGAAGATCGGGTTTATGCAAAAGGACACGCAAAATGTTTAAGCAAGAGAAGGAACAAGCTGCAGAAAGAAATGAATCATACATACGATTACAGAAGGATAATGGTTACCACAAGGTCTACCCCATCTTGAGTATATTGCCCTGCAGTATCAACCTTGATCACAACAAAGGAAACATGGACTGTATCCCCATCAAACTGAACATTATGAGAGAAGCATTCTTCTCTGTCAACCACAAATCTGATTCCAAGCACTGCTTGCAGGCTCGATAGGAGTATCAATACAATGGCAATATTGGGTGATCCAGGCTTCATCATTTTAGAATTTCTTAGAAATTTAATCGGTGTAAGATTCTCATTGATGTGCATTTGTAAGCTACCTGAACAAATGATGAAACACGAAAAGGATTCAAAGGAAACGATTATTCATGTCAATTTTGTTGTCCGGTTTGGTTTTCTAGAAGAAGGAACAAGATATAAATTTAATTTAGGACTTGAATTCCAAAGAATTCAATCATTCAGAAGGAATCCATCACGTCCAACATTACAGCTCCATAAGACAAAATTCAGCGCTTCCCATCAGATTAATTTTCTGGCCGAATAAGAAGCATCAATGGATCGAATAAGGCCGAACAAATAGCAACTTTTGTTTCAAAAAATAAATATAATTTTTGTTTTAGACCTAGTTTATGTTGTCGTTGTCTTTTTTTTTTTAATATGTTGTCGTTGAGGGCAAACATGTAGAAGCGCATGGACAAATACAATGGTTTAACCAAATTCTCTATATATAGTCGTATACTAAAATACCTCAGCTAAGCATCAACATAAATATTATTGAAACGAAGATATAATGTTGAGTACAGAATAAATTCCTAGTTGGATAGCAAATGCAGAGAGTGATTTATTGCAAGGCTTTGAAGATGATGCATACACTTAGAGTCAATGCTGTTGAGCCGAGAGCCCTTGTCCTTCCTACAATAAAGGCCTTGGTACAGAGGCAAATTGATGAGAATCAGGACTCCGCGTAGTAGAACTTGCAACGGCATTGTCTCACAAACTGATGTAAGGTTACCTTCCTGGAGGACTATCTCCATTAAAACGCCACGAAAACAAAACAAATTGGCAATGCAACTGCTGTTAATAGATTGAACATTCGAGAGGAGGTTCCGAAGTCCATCACTTTCCTGTAGCGTTGGGAAATGTCTTCTTCTGCCACCCTAGCTGTGATTGTGAAGGCTGAATCTGAATATCCAAAAACCTTCAAGATGGTATCAATAAAAGCAAATAGGTGAGAGCTTGTTCTCTTGTGCAAACAATATCCGTTGCTCATTCCACCAACCCTTGAATGTGCCACCGAAGCACAAAACTCTAACAAACTTTAACAGCTTCCCCCAACTACTACATATGCGAAAGGTAGAAACCATTGGCTTGACATCTGAGAAGTCCACCAAAGATAATAGTTCATTCATTCACAAGGTGAACAATATTTTGTTCAAAGGTACTAGAAAGCTTCTGGTTATGTTTATTAATCCGACAATGAGTTAAAAGTAAGCTGAAAAAAGAATAGAAAATTAAAGGGGATCATACCTTTGGAAACAAGGAAATGTCTCTAAGGGGATAAAGTGAAGGGATGATGGAATAGTATAGAGTTGACAAACAAGCTAGGTGCCCATAGGCCATAGGAGCAATACGCCATATGGAGGCCTAAACTGATTCTTCCAAGAACGTACAAGACTATTCTCCGAAAGAAAAATTTGAAAGTCGCCTTCAGACCATCATTTGTGCTGAACAAGTGTTTGAAGCAAGGTCGTTGGAGCCACACCCAAGAAAGCTTTCCTTGGTGGATTATAGTACACTGAGTCACTGATTTCCCTCCTTGGCACTGTATTGATAAACCTGTAATTACATCCTCCACTGGACACCCGGATTCTAATTCCATCTGCAATCATATATTTATTCAGCTAAAGTCACTCACATTTACGTACTCAACTAATAAAAATGGAAGATCAGAGTGAAGGACCAACAGTACTATATATATATATATATATATATATATATATATATATATATGCGTTTGTGATGTGAGAGAGAGAGAGAGAGACGCCACCTCTTTTCCCCATATATAGTGTGTTATGCTCATAGGTGCAGCTTGCAAGAACCTTTGATTTTTCTTCTAGTTCATGCAAGCTTGCTCCGATCAATAGGTCATCCTCACTGTTCCAATCAGTCGCTAAACTTCCTCCCACAAAGAGCTTCTCTTCTGTGGAAGCAGTAAGTTCCAATATCGTGAGACAGTTAAGAATTTCTCTGCCCTATAGTGAGACAGTGAGAGAGAGACTGTGGGAGCAACAGTCTGTGGAGTGTGTAACTGTGTCCAGTGGAAACAAATGGATGCAAGAAAAGTAGCAGACACAGATCGTTCTATTAAGCATCGACCCGCAAAATATTATTGAAAAGGAGAGAAAATGTTGAGTACAGAATAAATCTCTAGCTGGGAGATAGCAAATCTAGAAACCTTTCTATTTATTTCGCTAGAACATCAAAACATCAGCAAGGACATTTTCCATTGAAGAGAAATGTAAAGAGCGATTTAGTACAAGGCTTTGAAGATGATGCATACACTTAGAGACAATGCCGTTGATTTAAGAGCAAGAGAGGTTGGCAATTTTCCCTTATCCTTCCTAAAGTACAGGCCTTGGTACAGAGGCAAATTGATTAGAATCAGGACCGCGCATAGCAGAACTTGCAGCGGCATTGTCTCACAAACTGATCTGGGGCCACCTTCCCTTAGGACTACCTCCATTAAAACGCCTAGAAAACAAAACAAATTGAGCAATGCAAGTGCTGCTAATAGACTGAACATTGGAGAGGAGGTTCCGAATTCCATGACTTCTTTCTCATAGCGTTGGGAAACTTCTTCTTCTGCCACCTTTGCTGTTATTGTGAAGGCTGAATCTGAATATCCAAAAACCTTCAAGATGGTGTCAATAAAAGCAAATAGGTAAGAGCTTGTTCTCTTGTACAGCCATATCCGTTGCTCATTCCACCAACCCTTGAATGTGCCACCGGAGCACAAAAACTCCAACAAACTGTAACAGCTTTCCCCAACTATTACATATGCGAAAGGTATAAACCATGGACTTGACATCTGAAAAGTCCATCAAAGATAATAGTTCCAATATTCTGCTTTTGTTCCTTCATCTAACAATGAGTTAAAAGTTAATGGAAAAAGACAAAAGAAAACTGAAGGAAATCATACCTTTGGAAACAAGGAAATGCCTCTAAGGAGATAAAGTGAAGGGATGATGGAGTAGAATAGTGTTGGCAAACAGTTAGGTGCCCATAGGCAATAGGAGCAATACCCCATTTGGAGGCCTAAACTAATTCTTCCACGACCATACCATGCAGGACTATACTTAGAAAGCAAAATTTGTAAGTCGCCTTCAGACCATCTTTTGTGCTGAACAAGTGTTTGAGGCAAGGTCGTTGGAGCCACACCCAAGAAAGCTTTCCTTGGAGGATTATAGTACACTGATTTCCATCCTCGGCACTGTATTGATAAACCTGTAATCACATCCTCCACTGGACACCCATATTTCAATCCCATCTGCAATCAAATATTTATTCAGCTAAAGTCACTCACATATGCTCAACTAATCAATAGGGAAGATCAGAGACAGAGAGAGACGACACCTCTTTTCCCCATAGTGTGTTATCCTCATAGTTGCAGCTTGCAAGAGCCTTTGATTTTTCTTCTAGATCAAGCAAGCTTGCTCCCGCCAATTGGTCATCCTCACAGTTCCAATCACTCTTGTATTCATCGCTGAACTTCCTCCCACAAAGAGTATCTCGTCTGTGAAAGCAGCCAGTTCCAATATACAAAGGGCCACCATAACCATCCGCACCATAGAATTCCACCTTCATACACGTAATAAATTAACAAAAATAGTATACAATTATTAATAGAAGAAAATCTAACTCCCACAAACTTTTTTATACTAAACACTCATAAATTTACAATGTGTCAATTTATTGGGTCTCACTGTTTAGTGAGGCCCATTAAATTTAATAATACATATTTTTTTAAATAAATATTTAGTAGGATTCAATTTGTAAAATAATTGTTATTAATAGTCACGTAAAGTAGCTTGATGGTGTTTTTTAGTAAAAAATTTAACAATGAAATCTTGGCACAAAACTATTGTAGTTTTCTAAGAAACAGAACATTACAGCTTTCAAATCTTACAAATCTTACATTAAAGTCAATATGCTACTCAAAGTGTAAATGTGAAAAAGAGAAATATGTTATGTTCGTAGCAAGTATTGATAATTCATATATATGAACTGACCTCGGTAATTATTCGTAGAGAACTTCCGTATAAATCATTGTCAGTGACATTCTCAAAGTTCTGTGGAAACTGCACAAAAGCAATGTTGTGGCCTTTCTTCTCATCCATGAAAAAGCAGAGTGCATCTCTCAGAGATTGTGAATTGTTTGAGTACATGTCACAGTCTACATTAAGAATGATTCTCCCATTGCTAATCTTTGAGGACACCCTTAGCTGCATATAAACCAGAACCAAGAATTGCATATGAGCATGAACAACAAATACAGACGTGTTTGGCTGGCTAGCTTTTTATGAAAGAACCAGTGCATTGATATCATATGCCAAATTACCAATGAATTCATGGCTCCAGCTTTGAAGTTATGGGGATGCTGGGGTCTTTTCTCGCGAGCCAAATAGACCAGAGTTGGCAAAAGAAACCCATTTACATCTTTGGAATTATGGGGCTCGTTTCTGTGAAGCAATATCTATTAATGAATGGGAAGCGCATGAGGCAGGCACATAAGACCAATAGCAGAGTTATTTTATATATACATAGTAGCAATTTGATGCATTCAAAGTGTGATTGACATACATGAAGAATTGTATCATGGTCTCGTCGAGAAGAATATGAATCCCACTGACAAAATGCCTTGTGCTTTGAGCGCTCTGCTTCTGCTACTCCACCCTCCTTCCCTGCAATTTCGATTCGTCTTTCCATTTCTTCATACAATTTCTGCAAACACAAATGAATGGAAACCATTTATCATTTACCAACGGACCACACCGCTACAGTTTCTCCAAACCATGCAACGTCTGGCAAAGTAGCAGTACGCAATTCACAAATTTGAAAAGAAAACATTTAATAAGATTATGCAAAAATAATATATGAATTTTCGTTGAAAAGTATTATTACAACGTAATTTGTATAAATTTTAATACTAATTTAATATTATAAATTAAGAAATAGAGTTTGATATATATACTAAAAAAAGAGTTGTTTTGGTGTACCCAATTTTTGTATCAGTATCATTATTCAAACAAAAATTAGTAGGGATGAGTATTGAATATAGTTTCCGTTTGACGATAATATACCTCCCAAAAATCTTAGAAAGTAGTAATAATTGATGGATAAAATTCAGTGATTTAAATTTCTTTACGTATCATCTTCACTTTAAGATAAAGTTTTTAAAGGCGGCCGTGAATAATATAAAAAATATAAAATGCAATGCTGATAGACATGAACTACTTGTTCAATCCACCTGCCCGACATTATGTAAGTTCTAACTAAAATTATTTTATACCAACTTGTGCCTCTAAATCAGTATTCAAAAGACCAAACCTCTCAAATATTCCAAAGAAAATTCAGGCATAGAATATAAATTTCAATACCTTAATGGCCAGCAACTCTCTGAGTTGAAGAACATCATTTGGGTAAGGTGCAGAGCAAGTAGACTTGAAAAATGCAGCAGGTGACCTGGGCTCCACATTGAATTTCTTACAGAATGGCACCCAATGCTTAGCAAAATTAGATGTTTCTAACAGAGCATAGAAAGTAATATCAGAGGCAGCATCATCTGAGAGATACACACTGAGCTTCTCAGCTGGGTAGTCATAAGCCATAACTGACAACACAGTGTTAATCACCATCATTGGTGGCTCAATCTCTGGGTCTGCCGTGCATACAAATATGTCCACTGCTGGCAACCTGTTCTCATATCTGCAGTTCATCCAAAAAAAAAAATTCATCTTGATTTGCTTCGAAGTAAACATAAAGAAGAAGAAATGAAAGAAAAAGAGTAGTGGAGAACCTTTGAGAGAGCTTGTGATTGAAGGGTTGCCGGAAGACAAGGTTCCAGCGGAGGGATTGAGTGAGGAGCCAGTAGAGGGAGAACCATAGATCGGATACGAGCAAACCCAACCAGACCCATTTCCCAGTTTTGGGTATGTGAGTGAATCTGTAAAGGCAGATGAAACAGATGGCCACAAACAAAGAGACTGAGAATAGCCTATAGAAGATCCTTGCTTTGCCTTTCCTTGTCTCAAACAACGGATCACACTCACCACTCCTCATTGTCTTCTGTATTTGTTTCTTGAGAATTGTTTTCCGCAGTTGGGTGCTATTTAAAGCAATTAATCAACATGTTAAAAGTGCGTGCAGTTTTTGCTTGGGATATTATTGTATTATTGTTGCCTGTACTATCTTATTTATCGACGGCTGTTTGAAAAGAGGCAAGAGTCAATCAGCAGCAGGAATGACGGCTGTAATGACTTCAAAGTACAAATTATTTAAGGCTAAAATTTTATTAAAAAATAATAGAGTTACATATTTTTAAGAATTATAATTTTAATATGTATTTTATATGTAAAAAATACAAGGGATTCAATTTTATTAAATGTGCCTTCATTTGAACAAAGATTAAACGATAATTGATGATGCTCCAGTCATAATAACTATGAGAAATTAATGCTGTACGATTAAATGAGACAAGGAATATGTCTATGACCACAAGCATCAACATGTAATTACGAATATATCCATCCATACGGCATGTTTAACTGATTCAATCATATAAATAAAAAATAGGTATTGATATTTGTATAAATAAAATATGAATTTTTATAATTTTCTTCTTTTTATTATATTATTATTTTTATTTGTACATCTATTTACACTTTTTTTTTTAATACTGTTATCCTTAAAAATATTGTTGGTGCATGGTTGCCGAAGTGGAAAGAAAGCCAAGTCAAATACCGAGGCACCCAGAAATTGACCTGACAGAGGAGAATAAGGATGCGGACCGCGGAGTAGCAGGTTGGGCCATCAACATGGAACAACCAAACCAGGACTATGCCCCAAATAGAGTATGCAATGTCGTAACTGTGTGAAGTACATTATGTCAGCATTGCACTTTTATTTCTTACTTCACAAAAGTTTCCAGTCACTATGAGAGAGAGAGAGAGAGAGAGAGAGAGAATTCTTTAAATTGGGCTTGGGTTTTGGGCCTTATGGATTGAGTCTGACACAATCCCATTACACCATCTTGCCTGGATCCCCAATTGGACTTCAGAGAGACAATCCATTACAATTATGATTTGACTTCCCACGTCGTATATTCATGCTTTTCTACAGTACTGCAGAGACACAATATATAGCTAAATAAACGTTCATCATCCTTCATACACGTAATGAAAAAGAGACCTCCCTTTCAATGGTGCAGCTGAGAGTTGGCTATATATATATGCTAGCCGATGATGAAAGGTGCTAGGCAGCATGCCAATGAAGCCAAAACAATGGACTTGACCATGACTGTGGATGGAATGCTACCCTGATCATTGCGGATGAAGAGCGCCTCATATACTGGCAGATTGATCATTATCATCAATGTACACAGCACAATCTGCAGAATCAATTGGCTTGAGCTGTTGAATTCCGGATACAAGAGAATCCTCCAGATCCCCCCAATCCAACAAAACAAGTCTAGCAGCGCCAATGTTGCCATTATGGTGGACATGACTGAGGAGCCTCCAAAATCTATGACCTCTTGCTCATATCTCTTCAGCCCATCTTCAGTGACTGCCTTGTCTGTGATGGCAAATTTTATCTCAGATAGTCCTAATTTCCTGCTGATGGTATCAATGAAACCAAAAAGGTATGAAGTTGTTCTGCGGATCAGCCTCATTCTCTGTAAGTTCCACCAAGACTTGACTGTGCGACCACAACTCATGCTCTCACATAAACTATAGGCATTTGTGGCAACAATTGCATATGCAAACGGAAGCAGCCATAGGCTTGTGCGCTGCAGATTAAGACACTAGCAAATGGGAATCAGCTAGGTTAAGTGCAATGACAATGACTTCGCAAAATTGTAGTAAAATATCTGGAGTAGGAATTTTAGATTTTCATGAACCTAGAAACTTAGAATTTCTGCATACTGTATAGCAAATGCCTCCTGCAGGGAACTAGAAGAATCAGATAAAATTAATAAGTAGGTGAACCTGGGGGAATAAGGAAATGCCGCGGAGTAAGCAGATAGGAGGAACAATAACATAGCAGAGAGTTAACAGGGACGTTGGAGCCCAAAGAAGGTAAACACAATATCCCATTTGCAAACCCAAGTTGATCTTTCCATGCCCATAAATGAATGGGCAATACTTGGAGAAGAAAATCTGGAACATTCCTTCAGACCACCTCCTGTGCTGAATAAGAGCTGCATTTAAGCTTGTTGGAGCCACACCCAAGAATGCCTTTCTCTTAGGACTGTAGTAAATGGACTTCCAACCTCTGCATGTGATTACAAGCCCAGTGGCAACGTCCTCAGAAGGAATCCCATATACTAATCCCATCTGAACATTTATAAACATTATGATCAGTTTCTGAATTTAAATTAATTTCTGGTTTATAAAGCCCGTATATGAACACACCTCCTTTCCCCACAGAGTGCCCTTCTCATATGTGCAATTGGCGAGAGCTTTTGACGCTTCGCTCAATTCACTTATTGTTCTCTTGTCTTCTCTTTTAGGCTTGATACTCCATTTGTTTGCCCTATAATCTTTGAAGTACATTCCTGAAAGACTTTCTCTTCGATGGAAACACCCCGTCCCACAATATATGATTGCTCCATTTCCACATATGCCGGCCTGCTCAACCTTCACAAACATTTGTTTGTATGAGCAACCCAAAACCACATATAACAAAAGGAAACGGGATCCCCCGGGAGTTTATTAACTTGTCACTTAAAATAATTAGAATAGTACATATTTTGCATCTTACAGTTCAACTTATAATGTACTATATTTTTATTAATTTAGATTATTTTAAATATATTCTAATCAATTTCAATTTATGAGTATAAAAAGATTAATAACAAAAAATTATGAACTGTCAACATACATGTATTTCAGTTTCTATATATTTTTTTTTTATTTCTTATGAGAGATATTCACATTCTGTGTGAAACTAATCCTTGTACAAGACAAAATTTATATAACAAATTTTTCTCAACAAAAATAATTTCAAAATTAAACCATAAACATGTAACTCAATTCTATATTTATGTACAGAGGAAAGTGGCGCCAAGTAAAATGTTTATTAATTTATATACCCACCTCATTAATCACATCTAATGAATTGGCATAGATGTCACTTTTGGTGACATTATTATAGTACTGCGGAAATTGCACATAGGCTATCTCTTGGCCTCTTGCTTCATCCAAGAAGAAACATAGTACTTCCCGTACTATATCTGCATTGTTTGGGTACATGTCACAGTCCAAGTTGAGAATGAAAGGTGCATTGCTAATCTCTGATGACACTCGTATCTGTATAGGTTAATTGGTTTTGGAAGAGAATTAATATTGAAAAATACAAACTTATAAAACAATTTGAGCGTAAGAAATTCTGGATACCAAACAGACGGTTGCCTCACCGAAAGGTGGTATCACTGTCACTTACCAGGGCATTCATGGCTCCTGCTTTGAAGTGGTGAGGGATGTTGGGTCGCTTCTCACGTGCCACGTATACCACTGTCGGCAATTGATATCCATCATCATCTACTGCATTTTTGTCCCTTCCATCAATTACTATCTGCCAAAATAAATGGAGACAAAGGATAAAACAAAATACATAAATTTTGTTTCTAAACTTATAAACGGGAAATCTTTTTGAAAACAAGTTGGTACGTACCTGCACAATGGACTGATGGTTTTGCTTTGTCGTTTTGGCATTCCATTCTGAGAATCCTAGGTGTTGATTCCTTACATCTTCTGGAAGCTTGCCCTTTTCTACAGCTGATTCAATCTCACTTTTCATATCTTCATATAACTTCTGTCATGATCATTTTATATTCAACCGAACTTGGTAAAAAGTACTATGCACGTATAGAACATTGGCATATTTAATTAGAATACGGAAGTGGTAACTTCTTAATATTCTGACCTTCATAGATGACCATTCTTGGACATAATCAATGGTGGCTTCTGTTATTGAATGTTGGGCAAAGTATGCCTCTGGTGACCTGGGTTGAATGTTGAATCTTCTGCAGAAGGGTATCCAATGCTTGGAGAAAATAGAGGCTTTTAAGAGAGCAAACAATGTAAGCCCCGATCCTCCATCATCAGAGAGATAAACACTCAACTTGTGTGAAGGATAATTATATGACATAGCCGATAATACTGTGTTCATCACCATACTTGGAGGCTCCAATGATGGATCTGCCGTGCAGACGAAAATGTCCACACCTGGTAGCTTGTCTTCTTCATATCTGTAAATAGAAATTATATGCCAAAAATGCTGCTGATATATAGTAGAAGGCATTGCTATCATCTAGTTATCAATGAATGGACAAATACGCCTGAGTTATGCTCCCTATGTAATTTTGTACAGTGTACAAAATTATATCAGAGCCATTTGTTGTGTGGGGTTCACATGTGAATCCTACACAACTATTGGCTGTTATGAAGCACAAAATTACCTTTGAATAAAATTTTTGTAGGCTTTTATGTCCATTTAGATTGCTGTAAATAAAATTAATTTTAGATATCATTATTAAAGAGCATGTATGTAAAATATATAAAATTTATTTAATAATAAAAGAAATATTTTGCAGTATATAGTGAAAGAATTGTTATTAAAATTGATTGTAGAAGTGATTCTATACAATCCAAAGAGGCACAATAACTAATTGACTATAACATAGCAAGCGCATTAGATGATTTTTATTTCATAAATGTCTGGAAAGTGAGCCCCTCAAACTATTGGACCGTACGTATAAAAGACGGTAAAAAAAAAAATTTTGCTATAATTATGATTTGTAAACCAAAAATAATTTTGTAATTATCCATCGTATTCAAGATTCATTTCTTTCCACAAGAGTACTCTAACTTGAACATGCTCAAGTGTGAGTTAAGTAAGTTAAGATGATGCTGGGCACTTGGTTTTGACTATACAATACACTCTACAGAGTGCAGATCTAACTGTGAGAGAGAGAGAGAGAGAGAGAGGTGAACCTGGTGGAGAGCCTTTGTTTAAAGGGAGAATGATGGACAATTCTCCAACGAACGGACTGAGTGAGAACCCAGTAGAATCCAAAGCCAAGCTCGGCCATGAATAGGGCAATCCAACCCCATCTTCCTTGTTCTCCGCTTCTTGGGATGTGTGTTACTCTGTAAATCCATATCAAACATATGCTCGCAAATATGGTGGATGCAAACACCTTGTATGCTCCTCGGAATCTTGCTTCTCTTGTTTCAAAAAGTGGAACTGCTTCCTCCTTTTTTCCCAAGCCTTGCTCTCCCATCTCTCTTCTTCTTCTTCTTCTTCTCTCTCTCTCTCTCTCTCTCTCTCTCTCTCTCCCCCTGTCTGTGTGTTCTTGTGTGGTTACGAGGAAAACATATAACTACTATCAACCTGTGGGAAGCTTTAACAAAACTCAAGTAAAATTAAAACAGATCCTAAAATGTTAGGATTCATAATTGAGTCTGTCTCTCTGATATAGTATTATCTACCTATTAAAAATGAATTGACGTTTCTTACGATGTCATGTATGTGTTTTTCAATTCTCTGTGCCCCTTCGCTGTGATAGTTTACTAATACATATCTATAATATATTGTGCCTGGTGAGTCATCCAGATGGGGATGGTCAGTCACAGAAGTCAATGTCCAACATATATATGCCTTATCGAACAAAGTACAATTATGTTCGGCCGGCAAGCCAAGCAAGATGCCAAGAATAATAGGATGAACAAATGTATGTCATCAAAACATTAAGTGGCTAAAATTAAAGCTTTGGCAATTGATGGGAGGTCTGGATGGCAACCAGTAGTGGTAGATCTAAATGAGGTTTGTCTTGATTTGGAGGATATTTTGAGAAGACCCAAAAATTAAAATAACCGATTTCTAACAAAAACACAAAAAAAAAAAAAAAATCGAATAGACCGATGTTGTGGTTAGCATATACATGCATGAATGAGATCCATGATTATTTAATTAGCGTCTAATAAGTATTTTAAATTAGGAAATGTATGTAAAGCAAAATACAATGAATTTGACCATTTTAAATGACAATCAACCTATTTTTTTTTATTTTCATAATTTTTATTCAATAGAATTTTATTATTAAATAAAATTATGTAACTCAATTAATTTAACAATTTTATATTGTTAAATATAATAAAATATAAGGTGGACCCACCCAATTCAATAATGGACACGAGATTCACACATGGACGTGGGACTATAATCTTCGAAACTAAAATTGTCTTTTTTTTTTTTTTGGCATAGACTAAAATTGTCTTTAATCAAGCTGCCTACTCACATTTTATATAGTATAAACTTCCAATTCTCTTGAAGTTGAAGGTTGGCATTTCCCTCACTTCAGGTAGTGGTTTCAAAGTTTATACTAAAAATATTTATTTATATTAGACTGCAACTTACTTTACCCTTTAAAGTCTGTAATCAGCTCAGCCGTTTGACTATAAACACAGCATTTTTTTACATCTCTAATGTTCTAGTTTCTCAATACTTATCCCAGCATTGATATATTCATTCTTTTAGCCATAAAGTTAAAAGGACAATAACAGAGATTCAAACCCGAGTTTGAACCTAAGCAGTTTTCTTGTATTTTATAAACTAAATTTTATTAAATATTTATCTATAAAATTATTTATCAGTTTTAAGTTATTGTATCATTACTAATTCAGACAAATATGCTTGAATTCATCTCATTCAAGTACGACATAAATACGTAGACTGTAATAGAGAAAGTAGCAGTTGGAATTGACCACCCAATCAAGAGTTCAGTAAGCTATTTGTTATCTGATTTTTCTTTTTCTTTTTTTTTTTTTTTTACGTAGACTTTTGTCTTCTATAATACACTGATATATTTATATTATTCTCATGCTTTTGATTTCAGCTTCCTCCTAATTTTCCAATGGGGTGTGAGTGGTTCAGTTGGTCCAAGGCTGTTGTTTCATGAAGTGCTCTAGCACTGCTTAATTTTTGTTGTGTGACTCTAAGTTGCTATTAAACTAGTTGGGCATTTACCTCAGCATTGATATAGGCCATTGCTATTTAGATGGTAATGCTGATGCTGTGGCGTTTTGTCCGCACGATTCATACCACCATCTTTTAGCAGCCTTTACTAACACACTTCAAAAGGTGATCAAACCCAGTCGGCATGGAAAGTAATGGTGAGCTTGAGAAGACACAAAGATACACATGATCACGTATAGAGTTAACTACGTATGGGTCATGCTTGGTTGGGGGTAAAAATGAGCATTCAGAAATTGAGAAGGACAAAAATGGCAATGTACGAATCTTGGATTAATTGTGTCCAGATTCTTTGTCGTTTTCTTCCTGTTCATTTTCAACCCAACCAAGCATAGCCATCGTCACATACACACTTCACGTAGTAGCGTGACATGTCAAGCTTGATATGTATATGTATATATAGTCTCAACAAATTCTCTCATTAACCCTCCTTGACACTTTGTTTATCAGCTTTGATTCCTATTTTTGGCTATTTTTAGGATTATTTTGGCTACTCTTTTAATTATAGTTCTAAGTTTTGGACATTTCTGTGGGGAGCAGAGCGAGGGGGAGGGAGATTGCTTGTCTATTAAAAATCTAATACAACCCCTCCCCATATGGCACTTTGAGCATTAGTGATGCCCAAGTATGAAGCAGAAATCCAGCAGTTTACTTAGGTCAAGATATACTGACATTAAGGCTTTGTCTGGGAACAAAAAGGAAGTGAAAGGAATGAGAGTGAGATGGTAGAATTTAACTTTCGTCCTCTTGTTTGGATAAGTTTTGATTGAGAGGAAAGAAAATGGGAACAAAAAAATAACGGAAATAATGATTTATTCTATTTAATGAATATATAGATATATTAATGTTTTTCTATGCAGCAGAGACCGAATATATAGCTACTAAAATGTTCATCATCCTTCATACATGAAATGGAGAGACCTTTAATCATCAAGTCACCACCCTTTCAATTGTGCAGATGACAGTTGGCTATAAAAATATATATATATATATATATATATATGTGTGTGTGTGTGTGTGTGTGTGTTAGCCGATGATGAAAGGTGAAAGGCAGCATGCCAATGAAGCCAAAACAACAGACTTGAACATGACTGTGGATGGAATGCAACCTTGATCATTGCGGATGAAGAGCGCCTCATACACTGGCAAATTGATCATTATCATCAATGTACTCAGCACAATCTGCAGAATCAATTGGCATGATCTGTTGAGTTCCGGATACATGAGAATCCTCCCGATGCCCCCAATCAAACAAAAAAAGTTTAGCAACGCCAGGGTTGCTATTATGGTGAGCATGACTGATGAGCCTCCAAAATCTATGACCTCTTGCTCATATCTCTTAAGCCCTTCTTCGGTGACTGCCTTGTCTGTGATGGCAAATTTTGTCTCAGATAGTCCTAATTGCCTGCTAGTGGTATCAATGAAACCAAAAAGGTATGAAGTTGTCCTACGAACAAGCCTCATTCTCTGCAGGTTCCACCAAGCCTTGACTGTGGAACCATAGCTTATTCCCTCACATAGACTGTAGGCATTTGTGGCAACGAATGCATATACAAACGAAAGCAACCATAGGCTTGTAAGCTGCAAATTAAGACATTAAGAAATGAGAATCACCTAGGTTAAGTGTAATAACAATGACTTTGCAAAATGGTAGTAGCATATCTATTGGAGGAATTCTAGATTTTCATGAACCTAGAAACCGAGAATTTCTGCATACTGCTTAGCAAATGCCTCCTGCAGGGAACTCAGAGAATCAGATTAAATTAGTAAGTAAATGAACCTCGGGGAACAAGGAAATGCCGCGGAGTAAGCAGATAGGAGGAACGATAACATAGCAGAGAGTTGGCAGGGATGTTGGAGCCCAAAGAAGGTATATACAATATCCCATTTGCAAACCCAAGTTAATCTTTCCATGCCCATGAATGAATGGGAAATACTTGAAAAAAATCTGGAACATTCCTTCAGACCATCTCTTATACTGAATAAGAGCTACACTCAAGCTTGTTGGAGCCACACCCAAGAATGCCTTTCTTTTAGGACTGTAATAAATGGACTTCCAACCTCTGTATGTGATTAAAAGCCCAGTGGCAACGTCCTCGGAAGGAATCCCATATACTAATCCCATCTGCACGTTCATAAACATTATGATCAATTTATGAATTTAAAATAATTTCTGGTTTAAAAAGCCTAACTATGAACACACCTCCTTTCCCCACAGAGTGCCCTTCTCATATGTGCAACTGGCAAGAGTTTTTGATGCTTCGCTCAATTCACTTATTGTTCTCTTGTCTTCTCTTTTAGGCTTGATATTCCATTTGTTTGCTCTATAATCTTTGATGTACATTCCTGAAAGACTTTCTCTTCGATGGAAACACCCAGTTCCATAATATATTGTAGCCCCATTACCGCATAAGCCAGCTAGCTCAACCTTCAAAAACATGTATGAGCAACCCAAAACAATATATAACAATAGACCAAGAAAATATTATCAATTTATATATTACCAACCTCGTTGATCACATCTAATGAATTGGCATAGATGTCATTTCTAGTGATATTATTATAGTATTGTGGAATTTGCACATAAGCTATCTCGTGGCCTCTTGCTTCATCTAAGAAGAAACATAGTACTTCCTGTATTATATCTGCGTTATTTGGGTACATGTCACAGTCCAAGTTGAGGATGAAAGGTGCATTGCTAAACCATGATGACACTCGTATCTGTATAGGTTAATTGGTTTTGAAAGACAATTAATATTGAAAAATACAAACTCATAAAATCCACTTTTAAAATAATATTTTAACTTAAAAATAAAGAAAGATATGCCCTAAAATTATTTTGCAATAAAACAATTTGAGCGTAAGAAATTCTGGATACCAAACAGACGGTTGCCGCACCGAAAGGTGGTATCACTGTCACTTACCAGGGCATTCATGGCTCCTGCTTTGAAGTGGTGAGGGATGTTGGGTCGCTTCTCACGTGCCACGTATACCACTGTCGGCAATTGATATCCATCATCATCTACTGCATTTTTGTCCCTTCCATCAATCACTATCTGCCAAAATGAATGGAGACAAAGGATAAAACATAAATACATAAATTTTGTTTCTAAACTTACAAACAGGAAATCTTTTTGAAAACAACTTGGTACGCACCTGCACAATGGACTGATGGTTTTGCTTTGTCGTTTTGGCATTCCATTCTGAGAATCCTAGGTGTTGATTCCTTACATCTTCTGGAAGCTTGCCCTTTTCTACAACTGATTCAATCTCACTTTTCATATCTTCATACAACTTCTGTCATGATCATTTTATATTCAACCGAACTTGGTAAAAAGTTCTATGCACATGTAGAACATTGGCATATTTAATTAGAATACGGAAGTGGTAACTTCTTAATATTCTGACCTTCATAGATGACCATTCTTGGACATAATCAATGGTGGCTTCTGTTATTGAATGTTGGGCAAAGTATGCCTCTGGTGACCTGGGTTGAATGTTGAATCTTCTGCAGAAGGGTATCCAATGCTTGGAGAAAATGGAGGCTTTTAAGAGAGCATAGAATGTAAGCTCTGATCCTCCATCATCAGAAAGATAAACACTCAACTTGTGTGAAGGATAGTTGTATGACATAGCCGATAATACTGTGTTCATCACCATACTTGGAGGCTCTAATAACGGATCTGCTGTGCACACAAAAATGTCCACACCTGGTAGCTTGTCTTCCTCATATCTGTAAGTAGAAATTATATGCCGAAACTTGATTTAATGAACCAGTTTTATTGGTATAATTAATGAAATACTGGAAAATTTGACTATTTCGTAAAGAATGCTTGTGCTTACAAAGTAAATGATATTATTTGTGATATAAAATTATTCTTATATTTATAAAAAGTTTGAGCTTTTATAAGAATTTGATTCTTAATATTTATTGAAAGATTAAATTGAATTTTGTTATAAAATTTGATGATTTTAGACTTTCTCTATACTTTAAGTTTAAAAAAATTTCATTGGATAAGCATGTTAAGATATAAAGCTCACATTTAAAGCTCAATAATTTTGCATGAAGAGATGTGTTAAACATAAAAATCATTCTTAAATTTATGTATAATAGTTTAAACTTTTGAAATTAAAAAATATATATAACTAAATAATAAAAGTTTAATTCTTATCACTCTTATTTATAAAAAATTAAATTAAATTTTAGTATAATATTTAGTGAGCTTGTGCATTTCCATGTTACTAACCAATGCCAAGAATTAAGGTCTTAATTGCATATTAAAAATAATTTTATATCTCTGATGTATATATCAATTATATACACGAGCCACTGATATAGTAGAAATGTAGAATGCATTGGTATCATCTAGTTATAAATGGATAAATAACGCAAAGGCAATAGATGATTTTTATTTCATAAATGCCCCTCAACCACAAACAATTGGACCGCACATATGAAAGACTGAAAAAATAAATAAATTGGTGCAATTACTAAATATTGTAACCCAATATTAATTTTGTAATCATCCATCGTATTCAAGATTCATTTCTTCCCACAAGAGCACTTTTTCTCAGAAATGCTCAAGTGGGAGTGCAGCAAGTTTAGATGAAGGCATATGAGTGGAGCTGTGCACTTGGTTTTGACTGTTTACATACATTCTACAGCGTACAGAACTGAGAGAAAAAGAGAGAGAGAGCGAGAAAGGAACCTGGTAGAGAGCCTTTGTTTGAAGGGAGATTGATAGACAACTCTCCAACGAGCAGACTGGGTGACAACCCAGTAGAATCCAAAGCCAAGCTCGGCCATGAACAGAGCAATCCAACTCCATCTTCCTGGTTCTCCACTTCTTGGTATGTGTGTTACTCTGTAAAACCATATCAAACATATGCTTGCAAATATGGTGAATGCAAACACCTTGTATGCTCCTCGGAATCTTGCTTCTCTTGTCTCAAACAGCGGAACACCTTCCTCCTTTTTCCCCAGGCCTTGCCCTCCCATCTCACAGTCCTTTTTCAGTTCTCTTGCTTTCTTTTACGGTACTTTCTATTCTTTTCTGATTGCCTAAATAATCAAATGGAAGAAAAGTCAAGCTGCCACTTCCCCTCGCTCAAACGGTTTGTTCTCATTCCCCAACACGTGCTGACCGAAAGAGACCCCATGGTAATTTTCCTGGATTTCTGGTAGGCGCGATTAAAACCAAACTGACCCAATTCGAAGTTGAATACAAATTTGATTTGATCAAATAAGCAGTATATTGTGCGGTCAATTACGTGGGTCAAGCTGGCGATCACATTAATTGCACAAAGACGTAATCACTATTCATAATCTAGTTTGTCAAACGATTTGGGTCAAGCTGGCGATCACATTAATTGCACAAAGACGTAATCACTATTCATAATCTAGTTTGTCAAACGATTTGGGTCTAATACTCAATTGATCAATGTTTTTGTATTTTGTAATAAACACACTAATTAGTAGTTAATATCTATTGATTGCTGTTCTCTTGGTCACATTGTAGACTACAAATAAATAGACGTAAAAGAGTTTAAAACTATCAAAATATGACATGCAAGATTTCTAAAATGACCATAGAAGAAATTGACATATTTTGTAATCCACAGGATTGGGTGTGTGGATCCTTGCCAATGCAAAAGTAGCTGTATAATATGCAGGTAGAGGGAGGTAGATGCAAAGAATGGTAGGTAAAAAGAAAATATGATAGGAATTCTAACGGATCAGAATTTTTTTTTAAAAAAAAAAATTTATTGTAGGCTTAAAATTATAAGAACAGGGAATCTGAATCCACATTCCACAATACTTACAAAGGGTAATAACAGAGATTCAAACCCAAGTTTTATATGAGGTAAATAACCTATATAACACATTAAATTCTCTAATTCTTGATTTACTTTTGCACTTTGTAGCTTACCTTTTTTTTTTCTTTTTCCGGGCTCTACTGCTTACTTTCTTAGCTTAAAATGGGCTGTAAGCCCGTGTGAGGAATAAGTTGGTCTTCAATAGCCCGTCTGAAGAAACCAAAGCCCAACCGGTTGTCTGGTCCTCTTGTGGCTTGCTGGAATTCAAAGGAACTGACCCATCAAAGGAGGAGCAAGTAACAGCGCATCAAAGGTTTAGCCGTGGCAGGCCAGCCGCAAAGGCAAACCCAGAGTTTCATCCTGGGCGTGCACTGTGTCAGGGCGGTAGCGTGTCCTCTTTCTGCGGCACAGCAACGTGGTCACTGACACGCTGCTATCCCTGTGTTCTCCAGGGGTTTTCCTCCCAATTCATCTTCCTTCGTTATTTTTTCTCAAGCCCTTTCACCTAAATATCTCCGCTCCATGTTGAGGCTGCCGTCGTCTTCCTTATACACACACTGTTGTGCGCAGAGAGAGGGGCAGAGTGAGACTGAGAGAGAGAGAGATTAAGACGGTTCGAGGAAGAGGGTGGTAGAAACCAGTGGGTTGCTCTGTTGGATTCCCTGCATACAGCATATTGCTTAGTCACGTCTACAACAACAATAATCAAGGCTTGGAGGGAGAAAATTGTGGAGCCGAGGCAGAGAAGGCAAGACAAAAGGGGAAAACGCAAGTACTTTCATTCTACGTTTGTCCTTTTGACTTCCGGCTGAACGTAAGAATACTTTTTAATTCTAGCACATTATTTTGGAAAATTATTCATCACGTTTAAGTTGTTGTTTCATTACTAGTTTCAGACATATATGCGCAATTTCATCTCAGGAAAAAGATTGAGGAAGTACAAGTACGACATAAATATGTAAACTATAATAGAGAAAGTAGCAGTTGAAATTGACCACCCACTGAAGAGTTCAGTAAACTATGTGTGATGATCTTTTTAACATAGACTCGTGTCTTCTATAATACACTGACATACTTATATTTATCTCAGGCTATTGAGTTCAGCTTCCTCCTAATGTTCCAATGGAGGCTCTAGTATTGCTTAATTTTTGTTGTGTGACACAAAGTTGCTATTGAACTCATTTGGCATTTACTTCAGCATGGATATAGCACATTGCTATTTAGATGGTAATGCTGATGCTGTGGAGTTTTGTACGCACGATAAATACCACCACCTTTTAGCAGCCTCTACTTACACACTTCAAGAAGGTGATCAACCCAGTCGGCATGGAAGCATATCACTCTTCAATATTGATGCAGAGATTGGTTGCCTCAACTTGGTATATCGTGGTGAGACCTCTGGAATATTTGACATAAAGTGGAATCCACCCAAAGCGCATGCCAATCCTTTTCTGGCTCAAGCAAATGCTGATGGATACGTGAGGATTCAAATGCTGGAGGATTCCCATAATGGAGTTGAAGGTATAGATTAAACTTCTTTTACCGAGCTTGAGAGGACACAAAGATACGCATCATCACGTGTAGAGTTAACTACATATAGGTCATGCTTGGTTGGAGTGAAAAAGAGCATTTTGAAATTGAGAAGGAGAAAAATGGCGATGTATCTAGGCTTAATTTTGTCCAGATACTTTGTCGTTTTATGGTACTACTACTCCCACAAACAAAATTTTGCTTAACTCTCACTTAAAGGAATCTTGATCGTTATATTCATTGAAGTCTACAGGCTTAACTATAAGACCCAACAAATTGATATGTATGTGTATATATAGTCTCAACAAATTGTCTCAATAACCCTCCTTGACACTGTTTATCAGCTTTGATTCTTATTTTTGACTATTTTTAGGTTTAGAGTTTTATTGTTTTTGGCTATTAATTTATAGTTCTAAGTTTTGGACATTTCTTTGGGGGAGCAGCGGGAGGGGGAGTGCTTGTCTATTTAAAATTTAATACAACCGCTGTACAAAAAAAAAAACCTCCCCATAACATTATTGTTGTCCTGGTTTGGTGCTGAATTCTAGCAGTTTATTTAGGTCAAGATATACTGACATTTAGGCTTTTTCTGGTAACAAAAAGGAAATGAAAGGAATGAAAGTGACATGCAAGAATATAACTTACGTGCTCTTGTTTGAATATGTTTTGATTGAGAGGAAAAAAAATGGGAAGAATGTCATTTAATTTCAGATAATAGCATCAATTTCTGTTTTAGTAGACTTTCACGCCCTCTGTCACTCTAGTTTTAAAGAGAACTTTAAAAAAAAAAAAAAAAAAAAAAGCTGAGAGAAAATATTCTTTACGAAATAATTCCTTCTGTTTCCTTTCCTTGTCTTAAAGAAAGGACAATGAGAGCCTTCTCCCATTCTTTTTCCCCTCTAAATTCTTTCCTCTCAAAATCCTCTCTCCCCCCCCCCCCCCCCCCCCCAAAAAAACAATGCATTAGTGATGGACTTGTGTTTTCATAATTTGAAGTGTCTGTTTCTTAAAGAAACACTTGCTCATTCTTTTGTTTTGTTACATTGTAATAAATGTTTGATTTTATGATAGGGTCTCATCTAAAAGAGATGACCAGTGAAAAAATAAGTAACTCTATGTGCCTGTTCCTGGACTGGCACCCTTCAGCTGCATCCATTGCAGTGGGACTTTCTGATGGCTCTATATCTATTGTTTCTCTCTTGGAGTCTAAACTGGTAATACAAGAAGAGTGGAGGGCACATGATTTTGAACTTTGGACAACCTCCTTTGATACCCACCAACCAAATTTGGTGTACACCGGCTCTGATGACTGCAGGTTCAATTGTTGGGACTTGCGGGACAGTCCTTCCAATCTGGTATTTCAGAACTCCAAAGTCCATAAGATGGGTGTTTGTTGCATAGCGAAGAGTCCCCATGACCCAAATAACTTGATAACCGGTAGCTATGACGAATACTTGAGGCTCTGGGATCTAAGATCAATCTCAAAACCTGTCAGTAAGACTTCAATTTGTTTAGGTGGAGGAGTTTGGAGGGTGAAGTACCACCCCTTCATACCAGGTCTAGTGTTGGCCGCCTGTATGCACAATGGGTTTGCCATTGTTACCCCTGAAGGGGAGGGAGCTAAAGTTTTAGAAACTTACACGAAGCATGATTCCCTTGCATATGGAGCAGACTGGCAGAGAGGAGAAGCAATGCAAGAAGGCAAGAAAAAGAAACCTATGGTGGCTTCTTGCTCATTCTATGACAGACTTGTCCGGGTATGGATGCCTGCAAATAATAATTTCTTGTTGGGTGGTGCTGGACTTTAAACTCTATTTGAAAATTTGAATAGATACCTTTTTTCTTAAGATTAAGATTGAAGAAAAAATGGAAATATGTCGGAAACAATCTCCCAGCAGTTCCCAAAGATGAAAAGACACTTACTCCAATAGTAAGTTTATCATAGAGTATTTTACAAGATGCAAACTGAGAATCATTTTCTGAATGACAGGAATTGAAAAGTATTGTCTTGCTATCTTATTTGGGATCTTGGATTTGTTAGTGGTGCTTATTGACTAACTCCTATTCATTCCACAGTTTAGTGTCTTGCTGTTAATTAACAAGAACTGAACAGTTAGGTGCAGTTTGGTTGGATTGAATGATTTTTTATGGAATGGGGACTGAACATTTAACGCTTACAATTTTAATATATGTGACTGGTTTGATCGAGTGTATTATGACCTTTTAAGAATAATTAATCCTATGATTCATTTATGCATATTGACCAGTACTTGGATTTTCAGCCTCATCGTTGGCAAGATGACAGCTGGGCATAGAATGGTTGATGGGGGCTTATTAAAGAACCTGACGGTTTAATGCTCAGAAGTTTGCTTTTCACTCTTTTTTCTTGTGTATGCTACTCGTATATTCTCTTGTTAAAACAAAAAGAATTGCGGCTAATGGCGTGTAAGAAAAAGTTGGATTGACGATTATGTCTATGACAGCAAAAAGGAGGAGGCGAAAATAACTAAAAACTAACCTTTCACCAAATAGAATGCTGGCTGCTTTATGGCGAAAAGGAAAGTGTTAAGTGCTTTTTGTCACCAAACATGTGTATGTGCATTACAACCTATACTTATTACGGTTGTACACATATAAATGAGTCCATCTGAGTTCGATAATCTGGCTTCAATTTTATTATATTTTGATAGCGTCATTTCTATGATTTTATTCAATGATGGTAAATGTCAATTTTATTGGATGTCCCCAAAGGGCACATGCTTTTGACTGTATTTTGTAAGTGGAATTGGATCTCATAGCTTTTAAATCACTTGACTTTAGTGATTTTAAGTAAAATAGTGAAGATAGAAATTGAATTCTATTTGTGAATTCTTATTTCATTAGTTTTTTTTCTCTTTTTAACTACAGTCCCTAGATCCGAAAGTTGGAGGATCCGGATTCTTTGTAAGTCTACCTTATTTTTTTGTCATACGAAGGGAGGGTGTTGTACTTGTATGCTTAGAGGAGTCATTAGTCAAGAACTGAAGATTTTGTATGTCTAAAACAGTCATTGTAAAAATAATTAAAGCCAATTTTAGATATCTTTTTGACGGACATGAAACATACTGTCTTCAATCTTTATTGTGAACTTTATCTTTGGTAGATTTTGACTTTGTAAGGTGTGAATGGATGGTATATATACGGGTAAGATGTATTACTTTAGAAAATAATATAAAATAATACTGTTTACCCAAAATTTCACAGCTAGATTCATTCCATCTTGTTGGTACATTATATTCGAAACAATGATCCCTTTGCCTCATTTTCTTCTTTGCATCTTGAAGTACGATTCTCTGTTGAGGCAGGACCAACCAAAAAGGTGGAAGCCTGATTCTTTCAACATGTTCTCCGTATCTCATCATCAAGGGAAAAGAACATGCTATGTTGTATTCCATTACAAAATGTTAAATCAGTGAAATAGTATAGGCCTACCCCAAATCCTCAATTTACATACTTAAGTGCATGCTGGGAAAACAATTTACTTAACAATGTTCTAAGTTTTAATGTAAATACATTAATTATATTATGCTAATTTTCATGCGGTTATTTCTAGGTGTAAAAAATTCTGAGATCAATTCAAATATATAAAATATATATGTAACTTTCTAAACTCAATTCGGATATATAATTAGTAAAATTTGAAATTAAATTTAAATTTATTTAATTTAATTAATTTTTTAATCAACTTAACCTAAATTCAATTCGTGTATACTCTTACTTATTCCACCTTTTTTTTGTAAAAGGCATTTATATTTTTATGAAATTATTAAAAAATACCCTTTAAAACTCCGAAAAGCAGAACTTTCAAAAAAGCTAACTAATGGAGCAGAAGAAAAAAAGATAAAAATTAAAAAAAAAAAGCCAACATTGTAACATGGTATTATTTACCAAGTAATATGTTTGTGCATATTATATGCACCTCCCATAATAATGAGATGTGCCACTTCATTCAAGTTAAGCGGACAAAACCCCACCATGGCACTGTAGGATCAAACGGAAAGGGATGTCTACATCTGACATGTTATTCCGTGAGCTTTGGCCCCACACTGCAACAGATAGATGAAAAAATATGTCAAAATTCACCAATTTAGAGTTAGGGAAATTGTTATGCGTATACCATTCTTATGTTTAGAAATAAATAATTTTTAAAGAAATACAAATATTTATAATTTATGTATATATATTTCATCATATTAAACAATTGAAATTTTTATTTTATTTTCTCGTAATAATTTTTATTTTTATTTTCAACATATATTTCTTAGTTTGACAACAGCTGGACTTTTTGCTGTCTTTCTTTCACTGTCTACCTTGCGGTCATCGTCATCAGTCAAGGTTGTCTTGGACGGTGCCTCTGCTAACGTGGCCGACTCCGTCTTTATTCTAATTATTTCGAGACACCGTTCAACGCCCTTTCTTCCCTTATCATTTTGCTCAAGGGATTGCACGTTCGGTTTCAGCGCGTTTTACGGAAATGTAGGGGCATTGCTGTCTACATCGTACAACGGCTTCAACAAGGAACTTAAATTTTGAACTGGAATGCTTAGCACATGATTCTGCCCCTTTTTCCTCTCTCAAGTCTGAACCTGACTTGCTGACAAAATTTTGTCTTTGAGCGGCTTTCGGGTTTACCAAGTTCAAACCCATCTCTCGTTCCCCTCCTCTCTCCCTCTCTCTATCTCTCTTTCACTCCCCACTGCAAGTGTTTTCAGATTCTTGGCGAAAATTTTGCTCTACAGTTTAATATCGAAGATTTTCTAGTAACTTGATATTCCAAGAAGCTGCTTCTCAGGCTTTGAAGGGAGATTTTTTTGGCGAGTTTTCTGGCGGATTCGGTCACAACAACTGAGAACTTTCTTGCTCAGTTTTCGGTTTGGGGCTTCATGATTTGGACCATTTCGAGTTTCAAGGAGCATGAAGATCGGTGATGGTTGTCAAAGTCGTCGTTGATTGGCCGATAGAAGTGGAGAAGTGACTATTTCAAGTAGCTCTTTGATCCTGGTTTTCTTAATTTTAGGGCTTAAGATGCGATTTTCTTCATGAGGTTTTCTTAAAATGTCCGGATAAGCTACTTTCAGGTTTGTTCTTCTTCGTTAGCTCTTTTCGGAGCTTAACCTCTGCATCGTTCTGCTTGCTTCTTGGCTATTTTCAGCTCTCTTGTGGTGTTTCTGTCATTTTCAGGCCCTTTGACTGACTTAACCTCAGATTGTATTATTCTTCACTCCTGCCGTGTAATTGTGAGTATCGGAAAATTACAAAGAGAAGCTGAATTTCTTTTTTTTTTTTTTTTGTTATAAGGTGCTCGTTTTATTCTAAAGAGAGTTAAAATAAAAAATCCTTTGGAACCAAAACAGAGAGTGGATAACATCTGGGTCTTAGTGTTTCCATAATCAACGGCGATCAATGTGATGTTTTGTATGCAGCATTAAGTTCTGTTATAGTGATATTCTCTTGCTATAAGTAATCTTGGCATCGATTGTGCGTCAAATACAGTCGTATAATTCTAAATCCAATCCACAAATAAAGAATTACTTTCATACGTGACAGTTGACATTGAATCCCAGATTTAACCCTCTTCTGTCTGTATTTGTTGAACTAGCTCTGATTGAAAATTTGACGGACTGAAAAGAGATTCAGAACTTATTTTACTTGCCCAACTTTTATTGCCTTCAAATTTTGCGTCTTATGCTAAGAAATCTTCCAACCTATATGTACAGCAGAAAGCTCCATTACTTGTTATTTTCTAGTAGAGTTATTTTCTTCTTTATGTGAAAGATTAGATCTGCTTTATGCTTAAAATTTTGCCGGATGGATTTATTGCAGAAATTAATTTGTGGCCACAAGTTGTCTGTTTTGTGAGTGGAGATAAGCCACTATTAAAACTTCTCACTTGGTGAAGGATGTCAGAGATCATGGAGACAACAGAAAATTAATCCAAGATAACCTAAGATAGGAAAAACTAAAAGATTAAAAAAAAAAATCTTAATAGTCACCTTGTCCATTAGTTGATGAACTTTTTTAATCTGCTAGAAATACTTGTTTTGGTTAAGTTGGAGAAGCTACGAAATTTAGGGTTTATTTGGATTATGCCACATATTCTTGAAATGGTTTAATGAATATATGTGCTGTTAAAATTTTTTTAAGCTGCTGCTTCTTGGGCAGATGAAACCAATCATATTACATCTATCATAGTGCCATGTATTATTATCAAATGTGAATTATCAATACTAACTTTGAGAGAATTAATGCACTAGAGCTGGGATAGGCGTAATGGATACTGCACAGTGCAACTTATTTGGCAATTGACTGCGCTACAACTTTTGTGGTTCATTTGCTTCATTAAACCTGTCTTAAGTCTCTGGACCGTTCATTAGTATTATTGAAAATTTGTTGTTGTCTTTGTTATGTACAATCCTATTTATCTGCAACTGTAACCCTTGATCTTGGAGAGAGAAGAACTGAAGACATTTTTCTACTTAGCTTCTTATAGCATTGGGTTCAATGAGATGCTGAATCCCATCTATTGGTTCTACTTGAGGTTTTGTTGGGTCAATCATCTATGATTTCAGCTTTAAGTGCAAAAGACCCCTTTTTTATGGGATCGTAATTTTATTAGCAGGCTTGTTTACGATGGACTAATGTGCAGGTAGAATTTCAAATTGCCTCAAAGGACAAGGAAAAGATAATGATATAAAACAAGGATAATAGCTTTTCAAAATTCTAAAAATCATCCCATACCAATAGCAATTTTGTGATTTAGATAGTTTTTGGCTGACACCCTGTATAAGCTTACGCATTCAATATGTCAGGCACTTGACAGATACCTAGTACTGACAGCTGTACATGACAGCAAGTAACATGGTCTCCATGATAGTAGTTGCAATGGCAGGCTTGCTTGAAAAGTCTTGGTGTTGGTCTCTCTTTACATTTGAAAAGATATATTTTGATATATAGGAAAGTCTGATATATAAAACATGTTATTAAATTGCAAACTTATGATATTCCTTTCTGTTAATACTATTTATCAACAGGTTGGCTTTGAAGTCTGGAATATCTAAATTGAATGCACTATGGTAGCAAAAACGCAGAAGAATGTTACTGTCTCTCCCAATCCAAAACCAGAGGTTGGAGAGATTGATACTAGTCCACCTTTTCAGTCTGTTAAAGATGCTGTCACTCTATTTGGTGAAGGTGCTCTTTCTGGGGAAAAACCTACTGTTAAGAAGGCAAAACCTTATTCTGCTGAGGTAATTATGGCTTTTGTATTCTTATGGATCCTATATAATGTGGTAAAACTATATCTGTAAGTTGCATACCATGTAAGTATCCTTTAAAAGAATAATGGGCAGTTTTGATAAGTTTATCCTAAAACTGGTGACTGGGAATTATGACTCCAATTTTCTGATCACACTGCTTATTCCTATGAAAAAGTTTGTGCAAACTATAATATTAAAAAGTTATAAAAAGAGCATGAAAATGTTCTAATTAATTCTTTTTTGATTATTTGTTTTAATTTTCACAACCAGTTTGATACCTTCCAGCCTATAATTTTTTGACAGGATGGCCAATCGTATCTGTTGCATGGCATGTATCATTTTTATCAGTGACATGGCATCCTCTTTGGCTAGCACCTAATGGAACACGTCATGTTAGCTAAAATTGTTTGTAGTCATCATTAGATAAAATCTCAGTTGGATGTTATTAAATTAATCATAAAAGTTAGATGACCAGATTTGAACAATTGAAATGTTATAGATGAAATAGAAAGCTTGTGTAATTTTTCAAGCCTAAGAAGTAAAAGAACATAAGGAACAAAGATGTTTACAATTTATTAAGCTAACTACTATATTGTCTTATGAGTTTCTTCTTCGTGTGAAGATGAACGTGCTGCCTCTGCTGAAGATGTCAGACTAACTGCTTTTTCTTCAAATGTATGAAAAAATAATGTAAATAATCTAGTTATACTTTATGTGCAGAAGAACTTATGCCTCTTTTTATAAAGTGAACCTATTGTTTTATCACATTTATGCAAAGGGTACATCTGCCTTTTCTGTTAATACTATGCATATTCCGATCTTTAAACCTTTCCTTACCAGCAATGAATTTTCATAAATAAATCTACCAACGTTTAAAGAGAAAATCATTACATGTTTAAATGACAAAAAATTAGTTTATAAAGTGAAAGAAATTTTAGTTACTAGTTGCACATTTTTTCTAAGAGTTTCTTAGTATGTGTGGGAGTATGCGTTGTCAATTGTACTTTCCTTCTCTAGTTATCATCTTGATTGATTTCTCCCTCGCCGTAATATTGGTTGATCAAGTGCAATGTGTGTAAAGATGTCTGCCTTGCTCTATTTGTAAACGAAATTATATTCTTTTTCCATAGTTTTAAAACTTTTATAAGTTTTAAGTATCTTAGAAATAACTTTAGTAAACTTAAATATCATAAAAACTTTGCTTTAGAAACTGAAATCTTACCAGTCAGAAACTGATTCCTAGGTGTCCAACAACTCTAGAAACTCATCTCGATAATAATTTGATATCTTGCGGAATTCAAATTGCAATATCTGCTGTATCTTTGATGTTCATTATTTATGCCAGAAGGTAGTCTTATTAGCTTTGAGACTGAAGATACCAGCACATTAATTATAAGTTATTGATGCATTTGGAATTTTATCTATATCTTTATTTATTTATTTATTTATGCTGATACCAAAAGGCAATTACTAAGAGGGAATTGGCTGTTGCCCCTATAATTTTGACATTGTTGCAGTAAGTCCCCTTGATTAACCTGGTACTCTTATTGATGATGTGGCCTTGCGCCACACAATTGCCATGTCAACTAAGATAGCACCACATGGCAAAAAAGAGTGCCATGTCATCAAGTTTTGTGCCACACCAGCAAAATGACAGGCACATCAACAAAGACTGAGAAGGGGACATAATTGCATCAATTTGAAAATTATGGGATTGACATTGTTAAAATTGTTACTAGGGCAACCAAAATCACACTATTATGAAATTATGGAACTAGAGGGCCAAAAGTATAATAAAGCCTATCTCTTCCTATCAAATAACCACTTAGGCGCTTACCAGAGAAATCTATGTCTAATGATGTGACACCACCAAAGCAAACTTATTTGTTTTCGTCTGATCAAGTTATCTGGTTATTCTTTTATTTTCTTCCTATTATGATTTGTTTGCTGTGAGCCTACTGTCTTCATGTTATTATTTGCAAACTTTTATGTTTTATGCAGAGAGTTTTGGCAAAGGAGACACAACTTCACTTAGCCCTGAAAGAGCTGAACAAGTTAAAGGAACAGGTGAAAAATGCAGAAACTACTAAGGCTGAAGCCCTAGTGGAGCTTGAAAAGACTAAAAGAACTTTTGATGATCTGAATGGAAAGCTAAAAGTTCTCGGTGAATCTAGGGAATTAGCAATAAAGGCAACAGAAGCTGCAAAGACTCAGGCAAACCAACTTAAAGAAGCAAATTGTGACAATCCTGATGGAACCAATGGTGCTTGGAAAGAAGAGTTGGAAACTGCAGTTAAAAAGTATGCATCTGTTATTACAGAACTTGATGCCGCCAAACAAGATCTGAGGAAGATTCGACAGGAGTATGATTCAACCTCGGTAGCAAGAGCTTCTGCTATAAAACAAGAATCAGAAGCTGGAGATGCGATGAAGGCAAACACAGAAAAAGCATATGAGCTGTCCAAAGAAATTTCTGCTGTACAGGAATCAATTGAGCAAATGAAGTTTGCATCTCTGCAAGCACAGCAACAGCAAGCAAGTATATTAGCTGAGAAAGATGTTCTAAGACAGTCATATAAAGCCACCCTTGAAGAATCAGCGAAGAAATTGCTTGTTTTGAAGAAAGAATTCAATCCAGAGCTCACTAAAAATCTTGAAGTGCAGCTGGCTGAGACGGTGAATGAAATTGATGTTCTGCAGAAGGAAATGAAAAATAAGAAGACTGACTTGGACTCTGTGAAAAGTGTCACTGTGGAACTTGATGGTGCTAAGGGGTCACTGCAGAAAGTAGTGGAAGAGGAAAGCTCTCTTAGAAGTTTGGTGGAAGCTCTAAAGTTGGAACTGGAGAATCTGAAAAAAGAGCATTCTGAGTTGAAGGAGAAAGAAACAGAAACAGAATCCATTGTTGGGAACCTGCACGTCAAGCTCCGGAAAAGTAAGGCTGAGCTGGAAGCCTGCTTGGCTGAAGAATCTAAAGTTAGAGGTGCTTCTGAGGAAATGATCTTGACATTGAACCAGCTGTCATTTGAGACTGAAAATGCACGGCGGGAAGCAGAAGATATGAAGAACAAGGCAGCAGAGTTGAAGATAGAAGCTGAAGTCACCAAACTGGCTTTAGAAGATGCCGAAAAAAAGCTTAGTGAAGCACTGGAAGAAGCAGAAGTAGCAAAAGCAGCTGAGGCAAGTGCTCTTGATCTGATTAAGGTCATATCTGAGAGGACTAGCGCTGCACGTGCATCAACTTCTGAATCTGGTGCTAAAATTACAATTTCAAGGGAGGAGTTTGAGTCATTGAGTCGGAAAGTTCAGGAGTCTGATAATTTAGCAGACATGAAAGTGGCTGCTGCCTTGGCACAGGTTGAAGCTGTGAAGGCTAGTGAAAATGAGGCTCTCAAGAGATTGGAGGCAACTCAGAAGGAGATCGAGGATATGAAGAATGCTACGCAGGAGGCCATGAAAAAGGCTGAGATGGCTGAAGCGGCAAAAAAGGCAGTGGAGAATGAGCTTCGTAAATGGCGTGAGCGGGAGCAGAAGAAAGCAGCAGAAGCTGCAGCTCGAATATTGGCTGAAACACAGGTGTCATCAGAATCATCTCCACACCATTATAGGATCCAAAAGCAAATCCCACCTCCAAAAACTGTTGAGGTGCGGAAGTTAGAAAAAGAGAAGGTTTCAATTTCCAAGAAAGTACTCTTGCCTAATATTAGTGGCATCTTTCACAGGAGAAAGAACCAGGTTGAGGGCGGGTCTCCTTCTTATCTGCCTGGCGAGAATCCTGTGTGAAATGCCCTACAGTTTGTGCAGCACATGAATGTGAAAGAAACATGGTTTGTGTGTAGTTGATATCACTGTGATCAGATTTTGTCATTGTAGTCTGTTTGAGGAGAATGAATTGTGAAATGTTAATAGTTTGGAGACAGATTCGGGGATGTATCATGTAAATGGAACCAGGTAGTAGATTATTATCTATTGGTATTTTGCTGCTAATATTGAGCTTTCATGTCAGGTTGTATGGGTTCTTTGACGGCAAGCTTAATGATTATAATGATGATTAAACGTGTACTACAACCACCACCAATGAACATTTCCTCCATAGCTGTGTACGATGGGTTAAACTAAAATCCTTGGAGGTTATGCTGTCAGATTTTGTATACATATTGGAAACGCATGCATGTAGTGTAATTACTTTGGCAAATGCCTCACTGGCTATTCATAATAATCACAAAAGAAAACAACTCTGCCAAGATTCTAACATTTGGCATGAACACTAATACACGTAATTTACTCAAGGAAATTGAGACTTTATCCACCAAATTTATCCCGATTCCGTTCAAAGAGAAAAACAAAAAGGTACTTAAATACATAATTTTTCTATCTTTTTTAATAAACATCATCAAAATTTATATTAAATTTCATCAAAAGTTTTTAAATAGTCTAAATTGTATACATTTTTTTTTATATATAATTGGATATGTATTAAAGAAAAAAAGTGATAACGTTAAAACCACTGGAGAAGTCAAAAAGCAGCACCGCCAATGCAACCCTTGAAGGAAACGTGTCATATAACCTAATGGCTGACCCAATTCCATCAACTCGCCCTGCTTCCCAAACCACAGGAATACTGCCTCCCCGTCCAAAAAGCTCTGAGCAAAAAGACCACACGCACACTCTCTCCCCTGGCCTTCTCCTTACTCGCGCTGGCACTCACTACTCACTGACTCTTTTCTCTCTTCCTTGTTTTTTTTTGGTCTCAAAACGCCAACCTTGATGATGATGATGGCCAGCAATAGAGATAGAGAAGATGCCTTCACATTCACCAACCCGTCATCGTCCTCTTCCCCAATCACCGTTTCTGACCAACTCGGCAGCTACCCCACTGACCCTACTTCCCTCATCGGCAGCGCCTCTAGCAGTTTCCAGAACGAGGGCCTCCTGGGTACGGGAGATGCCGGCAGCAGCGGCAATAGCGACGCCGAGTTCGGCTTCTTGCGACCCGATTTCCGGCAGAATCTTCTCGTTGGGACTGTGGAGTTCTATGAGCGCCATGTCTTTCTTTGTTACAAGAACCCCCGGGTTTGGCCTCCGCGCATCGAGGCTGCCGAGTTTGATCGCTTGCCCAGGTTGCTGTATGCCGCCGTTATGGCCCGGAAGAATGATATGAAGAAGGCGGTAATGTACCATTTCATGGTCTTTAATTTCAATTTTGAAATGTTCTGTGGATCAATGTTGAATTTTTTGAATTGAGGTGGGACTCGTCTTTTATTTTTTTATTTTTATTTTAAATTTCTGGAGTCCTTTCGTTTAGCGTGACTGTAAGGTAGAAGTGATCTGTTACGGTGCTTTTTCTCATTCCATACTTTGGGTTATGTTTTGTAGTGGTTTTCTAGAGTTTTCTTTATTAATTCCGTTCAAATCTGTTTCCTGTGATCAATGTATGAGTTTCTTTTTCATGATATGTACATTTTGTGATTCAAGATAGCCAACTATATCACAGTATTGATGTTGTCAAGTTCCAGGGGATGATCGTTGACCTATTTGTTTTCTTGGAATAATTTCTTGTTTAGATTTGAGTGATGAAAATTTACCACAAAGGCTCAGGCTTTGATTTAGGGCTCTTTTGAGAAGACTGTGTGTCGGAAAGGAAATTTATTTGGTTAAAGTATTCGGAAACTAAAACACTGATATGAGTTCCTTTTGTTGTTATGAACCAATTACTCCTGTTTCGTTGTTTCCCTTGCTGTTTTTATGTCAATCTTATTATAGTTAAATCATGTTACAGAATATAGAGGCTTTACATTTGATTGCTTCCACTCTCATTAACAACAGTGTTGATGAACACGCAGCCAAGATGTTCTCCACTGGTCCAATAGTTACATGATCATCTTTTTCCACTTCTTTTACCATCTTCAAGTGCAGAAAAAAGAAAAATTCTTGTTTTCATCCTAAAGAAAATATTTATCAATATTTTTTGTCAGTGCTACTTAATCTCGTGATGGACAACCATTACTCTCAGGAAGATTTTTTATCAGTCACTGCTTTGTTCTAAAATCTGAATTTGTTGATGAAACCATTTAGTAGCTTTACAGTTTTCCATTGTTATTCAAACTAATGTTGCAGTACAGCCAACACAAAAATAGTCTTTCAAACTTTTACATTGGAAATTTTTCTTGGGCTTTTCTGTGGATGTTTTCAATATTTAGGGGATGCTCTGAGTCCAAAGGTTCAGACTCTCCTATCTAATGCTTTTCTACTAGTAGATGGTTTTGTGCGTAAGTGAAGGAAAAGATATGATGTGAAAGACATGGTCAGACTGATGAGTGAGGACGAGGACTTAATTACATACACCTGTTACATCAATCAAAGTAAAAAGAACATCAGCTTTATTTGAAACTTTAGTAATTTGGGCAAATCAATGAATAGATTGTCATTGGTTGGTGTGACATTTTATTTGACTTGGATTATCAACTGGCATGATATTTACCCATCGAATTTCGAGTGAGAATGTTCCTTCCTTTTTTATTAATTTTGCTGATGTAGTGTCACATTAACTGTAGCTGATTTTCTTGGGCTTATCTCTTTGCTAGACCCGCTTAACCATATGTGAGGGGCATGATGGGACTGAAACCTCAAATGGAGATGTATTAATCTTTCCTGACATGATCAGATACAGGTTAGTACAAGTCCTGCGTTGTAGCTTTTGATTTGATTCCATAAAATTGGTCTGCGCCATTTTCCATAGGTCATTTACCAACAACATTTTTATTGAAATTGCAGGAGATTGACACATTTTGACGTTGACACTTTTGTTGAAGAAGTGCTTGTTAAGGATGGAGAATGGCTTCCAGGAACACCAGAAGCCTTAAAAGCTTCCTATGTATTTGTGTGTTCACATGGGTCCCGTGACCGTAGATGTGGGGTCTGTGGACCTGTCTTGGTCAATAGATTCAGAGAAGAGATAGAATTACATGGTCTTCAAGGTAAAGTGTTTATTAGTCCATGCTCTCACATTGGGGGCCATAAGTATGCAGGAAATGTCATTATATTCAGATCAAGTGTCAATGGAGCAGTCACTGGTCACTGGTAAGGAGAAGATTTTTGTTTTCTTTTCCTGAATTTCGAATCACTATTGTCGCATTATTTATTATCATGATAATTGGGCTGAATAGCAGTCTTTCTGAATTATATGTATAGGTATGGATATGTTACTCCAGATGACGTGCCTGCATTGCTTCAGCAGCATATTATGAAAGGCGAGGTTTTAGACTCATTGTGGAGGTATCTATTTATTGATGCTTCCTTTTAATAGCTTATTCAGACTTTTTTCTTTTTGCTTCTTTTAGTTGCATCCACTAAAAGACAATACTCGCTCTCTTGCTGGCTTATTTTTTTGGGGGAGGGGCAGGGGTGCTTAGAAATTGGAATTTAATTTCATATGAAGTTTGTAAGAGTGGAACAAGAAAGTTGGTATTCCTAATGTAAAATTGTACTTGAGATTTTGAATAGAAATGGAAGGTTAAAAGAGGAGTCAACTGGCAAAATTTTCCAATCAGTTTTAGCACTCACAATATTCTCACACCTAGACTACGTATAATATTTCCAATTTTTCACTTCAAGTAGGATGGTACTTCTTTTTTTGTTATTTTTTCCAAAATGGTCTTTGCTGTTAAAGACGTAAATGCCTTCTTTTGTGTCAAAAGTTTATTTTTGCTCTAATCTTTATTCCTGCCATTTGGAATGTAGCCTCCTTCCCTAGAAAACTTTGCTTTCCATCTTTCCAAATTGAAGCAGCAAGTAGATGTGTTCCCAACCTTTAGCAGTGTGGTATTTCAGTTTGTTCCATTAACCTTCAACTGGCAACTGCCACTTCTGTTGTTTAATAGTTCCGCTAACAGTTTAAAGAAGTGTTCTACACTTCTACTTCCCAAGCATTCTGCCCTGCTGATTTCCAATAAATTACATTGTCCTGTTAATTAGTAGAATGAAGTCCAAGTACCACAACTTGTACGGTGATTAATTCTTTGACAGATGTATTGCTTTCCATGTCTTAAGAATGTTCAGAAATCCTGTCTTATCCCGTTATTTATTAATATTACCTTGCCCTGCCTAAATCTCTAGCGGTTGGAAAACTGATCTTTGATTGACACATTTTCTCTTCCCAAATCTGAATTGGCCTGCAGAAAGAAATTACCTAAATGGTAGATGACAATAATATGTGGTATATGTCAATTTATTTTTCCATAGAAAAAGATGCTCACTTGTAGATGATGCAACTGTTTTTGAATATTCCCATTAGGGGTCAGATGGGTTTATCAGAAGATGAACAGAAGGAAAACCAAGAACGGAGGCTTCAGCTGAATGGCATTAGAAATGTAGAAGAAAACACACAAGTTTTGATGCATTTGAAGAATCATGAAATAAGCAGTGCTGTTTGTAGGACTCAAGACAACTTTGTGAGCTGCTGCCAAGCAAATGGAGTGAGCTGCAGCCAGGACAAAGAAGACACTTCCTGCTGTCAGAACTTCGCTTTAATGGAAAAGAGAAGTAATCCCGATGCCATTGAGACCGAAGCAAAGCTCTCAGCTGATAGTAACAGCAGTGGGACAGTGATTTCTCGGATGAGTAGTGGTAAGGGACGCAAGTTTCGCTCGATGCCAACATGGCTTGACAGCTGGGAGCAAGAAGATACTTATGCTGCTCTTGCTGTTGTCTGTGCCGTTGTGTCAGTTGCTATTGCCTATAGCTGCTACAAACAGCTGAGATGAGAGGAATCAGCAGTCAGTTGGCAGTATTTTTCCAGTACAGTAGGTTAGATAACTGCAGCCTTTTATATTTGTAAATTAGTATAATGCTGCATGATGCTGGTGCAGTCCCTCTTTAGATAAATTCTCTGAATTTGGAGGGGAAGAATGGGGTGCTCAAACATTAATCGGGTGTGTGCTTGCGCATTATGGCTGAGGCACTTATAATCCGCTACTAAGCTTCAGTCTGTACATACATGAAACCTTAGCCTCTGAATACTTAAATTAAATATTATTTTTTTTAAAAAATCAAGTGGAAATAATTTGGAAAACCTAAATTTATCAAATTTATGTAAAGATTTGGTTTTCCTCAAACACGTTGGTTTATCCTAGAATTTTGAGTTAGGTTCAAAAGTCGATACTGTTTAGAACCCTTTTCGCTAGTAATACTATCTATAATCCCGGCATATACACTTTCTTCCACGATTCATTCATACCAAAGTTGCAGTCATCTGGTCCTTCTGTAATGGCGTCCTTCCTGATAATTTAAGAGACAGAAAACGAAATGGAAGAAACGGAAATGCACTATATCGTATGGATGGGGTAAATTGTACCAAATAAAACATCGATGAGTAACTTACAACATTCTATATCAAGTCTTGTATGATTGGCACCCTCAAATGAGTAATACATGTTTTAACTTGTTTTGAACGCATACAGCGTGGATAAAACAATAAAGATTTACAGCCCTTTGGAACATAACCCCATTAATGTGTCAAAAGGTTTGCTACTTATGGTCAAATCAGAGAACGTAATATTGACACCAACAAAATATTGTAAATTGATGCCATTCTTCCTTCATCGAACGAATATTGTATGCTCATAGTTGTAAATTTAGATTAAATGTTCTAAGAAAACTGAATCGAGCTGATGCAAAAGTTTCACTATTACATCCAATAACTGAGTATAACCCTTCAAAAGATCAACAATAGCCGTTCCAATCCAGAAGGGATCATACAGTGCTCAACAAGTATAGATGCGGCTTAGGTCTGAAGGAGGCCACACAAGGGTAATCAGTACTCTCCGGCATTCAATTACCATGAACTCCAAGACTATTTAGTGAGTTGGTATGGCCATTCTGATTTTCCAATTTGTGGAATTCGGTTTCTATGGTCTTGACAGTTTTGGCATCGTCTTGGTCTGGCTCTGGCAAATCTACATAGCAAGACCCCTGTCTAATTGGCGATATGGACTCCATGATTACAGCTTGCTGCTCGATGTGATTGTAAAATTGTTGATGGAAGGCATGGTCGAAGGAAAAACAATATGTAGTATATACGTCCGCATAATGCCGGGATGACCCAGAATCCTCTTTTCTACAGAAGGGTGGGAGGGATGCACAGTCCATCACCTGCTTAAAGTTCCCAAAATGCATGTCAAACGTCTTGCAATTATAACAAAACCAGCAAGAATGGAATATATCAAATTCGGTAATGCTACATTTCAAGTCTCAACATCAATCTGCAGGGAGAGAAGTTAACAATGACAAGAATCAAAAGGATAGAAAAACATGGAATCTCTACTATATGCTGCACTCCCTTTTATGCAAGGCTATGTCAATAAGTTGACCAGTTTTATTTAGTCTTATCTTGTCAGTGATGAAGAAAATTCACAATCATCTGTTTTATATGACTAAACAACAGTTAAAAATGAAATATAAGCACCTTCATTGGACCGTATAGTAATTATCAGCGTTGAAGATCCATGACTATTACACTCTGTGCAGCTACACCACCACAAAACAATGATGTATAATGGATTATGTTATATGTGAAGCAAAATAAAAAGACTGCTGTGTTATTCAATTATTGTTACTAAAATCACAACTTTAAAGAATGAGAAGAAAGAGGCAAACTCATGCATAAAATGTAGATACTAATTTTAGAGCTAACACCAGTATTTGATGCTAATATCAATGTTTACTTTCAGTAATTCCTCCTCCCACAACCTCGCAGCGCATGGACTTTCTTCCTTGTTCGTTCCTGCAATAGTGGCTTCACAACCTGCCAATAGTTTTTAGTGTAATAGAGTTTCAGCTGTTACTTGGAAATATAAGTTTGGAGCATTCCAAACTTTTCAAACGTAAAGATAGGCACGAACCTTCCAACATGCTTAGAATACATATGGCACATCAACAATGTAGTATGTGTCTGTCTTTTCTAAATAGTTCAAGTCGTCTCTTGTAGACAGAGCAGTCAAAAGCTGCAAAAGTTGGTCAACCAGAAAGTACCAATTCAGAGCATCAAAGGAGGAGGGGTGAAAAACCTTGGTCGCAATGGCAAATAACATTGCTGGTAACAAACTTCCACACAAGAGACTTTCATACGATTAAAACACAGAAATAAAAAAACGGAAATAAACAAGGTTCTAAATCACTAGCATACCCTCAATTGGTTCTGTGCGGATAGTTATAAACCAGTCATATCCAAGATCTTCACACAGGTGCTAATGTATCGCCCGTGCTTCTTTGTAGCTGATGGCTAAAACAGAAAGACCAAACAAGAAAGCTGGGCAGCAGAAGATTTATGAAAGCAAATAAACAATTTCAGGTACACTAACCAATATCACACGATCTCTATACTCATTCATTTGGATGTGTGACTGTACATGGTACTTGTCCTAAACAAAAAGAAGCGGTGACTAAATATCAAAAGAAATTCCAGATGCCACATGGAGAAAAAGACAGACAAGAATCATCAATGGACACTGCAGCATTCATGTAGAGGCCAAAGTTCTCATGCAGATTCCTTAAATACACTTAAGCTCTGGAGAAATCAAAAGATCCCTAGGCCCAACTAATTTTTAAAATAAATAAAGAGCAAAATTATGTTCTTTAAGTAATCATTCTAACTACAAGTAGTCTATGATAAAACTGAAATCTTTAGCACTAAAGTTCAGTATTGAATGATTCTGTGATGAAGAAAAAGTGCTGAATGTGTATAAAAGGAAATTATTGGCGTTTAGTATAATAAATGAGGCTATACCAAGGGAAAATATTGTTATTTACTTATTTAAATGAGAAACTGGTAGCTGCTGAATGTATTCTGTGACCCACCCTATGAATTCACCACTTTCTCGATTAAAGTTCGATTTTAGTAGGCATAAAGCAAACACCACTAAATCAATTTCGGCGCTGAAACTTTTGATGTTCAGCATCGAATTAATTAACTATAGGAGTCCCAAACAGAGATTCACTACATAAGAGTTCAAAATCATTACACATTTCCACGTTATCCTTCCAATCAAATACAAAATTTACGTGTAATATCTTCTGACACCAACCACAGAAAGACAGGGATCTGCATTCTATATCTCTGTCCCTCATAGTTCGGGCATATGTGTCCCCCATCCAAACAAAGAAGAAGGATTTATTGGGGAGATAACCTTCTTTTTTTCAGTACACTGCAAAATGATACCGGAGGCATGCTCTAACGAAAGATTAGCTATCATGTGTCGAAACATATTATTGCTTATGAATTTGCGAAAAAAATTTTTACTCCAGAAAATCAATAGGTTACTGTAAGTAAGATTCAATCATTTGGCATTAACTCTGTATCATATTGTAAAGGTAGGATGGCTGGAGATATGATAAATACTTTCAGACACTTTGTCACATGTGCTGAACCCAACACCAACAGCAATAACAGGTAGACCCTGGAAAAATTCAGCAGAAAATGATTCATAAACAACCATATACATTATATAGAAAAAGTTCAGATAATCTATAAATATGCGATCTCTTATGTGTAATAAAACCATACATATTGGGAAAAGGCATTGACGAACGATGACGGAGGAAGATTTTAAGAATTTATTGTAGGAACACTTGATTTGACCCTCTTTTGGGCAAGTTGGAATGTTGAATTCAATATATGTGAATATTAAATCAAATTAAAAGAAAGGAATACCTGTTTTGAGTAACCAGACAATCCCATAAGTTGAGAATCTCGCGCACCTCTGTACATATCATTTCGGATTGGTTTCTGTTAGAAACGAAAAGAGTAAAATTCAATAATGCTGATCACCTTGATCATCAAAATATAGCTGACATCTGTTTTACACAAATAGTGGTTCATAAATTTGAATAAGAAAGAATATCAAACAATTCAAGTGAGTAGGTCATTTTCATTTCCAGAGTAGTTTAAAGCTTTAACTCAAGCTCCCGCAGCAGCAACATCTAAGTTTTCTATACCCTCTCTAAGATGCAAGCCTATTCCCAATGCATGATTATCATGAACTACTAAAAACTCATAATTGATGGGATTAAAAGTTGATCCACCCAAACAATAGACGAAGTAACAGTCCTCTCTTATGCAATCTATTCATCCATGACAGAAAGGAACCAGAATTGTTTTAGACGCATCATAACAAGCTTAACTGAATTTGGAGATAAAGTGATAGACTTTTCCAAAACTGAGTAAAATCATCTAATTGTAATCCTACCTTCTAGTCCAGATGAATCAATTTAATACAGGCATGGTGCTAAAACTACTAGTACAACTCAGTTTCTAGGTTGATAGGGTTCTGCAATTCGGGACACTAAAATCAGTTTATGATACATTACCTAGTAATAGAAAAACCAATGAACAGTGTTCCCGAACTGTGATCCGAGATGCCAAACCAAATTCTATGACGAGGGGTATGAGTAAATCTAGTAAGTATTGTACAAATTTCACCGCCAATGTTTAATGTTATACATATGTTTGACCACACAAATTTGCTCAAGGAACCAACTAAAGGCACCAGTACTGTCTATGTTAGACAATGTACACATTTATGAGTACAAAAAGTTCGCAATTTGGTGTTAGGAAGACTAAACAAGTATTACTGCTTCAGATAGTCAGCATAAATCCTTCGATAAACACAATTACACAAATCAGGAATGTCCCAGAATCAACAGATTAACATCTTTGAAATATGCATTTCATTTACTATGGTCATTATTATATTGTAACCATCCCATTATTCTTCCTAGGACCAGATTTATGAATGTAACTAATTAAACCCAACATAAACTGTAAATGAAAATTTGAGACAGTGTCACTTCTGTCAATCTCGGGTGCAAGTTTTCAAACGAAATTAGACAGACAGAATAACAGATTTCAGCACAGAAGTTACAGAAATAAGTAACCGATCACCAAAAGAACAATAAATTCAATAATATAATCGCATAATGGAGGAACTTACCACTAAAACATTGTCAATCTCATTTTCCACTCTACATTGTAAGCAATCAACCAACTGTAATAGTTTAAAACCATCAGCAAAGTATATACCCAAGATCAAAGTATGCCATGATAAATCAACTCTCTTGGGAAAAAAAAAAATCCAACAAAAAGTTTGCAGTAAACAGAACAAAACTAACCATTTGATGTGCTTTAGCAACATTCCAGTCCCTGGCTTCGAGAAACCGCGCTAATGTTTCAGTTGGATAACCCTGATGCATATTCTGAAATACATAGAAGATGCTTTCAGGGTAAAATATCAATGATTCAAAACTATCTATTTTAGAAGGTGTTGCAAAATCCGCAGCTGCGGTAAAATAATAGCGCAGCAACATGAAGAAATATGCAAATCCAATTTTCAAATACCCTGAAATATGGTGACTGAACCCCCCCCCCCCCCTCCCCCTTCACAAATATTAAGGTTCCACTAGAACAAGACCAAATAAATTCCAAGTATTTCATTCTTATGACATGAATCATTTATAGCGTACTTGATAGGACTAGGAGTATATTTGGAACGGCTGGAGAGAAAGGGGTGAAAGTTAAGATTATGTTTTATTTTCCTGAAAACTGTTAGCCTAACATGTTATTACCGATCATGCATCAATTATCAAAAAGTTCAGACGTTTAAGCTTAACAACTACATGAATAGAGTTGAAGATATAGTACTAGATTTTAACCCAAAAGTCACATTTCATTGTAAAGTATGGTCTTAATAATGTATATGATTGTGAAATTTATTAAATATAGTATAATGTTACATTCAGTATATTTATTGTAGATATTTTATTAACATTTATAAATATTATGTTTCTCAACTTAGGTTATTAAATAGAATATAATGTTTGAATAAAAATTGAGTATAACGTCGTATACAAATAAGTAAAAAAGTTAAAATGTAATTTATTTTTATCTAAAAATCTAATCTAATTTCATTATCTCAAATTAGTTGATAAAGTTTTACATTTTTCCGTAGTAAATTATATAAAAACTAGCCAAAGAAAGTAACTTACAAGCTGCTTTGCTCTATTAGGGAAAACCACTTGCACTTTTGAGACTTTTAGTGATTAAAGATACCCTTTTCAATGTTAGATAAAAAGGGAAATATGGACCTTTGAAATGGACTTACCAAATAGTCATAGACTGTTAAATTTGAAATTTTACTGTTTTAAAATTTAATAATTTAAATTTCTTTGAATAAATATTTAATAAGATTTTAATTTATAAAAATAAGGTTAAAATACACAGAATCTCTCTGAACTTTAGGTCGATTTTAAAAAATCCTCCTAAACTTTAAAAGTTTTCAAATGACCCTCTTGAACTATAAAAAATTTTTAAATAACTCTTTCCGTCAAGTTTTTTGTCAAAATTTAAGAAAATAACGAAAATGACCTTCATTTTAAAGCTAAAAAATTGAAGGTCATGAACAGTAAAATTTTGGAGTTTTAACATTGAACGTCAACCCTAAACCCTAAATTTTAAACCCTAAACCCTAAAATCCTAAATACTAAATTTTAAAAGCCCTAAGCCCTAAACTTTAAACCGTAAATCCTAAACCCTAAACCCATAAATCCTAAACCTTAAACCCTAAACTCTAAACCCTAAACCTTAAATCCTAAATCCTAAATCCTAAAATTGTAAATTACAAATCTACATTAAGTTTTTTTTTTACATTTATAGCAGATTTAAAAATTTATGTGCATTTGAAGGGTATTTTTGTTTTTTTTATCGGGTCAAAGTAAAAGTTGACTAAAAAACATCCAAATTTTGACGAAAAACTTGACGGAAGGGGGTGTTTTGAAAATTTTTCATAATTCAAGAGGGTCATTTGAAAACTTTTAAAGTTTAGGAGAATTTTTTAAAATCGACCTAAAGTTCAGGGAGATTCTATACATTTTAACCTAAAAATAATAAAAGTGTTGATAAAATTCGTATTCTACAATGGCGTGCAGTGAACTCAACTGAATTGAGCGCCAAAGCTTAGTACTTATGTTGCAATTGATAGGGTAACTTTTGTTTGTATGGCCAAAAATTGAGATGGAAGCAGGGTAAACTGAACAAATACCAAAAAGCAGAGTGGATATTGGAGATGCTCAACTCAAATAATTCAAAATGGTATTGTTCACTTGTTTCATAGTTCCTTTCTATATGTTTGACATTTCACACTATTGATTATGAGTAATATTACTGGACCATAAAATACTCCTTTATAGATTCTAATAATCGGCCTGCTACTTCTGGACTAAACAACCTGGGAAAGCTTGAACCCAACTCTTCCTCAACAGTCTTCATTCTGTTGAGAGCATCCCTTTTTTGTAGGTAAGCTCTCTCTGTCTCTCCCACGTCTCTCTTGCCACAAGCACAATGATCCAACCAGATTCCCAAAACTTGCCGTGAAATGGGATTCAAATGATCTGCTATGATCTCCTCCATGCGTGCCACTCCTCCAGCTTGTGTGTCAATGCGAACCATTACAGCCGTGGGAGAGATTTTACTGCGGGTGAAAAGGGAGGGAGACACGTAAGGTTGAACCTCTGGGATTTTCTCAAGGGCCTGTCTTTGTAGATCCAGCTTAGTATCTTCATAGAAAAGTTTGAGGTAATCTGGCCAAAGGATGAGGTCTTTCCGAGGGAGCAAATCCAGAAATAAGACTAGAGTTGTTGGACTACTCTGAATGATGTCAAACCCAAAATCTGGTGCATCGCTTGAACGGTTAAGGTAAGCTGAAACACTTGTAATGTTCAATGCTTGTCCAGTCGGTAACTCACAGTGTATCCAACTTCCAAGTATAAAATCTATCTGATACACTCCCAAATATTAAGGATCCAATTCAGAATATATAAACAATAAAATATTGATTACATAGAATTGATCAACATGAGATCTCAGATGCAAAATTAGCAACTATTTCATCAGACATTGTAACCAAACTGCAAACAAGATGTAGCCATTAAAAACTCTTCTGTCGTTATACAGCATAAATACATTTCTTCATTTATCTTCTTCTAATATTATTTTGCCAGGAGCTTTGTTGATTGCAGAAATTGCAGTATCTCTTATCAAATTTACAAAAATTTTACTTAACAAAATACAGATAATTAATTTTATTAAATTTCACAATTTTCATAAAGCTTATGAATCCAACTATCCACAATCATTTTTGTGAGTTGTCCTTTTTGTAAATACACTTTTTTGAGTATCATCTTTCTGACATTAAAAGCATCATAACAAAACCAACTGGCACTAATAAAGAATTTTTCATTGCTTACGTTTAACTTGCAATATTTATTGATTGCCAACTTAATTTGTTCATTAATATTAGAAACCTACTATTCTTACATTTTTATTTGTAAATAATTTTTATTATGCAGAATCTTACTTTTAAATTTGTTGGGCCCATCAACTATTATTTAAAATTTAATAAATTTAAACTTTATATAAAAATAAGATAATGAAAGTAAATTTTCCATTAATATTATACTTATATGCAATATGATGACTCAATGCTTTACATTTTTTGTTCTTAAATCATTGACCCAAATAAAAATATTTACTGCAAATACAAAATTATATAAGCATTAAAGTATGCACATTTGGTGTCAGGCACATTCTTGGTAGCATGATGCCTATTTTTTTAGAGCAAATATTTAAGAGAGGAAAAAGTTATCTCATTTTAAGATCATATATGATATAAGTCTCAATAAAAATTAATGATGATATCGCCTACCTAAAGAGATAACTTTCAGCAGAATTCAAACCTAAACCTTATAAATTAAATATTTTAAACCTTATCAACTAAATCAACTTTCAACTTATCTATATAGTAGGAAAACTACCAGGGTGTCGCCGTGGCCTGGTCTAATTTGAAATGAAGCTTGGGCAGTGCCACTCTGGTTTTTGTAGTACTGAACATCCAGAGGGAGTGTACAAGGAAGAAGTTGTGAATCCAAACGATCCTCCACTGCTGAAACGAGACCAACCATGAGGTTCTTGTGTGGGGTTGAAACGAACGGAAACTCCATGAATTTTCTTCGTCCTTCAGTATTACGGGACTCCATTAGAGAGCAAGAGATCTGAACCCTTGAAGTGCTGTGCCACCGTACAGAAAGAGAATGCTTAGAAGATGAATCTGATGAGCAAGGGAAGATATACAGTGGTGAATGTAAATTTGGACAGCAGATCATGGTTTTGCGTACGAAGAGTTGCTCTGCTCTTCTTCCCCTTTAATGGTTATCAGCATTATCTTTATCTGGGTCCACTACGAACTTTGAAATTTTCACAGGAGGACAAAGTTGGTCCCACAGACATTATCATGTGTCCCATTGAATATTAGAATAGGAGCCAAAAGTTTGGTTCCATGGACTACAGCACTCCACATATCCAATCCTCAATTCCTCGATGTTTTCAAAACTCACTTTTTTTTTCTTCATTTGTGATTTTTTAAAACTTACTTTATTAGTTTGTAACTACAGCGCTCCACATATCAGTAACCACAAATGATGTATTATTTGTTGTCGTGTTCAGTTTAACAGTATAATAATATTTATTAGTTTTTTAAATTTTTTATAAATTATATTAATTAATCTATAAAATTTAATAAATATTATAATAATTTAATAATCATTCGTTAATGGGATTATATTTTTTTTTAAATTATAGAATTATACCATAAACCGCAGATCGGTTAAGATAGCCTGAAAGAGGGTAAGATTAAGAACTAAAGAATAAAAGGCGAGTGACTAACCACTCTAAATTTCCTTAATGATGCTCATTCAGCAGATCAGTTAGGCAAATGGGACTCCAGCACTCTCTCTATCTTGACTCGTGTTATTGGATTAGTTGTCTATGAATCTGTGAGTTAATGTCTTAATGTACCTTCCTCAACTTAGTAAATGGTATTAAGGGATTCTTAACCAGAAAAGGTGCTCCCACTTACACTATAATTACCAAATGCTCACTTAATTAAGGAGAATTGTCCAGTTTTGCAGGTTGTAAAGTTTTGTCTTTGAAATTAAGTAAATTTAATAATTTAAATTCTTTTAAAAAAATATTTAAAATGATTTAATTTATGGGAACAGTAATATTGCAATGCAATACTATTCTTAACTCCGAAGGTAACTCATATAATTGCCACAAGAACCATACCTTGAACCATCAGAGCAGGAGGCTTCATAACTTGTTCATAAATTGGTATATTCACAGTCCAGAAGGTTAATTTGAAGCCTAGCTCTACTGTGCAACCACCGTCCAAACCCCAGCGGCTATTTTAGCTCACACATTGTACTAGTCTTATGTGTATTTAAACAGAGGTTATCCAACAGTACCAAATATACTTGCACCTTAGACAGCAAAATGCTCCTTTACAGCTTCCAATACTCGGTTTGCTATTTCTGGACCAAATAACCTTGGAAAGCTTGAACCCAGATCAACCTCAATAGTCTTGCATCTAATGAGGCCATCCCTTTTTTTCAGATAACCTCTCTCTGTCTCTCCAACATCTCTCTTGGCACAAGCACAGTGATCTAACCAGAGACCCAACACTTGCTTCGAAATGGGATCCAAATGGTTTCTGACGATCTCTTCCATGCGCTCCTCTCTGCCAGCTTCTGTATCAATACGGACCATTATTGCTGTGGGAGAGGACACAACACGGATGTAAAGGGAAGAAAAGTAATAAGGTTGAACCTCCGGAATTTTCTCAAGAGCCTGCCTGTGCATATCCAGCTGAGTATCCTCATAAAAAGTTTTGAGGTCCTCTGGCCAAAGCACCAGGTCCTTTCGAGGAGGCAAATCAAGAATGAGAACTAGCATTGTTGGACTACTCCGGATAAGTTCAATAACAAAGTTTGGTGCATCAGTTGAACAGTTAAGATAGACTGAAAGACTTGTTATATCAAAGGATCCTCCTGTTGGTATCTCAGAGTGAGTCCAGCTTCCCATTACAAAATCTATCTGATACAAATACAAAAGTATTCCAAATTCAGTACAAAAGAGACAGGACAGGAATGTAGAAAAGAAGTATTTAGCCAAGGGAGAGTCAAGTGGGCACCATATATAAATTCATTTACAGGGTGCAGGGGGACAAATCCTTCAGAAATTTAGAAACCAGGATTAGAAATAACTAATTTTAGATAAAAGTTCCTAATAACACAGACTCAAAACAAAGCCATAGAGAACAATACGAAAGATTTACAGTGAGGGAGCAATTTTACCAGTACAATACTTGAGGATGCTCTCGAAATACTAGTACAAGTATATTTCAGCCCACAACTTAAAGTAGAATTACCATGGTGATCTTTTCTGCATGAGATAGCTTATCGTAACAGCTAATCAAAGCTTTGGCTAAAGATTAAGATTTGCAACGTACATACCCATTTTCTTTTTTTTTTTTTTGATCCAAACATACGCAACTATTGGAGTGACAAATGCTCACAACTACTCACACGGCTTCATATGAGATTAAGTAGCCTAACTTATATATGTTCGTCTTAACCTTGAATTGAGTCATCTTCTGGGTAGTTCTGATAGCAAATTTGCAACATTTAATACATAGCATTATCCAATCAAACAAAAAGCATTTTGTCATCATTTAATCAACTGCAAAACAGGAAAGCCTAACAAAAATATCTGCCCCTAACAGTCCAAATCACACTAACAGCATTCCAACTTCACTGGGATTGCCATTACAAGAAGTTACGGAAAAAGCCCAAGATTCTACCTTGCCCATTTGCTACAGGATACAATCCCAACATGACAGACAAAAAGTACCCAATTCTTGGTCTAATATCCTGTTAACTTTCCAAACCATATTTTAGTATTTAGCCCTCTGTCACTCACTCAGAATAATAATAAAAACCCACGAAATAATTTATCCACATAGAGATTAGTTGCCAAAGTAAACCTGCAGAATCGGTTTTAATCAATCATTTTCGACACCAAAGCTCCAAAAAAGTTTGGGCCTAGGGGGAAGCATCTACTAAATTGAAACAATTTGAACTGCAATAAGGAAAGTGGGATAAGCATAAAGTAGTGGACATTGAAATTACCGGAGAGTCACCGTGGCCAGACCTAATTTGAAGGGAAGCTTGGGCAGTACCCCACGGGTTTTGGTAGTACTGAACATCAGGGGGAAGGGTACAAGGAAGAAGCTGCGAGTCAAATCGATTCTCCAATGCTGAAACAAGATCAATCATGAGGTTCTTATGGGCAGGCGAAACGAACGGGAATTCCATGAACTTGTTGCGCCCTTCGTTCTGGGTCTCCATAAGTGAACAAGAGAAACAGGACGAAATAGAAATTGGAGCCCTTGCAGTGGAAGAAGATGAGGGTAAAGAAAGAAGATACCTAGCTGACGGAGAGGAACAAGAAGAAGAAAAGGATAACACGGAAAGGGGTGAAAGCAAAAAATGGCTGCAGATCATGACATCCATCAGCTTCTTTCGGTAAACACCTCAACTCCGGCACGCATGCTGGAAAGGTCCCTCACGGCTTCTCTGTATTTTAGTTGTTTTTTTAGTTAACTAAATTTTCTCCAAAAATTTGGATCTTTTTTGTGATCATCGTCTTTTGGACACTGAATTTGATTTGGAGTATGAAAGAGTTATATCAATTTTGGTAAAGGAATATGGATTCATAAATAAAAAAATGGAAAATTATTTTATATCATTATAGATTGAACCATTTCATTCAAAACAAAATCTCTACGCATGGAGCCACGTTGAATTTTGGGGTGCAATGCGTGAGTTTGAAGTTCCACCTTTAGGCTTACGCAGTATTTTGCTTGCAGATAGTTTTGGATTTTCTGTTCCTAGAATAATTGCTTTGTAGTTCTGTTTTTTCTCTGCTTATAAAAAAAAAAAAAATCTGATTGAATAGCTATATAGTTTCACAAATAAATCAAAACAAAAAAGTATGGTTTTGTGTTGCCATTGTTTCAAACAGAATAATTTACCAAATATACTTTTAAAAAAGATTAAGAGAATGGCATGTTGCATAAACATCCAAATTGAGTTGAATATCTATAATTCTCAACTGGTTTTTCACCTTCTCTATAGAAGGGAATCGCTTTACGGGAGAGTTGAGCTCTATGTTATATAAGGTTTTAATGATTGAATAATTATATTTATATATTTATATTTATAATTTTTGGATAAATACTAATATGAAGCTAGACTCAAATTAAAGTATGAAATTTTATATAATTTGAAATCAATTTTAAATAATATATTATCAATAAAATTTTTGGATAAATACTAATGTGAAGCTAGACTCAAATTAAAGTATAAAATTTTATATAATTTGAGATTAATTTTAAATAATATATTATCAATAAAACATAAATATAACCGCACTTTTAATGATTTAGTGTTGAACTCCACATTCTGGCTAATAATTAGATATAAACATATAAAGATAACATGAAAATCAAGTGTTACTGAGGCTAATGAAAACTTAAAAAAAAAAAAAAAAAAAAAACTCCAATCTGTATTATCAAATTATCATCACCAACATTTTCTCAAGACACATGATACATGGGACTATGGAAGGATTCAATCCCGAGACACGGTACAGGACAGCGCAACACAATACAAAACAAGTGGAGAATGTGGTTGCTTCATAGACAGTAATATGAAATTGCCTAAGTCTTGATCCTTTAAAGAAGACGGAGAAAGCAGGACTTCTTTAAGTTAATTGAACATTCGTGTTACTATTAAATACGTAGTCATTGGCCCTTCTGCAATTGTGCTTTTAATGGGTACCATCACATTGATTTTTTCCAAGGGAGGATGCGATTACTCTTGCAAGACAAGTTGACTAGCAGACCAAAACCCATCAGATCCATTTAAATACGTCGGCCAGGAAGTAGCCTGGGTCTTGTACAAACTCGTTTCTTCCCCTTCGGGTTACTCTTATTCAAGATCAAGAATCTAATGTAAATTAGTTTTGAAGGGTCAAATAGCACAAGCCGTCCAATACTTGGCCTCGAAAGCGACATAATTAGACAGAATAAATAAAACTGTTCATGAATTAATGTACACCACTGCTATGACTAAGAAAAGAGCATATCATTTAACAAATATCGTTCTCAGAGAATAATATGCTTAACAGAAAATGTCATGTACAATTATTTTTCTTTTCTTTTCCATATTAATCCTTTTTAAGTTACGGAAAATAAGTAATGCATCAAGAAAGCTCGGTGATCACACGTTCACACTTCTCTTCCAGAATCTTCACAGCTTCAGTAAATAGCACTTCAGGTGGTAATGCTCCCGTTGACTCAATAGTAACTAGAGAAACACGAGAAAAGACCGTAAGATCGTTTTAGATATGTTACATGATAATGTTAATCCGAATTCTCCAGACAAATACAAGATCCCATAAGTAATTTCCAATGATTTGAAGTTCTACTACTAATCATTGATTTGGGTATCAACAGTCTACTTTTAAGTTTTAACATCATTATCACTTACTTCTAAGCTTTCTTTAGAACCAGATTTCAGTTATCCCAAGTTGTAAAGAGGGCTTCTTTTTTTTTATATATATATATGTTGAGATAGATGCTCAAATCTAACAAGTTCATAATCACCACACATTACTTACAAATAAAATGGTCTTTTACACGACGTATTGACACGCGATCCTCCCATTCTTTTCCTCCTCTGATGCATTCCCTGCATAGAGTACAAGCTCGAGGTCTGGCTACAGTTGCCCTTCTTTTACCTACTCAACAGTCAATTCAGCAAATCAAGAGCGCAGCAACTAAATAGGAACTTCAAATGACACAATCAATCATCCAGCAACAACTTATCGTATCTATAGCAAAGCAAAGCAAAACTAACATTCCAGACACCAATTTTCGGACATAGAAATCTTCCACCATCATGGTCAGAATTGAAAGCATTGACAGATTACCTTTTCCAATATCTTCAATATCAAATACTCCAACAGGACATTTATTTTTGAGTTCTTCTGCCAGCTCATCCTGAACCTCTTCCAAGAGTACAACCTAGAGAAGGGAAAAAAGTCAAGCATAAAGGTGGCAGGACTATGCAATTTTTGACAGTGTTTGTGTGCAAACCTTAAATAAGATATTGGAAATCTACTTACCTCTGGAAGCATCCGATACCAAGCAGTAGCAACAGGAGACCATTTTGCATGTGTCTTACCAATGCCTTTAACTGCATGAGCTTCAAGTTCAATTTCCTACAAATCATAGTTTAAATAAACAGTAATTATTTGAAAAACAAGTACAACTTCCAGTCATCAATATGAGAGCACATAACCACACAGAAGTTTGCCTATAAAAATCCATATAGATAGATGCAGGATATAACGTAAGATTGAGATGTCACTTGACAGAATCTACTTGTTCAGATACCTTACATTGCAATTAAAGGCTTCATTATGTGATCATAAAAAAGGGGGTTCAACTGAAATTATAAGATAATAATCAAATACACTTACACTGGGAAGTGCATAAAACAATGAACACAATCCTGGAACTGCTAATCATTGAATTAAATGATCCAACAAATCACTTTATATTGATTGGGCAAGAATTCTCAAGAAAACGAACGATACAGGAGTTTAATCTTAGGCTTTGTCTAGGAGTTGAGAGAGGAGGGGAAAAGAAGAAATTAGAAGGATAATGGAGGAAAATTGATGATTTATAATATTTTTTTTTTAAAAAAACCTTATTTCTCCCAAGCATGAGAAATGCTTCAATTAAACTTTCCCTCTCCTCTCTTGCCCTCCATAATCATTCATCTCTACCTCACTCTCCTATGTACACAATGAAAGCTGAAGTCTACCTCCTTCTATCAATTTCTTCATCACCAGAATACAAATATATATAAATAAAACAAAACAGGTAGAAAGAAGGTTACCTGACCAGGTCCAAGTTTAGCTAGTATAATATCTGAATGCTTGACGCCAATTGGATTGTCTGAAAATTCAGGAAGAGAGTCTTGACTGCAACTAAACGAAGTAAATGTTTTTGGTTTTGAATTTGCATTTGGTTTGGTATCCTCTAAGGGAAACTCACTCCCATTAGGTAACCACTTCAGTTCACTTGATGTTACTGCATTTACATCACATTATCATTAGTTGAGAAAGAAGAGGGGAGCAAGGGTAAAATTCAAAACATATCAAAAGGCAATAAAAGTAACATAAAAATATTTGATACAAGGTTCAAGTCATTTACCTGTGATACGAGGATTACCCTTTTCACAACGAACATGAAGTTTAAAAACAATAGTGTTCTTTTCATTCTTTTCATTTCCTGCATTTTCTATCCATGAAAACAGAAGACACAAACAAATAAGAAATATTCAACTTTGCCCCATAGCAGGGACATAAGAAACAACATATGGAGAATTTTCTTTTGTCAGATAAATAAGTCATATATGTGATGTTTAGGTGTTGTTTTGTAGATATTCAGACCTGGAAATTCAAAGAGCCTGGGGTCAGCATCTATCGGAATGAGGCCCAATCTATGGGAAAGAACTTCATCTTGTATTACTGACGTATTGTTTGCAATATATACTCGTTCAATAGCCATTGTTGGAACCTGAATGTATATTCATACCAAAATTAATTATCCCCACTACTAATTACCAGCTCAAAGTTACATTACCAAACAGCTTTCAATACAGAATAATGAAAATATGAATCACATGCACAGTACAAGATATTATATGTAATTGGAGTAGTGTTACCATGCAGAAACAACTCATAAAAGAAAGGGGGTTAAATGTTGATACTTTGTTGTAAAAAGGCTTCAAAGCCAAATAAATTGATCTTCGCATCCCATTTTATGTGTTTCCATTGACCTTTTACAGGTTTTTAAAAGACTCTTGCCATACAGATCTTTACAGAAACTTAAATTTTTATAATTTACCATATAAGATTGAGTACTGTATTTCCAAAACTATAAAATTTTTTAAATTTAAAATAAAAGAACAGCAAGTGAAGACAGCAAAAAGTTACTCTTATGTTTTAAAATCAGAACATACATATTCTAATACATCCAAAAAGGAAACTGAGTCACATAAATTAGGATTGGGATCAAGGGATTACAATCAAATATGTAAAATGAGTGCCACAGCCGATAACAGAACAGAAGATGTTAAAGATTATATTGCATTGAGTTCAGACAATAAATTAGAAAAACGGCCTCCCACTCTTCTAAAATTTAGAATATAATGTGTCAATTCGAGAAGATAAAACTACATCTTTGTTTTTGTTGGGACAAAAGACAAGTGCATTTCCTTGTCTAAGCAAAATTTAATACTGAACTGCCATAACTCATTTACATTTTACAGATGAAAATAATTCTTTATGCCAATAATCAAATTTACAGGTTTCTGTCTTATGAGTGAAGAAATAAAATTTTTAATATATGTATCATACAGTTCTATTATTGGGGCTAATGTATGATGAGATGTGATATAGAGATTTCAAGAAACTTCAATGCAAGATAGTCCAATTGCATTCTTATCTAAGGCAGATAGTGGACCACACAATTGGAACATAACATCACAAGATCTCTACAACATTAGATAAAGTTACGCTTTTAAGTTAAATATTGAAAAAAGATAGAACACTATTTTATCCTGGATTGAGTTACTACAAAATCCGAAATTCATTGTAAACCCTAATGCAAGCACATTAAATAACCAGTGTCTTATATATAATATAATACATCTACATACTAAGATGTCACCAAAAAAAAAAATAGTGTTGAGATTTTGGCGAAGTATGTACTTTAAAGAATTTGAACTAGTAGTTTCAGGTAGCATAGAGGAACTAAGAAGGATGACCTTTTGATTCTAAAACATGGTGCGAAAAAGCATAAATATTTCACCTCTGCTATAAGGATTCTTCGAAAGGCATTGGCAAGCGCTGGATCAATACCAATCATATCAAATTCCATGTCTTCAGCAGTGAGTCGATTGACTTCCACTTTAAAATTTTGACAGAAATTATCAAACCGTAGACTATTATCAACTCCCAATGCTACATAGGCACCGGAATACTGTATGGTGTCTGTCTACAGAAAGATAGAATAACGTGAATGATACAGAATAAAAAAGACCCACCAAAGATAAAATTTTCTGAATTTTAATCATTCTAATCGGAGATTAATGAGACCAAAATGAGAAGCGAAGAATAGAGGAAGAAGCTCCAATTGATTATGAAAATGTTATGTTCTTTCCTTGTAGTTCCAAAGATGCAAACCGAAAGACCAGACAAATATGGAGAAGTTAATTTTCAACATTTGCGTTATGATGTTAACAACTGAAAACTAGAAAAGAGACAATCAATAACATAAATGAAACACGAACTGCCAGCAGTGAAAGCTCAAAAACTAAAATATAAGGAAACAAAAAGGAAAGAGTCATAAATAAGAAAAAACACAGGAATTAGGAAACAAAAATAATGGGTGGTTATGACAAATGGAAGATACATGCTGAGGGGCATCATTCTTGCATAGAACCCGTGTCCTCAGCAATTCGAGCTGTGGAGGGAGCTTGGTTGGAACACTTTCCAAGCTCATTATGTAATCAAGTATTCCTCCATCTTCTCCCTTTCGGGACTTTGTTTGCTTCTGCTGCTCATCCTGTCCTTCCATTTCAGACATGGATTCGTCTTCCGAGGACATTGTGGTTTGGGTTTGGATTTTCTCCCTCTCGCTCTGTCTTTCCGTACCGAAGCTTGTCCTGTTGGCTTTCGCTTCCGTTCGGTAAGGTTTATTGGCGAGAGGCAAAGCGAATAGGAGGGTTTAGGGTTTTTGCGATTAACCGCTATCTCAACAACACCAAATGCTGGGCCCGAATTCTAATTCGAGGCCCAATAGCAATATGCATGCATTGACGCATGGCCCGAGCGACGCCACCCTTCTTTTTTTATCATTATAAATTAAAATTTATAAAAATTTCATTTAAAAAATTTTGATTATTAAATAAATTAAAATTATAAAATTCATTTTTAATGTGAATAACCTTTTTCTAAAAAACACATAAATGCATGTTAATTGATGTTCCTACATATCTCGTCATTACGTACTACTTGTAATACGAAGCATTATTAACATTTATAAGAAAAACCAGCGGGTCATAAATCTCAGCGGAATATTATATGATTTCCTTCTGAGTTTTGAATCCTTATGACCCGCGAAGGAGTTTTTCTTTTACTTTATCTTCTGTTTTTACCTACTTTTAGTGAAGACTTAATTAGTGATGAAAAATTACGAGTATTCAAATTCTATCTTCGCCATTTCTAACTCAACCCTAACAAAAATTACAGCGAAATTTCAACCCCCAAGGTCTTCGACAAAAATACCTACCACCAGCATGCAACTATTCTCGTAAGTATCGTTTAATAAAAAATCACACTTCAAAACATTTGATCCATTATATCTTCGGAATCTAACAAGTTACACTGCAAAGCTCAACAATCTAATAATAATTAATAACTTTGAGCGTTCAACACTCCCATGTTGGAATACTTTTACTCACATGCCAAACACACAAGCAGGTTCAGACGCAAAAAAAAGGAATTAGTATTGAATCTATTGATACGCAAAAGGGGGAAAAGAAGAAAAGAAAAAGAAAAGCTTTTTCTTCTTCTCTTTTTCGATACAACATTGAAGTAAGCTCTCTCATACGCTAGCGAAGAAAAATTGATAACAATGACATGGGCTCTTGGACAGGTGCATGTTGTCAATTCCGGTATACGCTTTGTATGACGCTGCACGCCCATGTGTAGATGTATTCCAGCCTTGTTTGACGATAATCCTGTGCTTAAACTATCCTGCTGGTATTTATGCAAGAAATAAAGTACATAGGCTCCGTTTTCAACCTTCATTACTTGCTTTTCTCTCATTTCTTTTCTTTCTTCTTTTCTCTAAAAGCTTTTCTCTTCTCTTCCCTGCAGAACGGTACTTATGACTTAATATTCAGAGACAGTCACTTACATATCGACCCAAAAAATGGGGTATTAAGCCTCAGTCGTAATTATTGACTAGAAAGAATATACTTTTAAAAGAAACTACAAACATAGATTTAAACGCAAAGAGAGCCGTATCAAAAATGTAAAACTACTAACCTGGCTTTTGAGATTTCCTCTTTAGGTGGAAATTCCCTTTTTTTCCTCTTTTTGGAAATAGATGCGGATAATTCCTTTCCATTTTCAATTAGACTGTCACTCGGATTCTCCTTTTCCTTTGCAACCTTGGTACCTTTTTCCTCCTTTTCTGATGCTTCAGAAGGTTTTGGATTTGGTTTTGAGCTGCTCAGTTTTTTCAACTGAAAGATATCAATTAGATAATATGTTAATCAAATTCTATTTCAAGTGATTAAGGGTAGTATACTTTTAAAATCACACTTTATCTCTTTGTAAAAGACAGCCAGCAATATTCTACTTTGGCCTCAGAACCACGCGTAAGATTCTCAGGTGTTGGACAAAAGGTGTATTAAGGGATTGAAGGGGCAATTTGTATTTATGAGAACTCTTCCCCCTAAATACAATCACAACTCAATTTAAATGAACCAGACCAATAAAGTCGATGGGCATAGGGAATTGATTACGGGCAATTATCATTTGATTCCATTCAGCAGTAAAATGTCGAGTAAATAATCAGGTATGAAGTAGCTGGTAAGGTTGCCAAAACACAGATAGATGGAAAGGAACATAACGGAGGTCATAGGTCCACACTCACATAATGAAGGATAATATTAATCCAGCACATCATCTTAAGAACCAAAGGCACATCTTCTGCAATACCACATAACTCATTTGTGCTTCTAGTAAACAGTCAGGAAAACATTCTATATTTAGTAATTTGCTTAAACTTCAGTCAAACTGAAGGCAGAGCAACCGACAATTTTGAAAATCTTTTTGATGATTCTTTCATTCCTGAAAACCATGCAAAACTCTGTACTCTGTCAACTACCTATAAAACAAAAAGTTACAAACATGCAAGTGTTGACAAACTAAAACAGCATACTCCCAAATCGTCTTCAATCTAGGACAAACATATCAGTCAATAACACAAAAAATATATTGAGACTGAGTTCACAAAATGCAGAAGCAAATAAATATCAGCATGCATGCAAAGAATGTACAGTCATTCACACCACTGAGCATTTTTTTTCTAATACAATTAAGCATATTTACCTTTGCAACAAAAAACCCATCCATATTGTGTACATGAGGATAGAATCGCCTTGTCTTTTCCAAAGAAGGATGAAAACGTTGTTCCCTAAACCTTATAAACCTGATTAAAATCAAATGTCACCAATATATACAGGAGATTCATTCACAAGGATAAAAGGCAATGTTTTAAGAAGGAAAAAGGGTATAATTATTACCCTGGACGCCCAAAGTCAAGTCCACAGGGCACTAGTTTAACATCCCTTTTCTTAAGTGCATAATCAATAACTGCTTCATTCTGAAAAAGAAAATTTAGAAGAAAGTTATGAATGATACAGAGAGAAGAAGCAAACACCGAAACCCACTGGATGCAACAAGAAAACAAACCTCAGCAACCATAATGGAGCATGTGGAATAAACAATGTATCCCCCAGATTTTGAATTAGCATCCACCATGTCTATTGCAGCAAGAATCAGTTCCTATAGGAAAAAGCCAGAAATCATATTACCATAATAAATGAAAGAGTAAGTACAAAGCTTGAAATCATTTACATCGTATAAAAACTTAGTTTGACTTCACTGGCGAATAATAAAAAGCTTCAGTGGAAAAGAAAAAAAATCTACCCCACTATTTCCGGGTCAACTGGGAAAAATGAGGGAAAAGGGATTGAGTAGGTAATAAGTAAGAGCTAGTTTCATTCAAGCAGACAACCTAGATTGGGCCAGGTAGAAGTTGAATCTAAGTTAGAATCAAGACAACTACTTGGAAAAATATCTAATAATAAAATTGAAGTTGATCCTCATTTTACACATGGCAGGCCCTTTTATAGGCATAATAAAACTTGCCTGCATCAAAAGATCAAAATTCAGTTTTCCATTACATGGAAAGAATACTAATTCACAGGTAACTGTTAACACCATTTGCCTCTTTCCATGAGACTTATAACAGAAACATCAAAGCTTACAAAGTTCCATCACTCTAAGTTATCCAACCCTTAACTAAACATTAAAAAACTTAGGACTTGTTTGCAAGAAGTGGAAGGCATGAAAATGCGCAGTATATAATAACATGGCACAAGTATTTGCACATTGCACTTTTTTGCTCCTCCCATGGCCCCATCTCAACTCACTTCTCTCATCACCACCCAACAAAACCATAGAACAAAAACAAAAACAAATTTACCTTCTGCAAATGAGCACACTTCTGTATATCTTCCAAGCTTTTGGAGGTTTTAACAGACTCATCTTTGGATATAACCTGCAAAAATAAATCTGTTTAATGCCATTGAACAGGAAGAAGAAACAAGAATGGTAGTTAATATTTGACAATCCATAAGAGTTTCTTACCCCAGTCCCACTGCAAGGAGCATCCAATAATACTCTATCAACTGCATTGAGACCCAAAACCTTTGGAAGCTGATATACAAAAATATAAATGACAAAATAGATGTCAGCATTGGGTGGACTTTAAATTTGCTTTAATGGCATCCTTAGAGCATCCTTTTTTTAGCTTCTAATGTGAACAAAGTTCATCAATAAGAAAAAAAAGAAAAAGCAAATCACTTCAATCCCTTCCCTTCTTTTTCCCACCTTTTCCTTTGAGAGTTATAAACTAATTGAAACGAAGAGCACCTACAATTTAACTGCTCTAGAAAACATAACAATAAAAAAAGGGAAAATTGCTGAAATTGCAGAACCAGGATTACAAAATCAGAAGCTTTGGTAATAACCTGACTTAAACCATTCAAACATACACCCAACCCTTTTATATCAAAGGCATTATAGGAAAATTCAAAATCCTGAATTAAAAATGCAAAACAAAAAAAGGAAAGAAAAAAGCAGCTCCCTTGTACAAGAATAACAGATGAGAAGATATTCATATTTCAGCACTACAGTTGCACAAAATGCCCGTCCATGAAGACCAATACCCAAGACATAAATTTTTTTTTTCAAAAATCACTTGAAATGGGCACACCAAAATAGTATTCCTCTCCTAATGGAGCATTAAGAACTTAATAAAAGAGGAAAATGTAATTTTCCGGTCCTCCATTGAATCCATCACAGGTTCCCTTATTTCGCTTTACAAAATCACTATATAATGTCTCATTTTAATATCTAAATCATCAATATGATCATAAATACAAGAGTTTATTCTCTTCTCATATCCACGGGATTTTTCTTGGAAAACTGCTTATCCAAATCACAATGGTAGCCTTCTTTCCATATATAGCATAGAGATTGCTCAATGCCAGAAGTACATTTTTGAATAATAATCTTATCTTTCAAAGAATGGAACAAAAATCTGAACATCATAACGAGTGTTGTATTTGCTCATAAGCATAGTATAATGATTCTACAAATGGATTAGCACATCCAATGACATAAAATGTCACCAATTCTTGAAGCAATTTGCAGCACCAAACATGCAGGACCAGTACAGAAGGCAGACATATGACATGCAGATATAAAATAAATGAATGGCAATAGAATAAAACAACACTAGATGCCAACCTCCTTCCCATCATAGTTGCAGACTACAGTGTTTGACACCCCCATACGATGCAAATTTGCAGTCAGTGACTTTAGTCGTTGTACCTTCATTTCATTTGCAAAAATTATTCCTGCCATGAAATGAATTATATGACTGGAAACATGAGATGTTGAAAAAATTAAAAATATAACTAATAACAGGGAGAAATAAAATTGAGATAGTAGCAACAACAAATGGCACTTTGTTACATTAATTCCTCAAATTCCTTGCCCCAACACAATGCAGCATAGAGAATATCAAGCATATATATCAGCTCTAAGAACTTACACCTTTTCCGATATTGTTTCTCAACTGGATAGGACAATCTGGTGCAGCAGTGTCTTACATGTATAGCTCATGATAGAGTGCACTTAGGTGTGGAGTGTGGGATATTACGAGGGTTCCAACTTGCAGTAAATACAGTTTTACGAATTCAATTTTATGCTGCACTAGACATAATTACAGAACCTTTTTTTTTTCCATCTCTCTGCTAGCCACTTCTTAGCTTACATATTCAAGATCAAGCAAGCTAGGTACTATTTGCACCAAAAACAACACATATATCAATTGAATCACATGAATGGCATGTCATTAAAAGCAGAACCTATAGGAATCTATTCATGCGTAGAAAAAAAAGTATTTTCAAAAATTCTACTCTTCTAAAAACTATCTAATGCATTTTTATTCATCTTCACATAAACCCCAAGAAAACTAATGATCATTAATCCATTTTAAAATTTAGATAACTTATTGAATGATATTAATATTAGAAACTTCTCATACAATCCTTAATTCAATAAATAAATTTATAGATATGAAACCATGAATAAGAGAGACAAACACAGACACAGAGAAAGATAAAGAGATTTATGGCAAACCAGTATTCTTCATCAGAGCAGCAATGTAGGTTGTTTTACCACCAGGTGCAGCGCTGCAACAAGAATAAACTGCCTTCAGCATGGAAAAGAAATAAAATTTCTACAATGGACAGAAACATCACCAGTCATTGCAATGAAACAAGCATATGCTGCTGACATGAAGGAATGGTTTAAGGAAAATCTTATTATCAAAATTTTCTCAAAATTCTTTTTTTTTCTCAAAATGATTTCCTGACAGGAATTTTCCTAAACAGGACAGCAAGGGTGGCATGTGAGTAAACCAGTGAACTGGTTAAGTGCAACCAAAAAGAAAGAAGGCATATTTAAAAGGATGGGGGCACGGGACTATAACTTTCTCATTTTGGTTTGGACCGTGCAACCAAAGATAAAGATAATTTCTGGATTAGTAAACATTACCATTTCCTACCAAGTCTACTTCCACTGCCGCCCAAACATTATCATTTACCATCCAATAAATTTATACAACATTCTTGCATTTAAGCCAACAACCACCCACAGGCACCATAAGACAATAAGCTGGAATAACTGAGGGCCAGCAACTGGTGGGTGATAAATGATCAGGTTGAGTTTGCACTCAATTAATATGCAGGTCTATCATTGTTCAAAAGTGGTTACTAACCAGGATGAGTGGCAACTTACAGGAATTGTGGACAATCATTTGTTCATGTCATAAATTACAAAGGAAACATCATTTTTGAGAATTATTTATGGCTCCTGCTATAGTAGATAAAGTCATTTCGACCTTTAAGAGTTGTCTGGTATGATGAGAGTCAGGAGACATAAATCTAAGATGGAAACTTTACAAAAATGAACCACTGCAACGCAATTAATTATTAGATTTCTTTTGGCTTAGAATTGGCACTCTAAGGTTAACTAATATATTCAGAATTAACCATCAGATTTTTTAGCTTAACTTCATCTAAGAGAGTAGCACAAAGTTGTGCATACTTTAATAATAATTAACTCCAAATGAAATTGTAAGTTGCCAACAGGCCCAACATCAGTTATGGGACGAAGGGGATATGGAATAATTGGTGTGAAAAATGCTAATTAGTAATGAAAGTTCTCTAGAAGAATAACATATAGAAATCAGCTATCTGTAGGCAATAGACAATCACTTACGCCATATCAATAACCCGTTCCTTCTCTTGAGGAGCCAAGGCCATTACAGGCAAAAAAGAACTTGCACTTTGGAGCTGCAAAAAGAAAAAAAAGAAGACAGCCTTAAGCGCATCATGTAACATTATAATGAAATTCAGAGTCTAAATAGAAGGATACCATACCACCTACCATGTACAAACCAGCCATATACTCAGGAGTGGCTCCAATGGGTACTTGAGAATCATACACAACCAGACCAACCTGTGACAACATTAGAATGCTACTTGAGTACTTGTATTCTTGATAACAAATAGAAGATAAAAGAATGCTGTATAAGAATGAGTTCTATACTTTTGACCATTTACTTAATGGATCTAGGTTGACTCCTCTACTTATCAAAGCATTTGCCAAATCCCGTCTGCGTGTCTAAGTATATTCAGAAGAAACATATTTAGTAAGATTTCAAAAACTCTACAAAACATAGCTTAAACCAAATTCCAGATATCAGCATGGAATATATAAAGGGTTACGTTACCTTCAAAGTGTTGGTCCGCAGACACATAGGGCGAGGCTTTTCAAAAGCTTCAATGAGTTCCATAAGTTCAACAACAGGAAACATCTGAGAAATAAAGAACCAACTTTCATAAAAACCTTGAGTTAAGAACTGGTCCTTCCCCTTCGGAAAAGAAAGAAGGAAACATGGGGGAAGAGAAGTAGAAAAATAGATGCAATGGAAAGATTAGTAGCAACGGTATACTATTATGACAACAACCTCAACTAACGCCCCAATTAGAAACTCATTGTAGCCATAGTATGAACACATGTCCTTCTTAAGCTGTTCAACGTAATCCTTCCTTGTAGACCCTTCCTGCCTCAATGCCTTAAAATTTGAAAGAACACGAACAACTAGAAAATAAAAAGCAAAAAAAAAATTCAAATAACTGAGCATTTAAAGTAATTAGAGTAGCGAGAAAGGGCATAAACTAAACATAGTACATGCAACGCAGATGATTTAATTGGACAGTAACTTACTCTCTTTAATTCTCCTTTGGAGATTTGGAAGATCGGGTGGACGTAAAGCCTCTTCCTCAAGTTCCTAAGATTTGTAAAAAATAAGGGAAAGTGTAAGCATAATTCCAAATATTTCAACTCGGACACAGAATATGCGGTACGAGGATTTACCTCCTTGGTGGGCAGCCTAAACTCGTCCGATTCTTCCTTGATATTGAGCTGCATTTCAGCTTCTGCATCTTGTTCTTCTCTCGCCCTTTCTTCATCTATAATTCTTGACTTCTTTTCAATATCATCATCGTCGGAATCCGAACCTGAATATGAAGCTGAGCCTTTCTCTGGGGCACATAACCCAAAAGAGTAAAAATAAAAACGCAAAAAGCATCAGTGCAATGCTAAAGCTATAATTTGCGAGAAGGACATACCCTCATCATCAGACCCTTGGAGGAAATCGTCAGCCAAAGGATTATCCCCATCAGAAGAAAAATCATCAGAAGAACCAGAATCATCTTCAAAATTTTCATGAGACACCATCTCTTCATCTTCGCCGTCAGATTGGTTTGAAAGTTCATTCACGTTAGTATCTTTACGAGTGATGAACTCATTCTTTTGCTTCTTTTTAGGTGCAGATTTCTGTGACTTGGAAGGTTTTTTTTTGTTATGCGCTGCAGCAGCCATGGCAGGTTCTGAAAATGAGGTAGCAACTGTTATTGAACAATGCAGCACACTAATAAATATTCATTGACCTTCCTCTTTTGATACGGCCAGGGTTTAGGGTTTTAAAAGAAGTAACTCCGTACCTCTGGTTGGTTTCGCAGAAACGCAGAGTTGAAGAAACCGACTGATGAAATGGGCTTCTTTTGGTTGGGTTTTCTTATAAGATTGGGCTCAACCCGAGAACCATAAGTCTTTGATTAACCTAAGGACCGAATCGACTCAAGAACCCAAAAAGATTGGGTCAGTGAAAAATAGACATTGGCAAATTTGCCCCCAAAAAAAGACACTAAAATAATTCGCTATGAGAAAGTTATTCAAAATACGGCTCTTCAAATACTTCAAAGAAAATGCAAATGACCACTCGGTATTTACTTTGTGGTAGTTAATAAAATTTTTCTACTACAAAATGTGTACCCCTTTGTTGGTTTGATTATTGCAAAGGCATTTATTAACATAAAATTGTTCTCAGATACGTTTCAGCTCCACAAGCTAAATATTATACATGACATTGGTTTTCCTCGTGACTTTTGAAAAATATACTTGAATGGTTCATCCAAATATGACGACATTGTTGTTGTTCTCCTTAGGAACAAAGGTACCAAGAAACAGAAGGTTTTGCATTCCATGCTTACGAAGATCATGGAAGCACAAATCTAGCCGCTCTTCGGTCTCTGTTTTCTTCTAAATGTTCAACATCTCAGGACTTCCGCTTCTTTTTTTGTGTGTAGAAAGAAAACTCTTTAGTAATCGTCATCGTCAGAAAGGTTAATCAAAGTTCAAACTAGTATATAATTGTCTCCACAAACATTGATGAGTCTATGACAATTAAAGTACTTAACTGAAGGAAAAAGTACAAATCGTTAATCAGTTGGTGAAATTCCTGATTAGAAATCCAAATGTTTATATAAACCATCTTGCCCAAGGTAAAAAATCTCTGGAAAATTGATCTTGTAATCACCCATTAAAAGTCCAGCATTTCCACCAAGACAAGCCAACATGTGTAAAAAATGGAGATAACGGCAGCCAGAATCAGTTGAACAGTCCTGGGTTTAGCCAATCCCTAAGAATATAAAGGGGGTTAGGTATATCCAGACAGATATGAAAATCTAGAAATAAATTGTGGAAGGACACAAGTGTTTACTTGCTTATGTCATCAAGGTGATCGTCAAAATCTACAATGTCATTCCATTTCTCAGATGAAATATAGTCCAATAAGACCAGGTTCGCTGATGGCTCCTTGAGAGCAAATCGGTTGTTTCCATCTGACTGAACTAGTCTCCAGTTCTTAGATGCATCCCTAACATAAAGCTAAACCATAAGAGAAAGGTAATCACGGTTAATGTAAGCAGCCAAAAGATGACTCTTTATCACATGGGAAAAATTATATATATATATATATATGGTAAATTGATGAAAATTTCTCCAATGAAACCGACTATTAAAACTCAAACAATGAACTAGCATCATACACACAAAGGCACAAAGAAGATTATCCTTGTACAATCTTAAAGTAAGGGCACTCAATTAAAATTAATTAGCAAGCAACCCATGAATACCTATACCAAAGAAGCTAGCTCAGAAGCATGCGGCCTTAGCATGATCAATTACCAGATAAGTATGCAGAATTGATACCACTTAGTGCAGAAGAAAACCACAGTCATTGTATAATGCATGAGATCGATATGCGTTAACCACCATCAGTATCCTCAAAACCATTTTGAAACAAAAACATTAGAATAATATATCACTGTTTGACTAATGGAAGTTCTTTCTTGACTTACTGAGAAGTGTAAGTTTCATGAAAAATGAGAAACAAAAACCCAAAATGCTTTTATACAATTTCTAGATGAAGCCTTATACTACTTGAGGTTGCAGCCTCTCCTATTAAGCAAAGGAAGCAAATTATGCCTCATCATTACTTCATTCTCCCTGTCTTCAAAAGTATTTTTGCACAAAATTATAGAATGATCAGAATGAAGCAGCACGTGGCACAACAAACAAAAGAATAGTAATTCTCCTTCATTGCATTTTCATCATAAAAAACAGCAAGTAGGCGATTCACAGCCTGTTTAATTTTTGTTCCCAGAAGTATTTTTATCCTGAAAACCAGTATAAGCAAGAAAAAGAACAGAAACACACAGAAAACCAACATTTTCAAACGTAATATTCTAACTTACATACAATTTTAAGAAAAACAATAACCAGTTATGAAAGTGTTTTTTTTCTTTTTACAATTTTCAGATTAGGAAAAAGGTAGTCTCACGTATGGTGGGCAACAAATTACTCACAAGACATGGGGAGGGGAGCCACATATCTATTGGGTCCCACAATTTAATCTGTAAGATCTTGTAATTTTAATAGATAGAATTTCTATAAGTAAGGTTTTTGTAAATTTCAGATTATGGAAATAGAGGGGCTGTTCAGTTTATTGGAAAAGGCCCAGTCCCAGTAATAATAATGTAGATAACAATTTTAATTTTTAACAGTTTATAATCCATTCAGCTTCTTAAACATTTTTTGTCTAACTAAGTTCGTTTATGTTACACAGCAACTTGGTGCAAGATAGTTAAACTAATTCATTTTGATCTCTATCCAAGGGAGAGGGTGTAGCGGTGTAGGAAAACAATCAAGTTAGCTATTTAGTGACGAAACCCACACATCAAGAGATCAGGATTCAATTTCCTAGCATTATCCACCAACATAAGACCCCAAAATGAAAATGGAATACTCAGACCTTTTCTTTATCAAGAAATCAGAATTTATGTTCACAACACCAATTCTAACTAAATAATTAGTCATTTTAGAAAGCAAAATTGGTTAAATTACATCTTGCTATATAGGTAAAAACAGCCAGTACTATTGACGTGAACTTGACTCTAGTTCAGATACTAATCCAAAAAATCTTCAGCCTGATCCAAATATCCACGGGAAATAAATGCAATTAACCTACTGATGAACACCTGTACAATGAAAAAAAGATGGTGAAAATAGTGCACAGATTTTACCCAATGTAGACTGGACAATTAAGGGTAAACGAAAGTATTTGACCAATGCTACAGGTTGGGAATTTATGAGAAAGGAGACAAACTTACATATATGTTAAACACAAGTAGAATATGAAATTAAAACCAAGTTTCGCTTGATGCAAAAAAAAATTATATAAATGATCTAAAGGATTTCAAGGCCTTCAGAAATACACATTTGCCAGGATTTGGAAGAAGTAATGCATATTATTCCGTATGTCCACACATAGAAAGCCCTGAATATCTATATATTTCCAAAAACATATGTATTTTCAAGAAAAGCTCCAAAAGCATTCATAATGCAAGTTAATATATCCTTTATCTACCCCCAAAGATCAAGCAAATGGCTTCAAATGTTAATAGTGCTAACCTGCATTATGGAACTGCGGTCCTTGCTCTTCTGTAAGGCTCCAAGCTTCTTGTTATCTAACTGTGAAGAATTGAAAAGGAACAAATTCAAATAACATTTGGATAAAATTCACATTAAATTGCTTTAAAAGTGAAAATGCTTGCACAATTTAGTGAGTAATTCAGCACATACCAAAAGAATGGCAGCTTGGGGAAAGTAGCGGCAGATGTGATCACCGATATTCTTCGCCACACCACCTAGCTCATAATCATCAAACCTCTCATTTGCGTGAAAATAGCCAACTATGTTCAAGCCTTCAGCAGAAAAATACTCCTCTATCTATCCCCAAAATCAATTATCGCGAAAAAGAAAAATCAGAAAACATCTGAAAATCCATGTGTAATAAATTCAACTGTAAATAAAACCAAAACTGAACCTTTCAAGTTCCAATCCAAAATATACAAATAAATTACTTGATACCCAAAAGATTTTCAAAAAAAAAAATCAACAAATTGATCAGGATATTTATTTCATATATGTCGGGTCAGAATTGAACAAGCAAAATTCTTAAAACCCCTGTGAGAGGGAGTAATGAAGCGAGAACCAGAATAAGGGAGATCTCAAGTTGGGGAAGAAGGCCGATGTGAGAATGGAAAAGTGGGACTGCATCGGTGATTTCAACAACGTCGTTTGCAGGAGAGATGCGGCCAATCAATATGCCGTTGACGGAGGAGGCCTTGTGCTTCAGGGAGTGGAGTACCAGCTTTATGTACGCGTTCTGTGCGATCTCGTACCTCAAATCGCTGCCCATGACTGGCTCACTCCCCGAGTCTACCCAAATAACTCAGATTGTCAAGACACAAAGCAGAAGTGGCCGCAGCAGAGTCGAAATAACTCTGATTTTGATTGCAACAAAGAGAACGCGAGTCTGCGGTTGGGTTTTGGGAGTATTTATACGACGTCGCATTTGGACTTTACGAGTTAGCGCTGCAGGTTTTTTTTTTTTTTCAGATAATTATAATTTGTGACGAAAATATTCGCAAAACAGTGAAAGAGAATTTGCATAACCATGATTTTTTCTTTTTGGTGCGCCAGACAAAACAAACAGAAAACTCAATATTCCTAGCTACACTGAAGCACGCCCCACAATGATCACCCTCTATAAGCTCTAGAGAATTCTATTGGAACAGCAGTAAACACCATGGCTGTATTTCCCGCGCCAATATACCTCTTTGCGAACCAATCAGCCACTTTATTACCTTCTCTATTCACGTAGGCCAATTTAACAGTCCATTGTTGCTGTATGAGCCTCTGTATGGTGGTCACCAGCGGTTTAACATGCCAGTTAGTTGGGATGTTGCCTTCAACCAGATTTATGGCTTCCCTTGAATCTGATTTAAGGATGACACCTTTCATTCCCCAGTCCCAAGCCATTTGAAGGCCTTTTAATAATGGCCCATGATTCTGCTTCCAACACCGAACAGCTCCCTAGACCTCCAGCAAATCCTAGCAAGAAATCGCCTCTGTCATCTCCTATAATTCCTCCAAATGAAGCTCTACTAGTGGAATAAGAAACCGCACCATCCACATTAATTTTGCTCCATCCATTCGGACGAAGGGGCCAGCCCAAGGATCTGTCAATCCTTTGGTTTCCTGCAGATTTCTTCAACAAATGACTCCTATTAATAAATCCCACTTCCCTTGCCCGAATGATGATATGCAGAAACAACTCCTGCTCATTATGGTGTTTCTGATCAAAAACCAGTTCATTCCTCCTATTTCATGTAAGGTGCGCTGCCACTGCGAAGATACAACTCCTCCAGTTGATATCCTGCTCCTTACCATAATGACCCCTTAAATTACCAGTAATCCATTCGTGTATGGACTGGCTAAAAAACATCCTCCAGTATTTCGGTTTAAGAAGCCGCTTAATGAAGTGGCCCTAGCACAGTCTCCCAAAGTATGCATTATAGATTCATCAGAAGTTTTACCGGGCAGAAAGCATCATCTGATAGCCTGAGGTGAACTCTACGGGCAATAGTGAGAAGCTTACCTTTGCCAGCGAGCCATAATAGAGTCTTACGCCTTTCTGGGACCCTAGCTTTCACCACGAATTTACCTATGTATGGCCAAATTGATAGCATGAAGACATGGTGAACAACGATCAGAGAGGAAGAGGAAATGGGGGCCCAGATCGAAAAACACATTTTTAATAATGTATTCTTGCCTAGAAATAATTGGTTTGATACCCATTTCAAGGCTCTAAATATGGGTTTCGGTGCCTGAGAATAAATTTTACAGTAATTTTCAGTATTTAGTAATTTAATGTGATATTGTATCATGTAACTGATTTTTTTTTTTGGGTGAAAATAGCTGTGATTATTTTAATTAAGATTTATGGGCGACTTTTTTAATTAAAATAATTAATTTTACAGCATAGAGTGTGAGTTTATTATATTATTTTTATTTAATAAAATTCAATTGATATAGTTAAAATCACTTTATATTATTTTACATTTAAAAACAATTTTCATCATTTTAATTGAATACAAATAATTTTTAGGGTAAAATGCAAAAAATCCCCTGAACTTTAGTTCGATTTTAAAAAATCCTTCTGAACTTTAAAAAATTTCAAATGACCCTCTTGAACTATGAAACATTTGTAAGAAACCCCTTCCGTCAACTTTTCCGTTAAAATTTAAAAAAATGACGAAAATGACCTTCATTATAAAATTAAGAAATTGAAGGCTGTGAATAGTAAAATTTTGGAATTTTAACATTGAACCTTAGCCCTAAATCCTAAACCCTAAAGCCTAAACCCTAAATCCTAAAATTCTAAAATCCCAAACCCTAAACCCTAAAACCCTAAACCCTAAATCCTAAAACCCTAAGCCCTAAATCTTAAACCCTAAGCCCTAAATCCTAAATCTTAAATCCTAAACCCTAAATCCTAAATTCTAAATCCTAAACCCTAAACCCTAAACTCATAAATCTTAAACCCTAAACCCTAAATCCCTAAATCCTAAATCCCTAAATCTTAAATCCTGAATTCCTAAACCCTAAACCCTAAATTACAAATCTACATTAGATTTTTTTTTTTGCATTTATGGTAGATTTAAAAATTTGTGTGCATTTGAAGGGTATTTTTGTCTTTTTATCAGGTCAAAGTGCAAGTTGACCAAAAAACATCCAAATTTTAACGGAAAACTTGACGGGGGAGGGTGTTTTGCAAACGTTTCATAGTTCAAGAGGGTCATTTGAAACTTTTTAAAGTTCAGAAGAGTTTTTTAAAATCGGCCTAAAGTTCAAGAGAGTTGTGTGTATTTTGGCCTAATTTTTATAAAATATTTTTTAAAAATAATATATTCAAATACAATTAATTCAATATCAATTTTTCCCAAGTCAATTATATTCATTATGATCTGCTGTAAGTAGGTGTTACATAGTATTGTGTCTCTGCTTGTGCATAAATTTAACATTCTATTTTGCGTTTTCAAACACTAAAAGAAAGGCTATTTCAGATTGTGGGGGTATGTTTATATCACATGTTGTATTCAACTCATCTATTACTAACAATTTTCACTTTGATTCTCATATTACACAAATAAAATTCAAGTTTGGTCTTAAAATGAGAGAGATTAATTTAAGGTTTTCAACTTCATATACGAAATGAAATGTGAAAATCATATCAACTTCAAGCTGGCGAAATATTTTTTTATAATTATTGTAATATTTATATATATTATATTAGATATTACAAATTAATTTTATTACAATTTATAAATTACATTATAAGATTCAAAAAATTAATATATAAAACTTTATGAGAATTAAATCTTCCTTAAAAAATTGGCTTTGTTTTTGTGATTGAGTACATAATTTTTTTAATAAATTTATTCTTAATTTCTTTCAGCAATATTTGTAAATTTGTAATGTTGAGAATTAGGAAAGGATGCTCTCTTTATTTCTTCTCTTGCTATAGAAGGATGCTTTCTTCTTATTTCCATTTATGCATGAATCCATTAAACAAATTAATAATGGTTTAGTTTATTTATTATTCAAGTCTTTGACTTCTCTTCTCTACTCTCCCTCTCTCTTTAAAGTCACACTCTCCTCTCATACAGAAGACATTAAAACATGAGCGGCGGGGGTGGGTCTAGGGTTCCGATCCCCAACAATGTACGGAAAACCATCCAAGACATCAGGGAGATCACCGGCAAGCAGCACAGCGACGATGATATATATGCTGTCCTCAAGGAATGTTCCATGGATCCTAATGAGACCGCTCAGAAGCTTTTGTATCTAGGTTTAAAGTTTAAACCTTTCTTTATTTTGTTACATAAATATGCTCACATACACCTAATCACGTGAACTTCATCTGGGTTTGTTTTATTGGGCTTACGATCGAGTGGATTTTCTTGGGTTTTGTTTTGTTGAACAGCCTTATTGGCATATTGTAAAAAATGAAGAAATGGTTACAAGTCAGAAACTTGAATACAATTACCAGAGCTGGTGATTTTGGTAGTTGAGTTAATATTATCAATGATAGCTCAAAATCATTGCTTTCATATTTAGACATGTTTGGTTCATATCAAACCGAGGAGAATTGTCTGGCTTGGTGTTGGACTTGTCTAAACACTAGAACCTCATACAAGGAACTTGATTGTTTTATGTTTTAATAGATGTAGTCTCAATAATGCATTGAAATAGAGAAAAAAAAAAAATTGGAATAGTATGAGAACTTCTTTATAACAGTCACCTTGTTGTCGTATAAGTGAAAGTCTCACAAAGTCGATCATAATCTTTTGATGGTTTTAAAGGAATGGGATTTATCTTCCTAGGCCTTCTTTATGTATCAGGGATTGGGTGAAGTGCTTGATTTAATGTAACTATCGAGCTTGATATGTTCACCTCAGCACTCTCAGTCCACATGTTGTGGTTAAGGTTTTAAAGACTCTATTTTTTGTACCCATTAGTTGAGTTTATGACAATAAACATGAATTTATGATGTTGCATCTACAACCAAGTTTGACCTGGATTTTATTTAACTTGTATCTTTAAAAGAAATATTTTTAGAAAAATGCAATTCCCATTTCACTTTTGTCACACTTTCCTTACAATTGGGTAATGTAGTGTGTTGATTTGTTGGATCTACAGTTCAATCTATGGGACATGGTAGATTTAATGGTTTTAATTCTATGTTGTAAGAATTAAATAAGAATAAAGTCGTGGGAACAGCCGGACTCATGTTTTTATGGCATCATTAAAATTCACTCCTTTATATCATTGTTGAAAATAATGGGTTTATTCATTTATTTATTATCTCTTGCAGATACTTTTCATGAGGTGAGAAGGAAGCGTGACCGGAAGAAGGAGGTAAGACTGTTTTCACCATTTCTAAGGTCGGTACATATATTATTTCTGTCACTTGCATTTTATTTATATTCATTTGGCTTGTTGCTACTGCTCATGAAAGTTGAGTTGAGGCTTGATGAAACAGGTTGATTCCTTACCTGAAATGTTGAAGCAGAGGCTATTTAGTCTGCTTCTGGCAGTAATGATTATAAGTGGATGAAGTCTGTTATCTATCGTTGAGTGCCTTATCGAGAATTTGATTGTGATAGCCTGCTAGTTATTAGTATTATTATGTGTGGCTTATTAATATCTTGACTGCTAGATTCCATGTTTGAATTATAGAATGATCCTCACTTTCTTGGAATGTCTGAATATATCTGGTTGCAGCTGGATTTAGTTCCCTGTCTGTTGATAAGTCTGTAATCTTGCTAGTTTCAGTATTGCTTTATGAGAGTAAAGCATTGGAGCTTTATTTTGTATTTTAGTGTATGTAAGAAGGTCTGAGTCTGACTGATTGCAGCAGGTATCGTATTCATATCTGCTGATACAAGTAACTGGGTGGGTCTTTTTATGTCTGTGTTTTTATAATTGTATTGCATATGTGCAGTTGTATGTGAGTAAATATGCTTGTATCTTTCCATACTTTATCTTATTATATTTTAAATCTTATAAATCCAATCTCTTGGTTACTCTAACTGAGTGAATTATGTTTAATTGTAGGGTTTGAGCAACAGGGCTTCGGAGGACTCAAGGTCAAAGCAAGCTGGACAAGGGAAAGGGGGAAGGGGTGCTTCAGGTGGTTATTCCCTGAACTTTTCTGGTACTATTTTTTCAAAGGCTTGATTTTGGGCTCTGTAATTCTTTTCCTGTTGATTTGTTTATGATGAATTGTCTGTCCCCAAATAAAACGAATGGATGATGTCAGCAGTTCTATGAGATTTTCCTTAGATCTCTGCACTTAGGCTATTCTTTCTTTCCTGCTGAGATAGCTTCTTTCCCAAATCTCTATTTTGGAGGAGCTTTATGGTTTTGGCAAATTTTGAGGTTCATGCTGTTAGCTCACTGCTGCATCATCTCTTTTACAAATTAAGTCCATTTTGGATCAATCAAGTTGAGATTTTAAAAGTAGCTCATCCCTCACCGCTTTTAGTTTTAATGCTTGTGTGATTTTCTTTTCCAGTGACAATTAAGACTGAAGTTTTCTTAATTAAGACACCGGTTTGCTTATCATAAATTTGTGTCACTTTATTCACTTGTTACCTTGCCTTGAAAATATCACATGTTAGATGGTGGTGGTGGAAAGAACTCTGCTATTCGTAGGGAAAATGGAGTCAATCACAATGTGGAGAGAGGTCATAGACCCTCTGGTCAGCCAGTTTTGCAGAAAGTGAAAAATAATGCAGCATCTCAAGCCATAAGGTAATAATCTCTTTAAGTTTTAAGTTTTCCTTAGCCATAAGGAGACTACAAAGTGACAATTAGCCTTACTTATAATTTCCTCATAAGTGGTGAATTGACACACAAATATGTGTGTTGCCTTTTTAGAGCTAACGTATCCTCCATAATTTTGGTTTTGTTTGACTATAGAGTTTCAGCTGTTGCACCTAGTGGTTCTACAAATCAGTCCAATGGGAGTTCTGATCATGTTTCTTCTGGTCAACCTCTAATCAGTGATGTTGGGTGTGTCTCCAAAAGAAGTTCATCTGTTGATGATAGTAGCAAACATGAAAATACCCAACCTCAAGCAGCTGTTGTTGCAGTCTCTTCCCCTACTAAGACTCTTGGTTCTTTTCCAAGAGTTGACAAAGGATCCCAGTCAAGTTCTGATCAACTCTCAATTTCTGATTCTTCTGCACCTATGCCTGATGTTAGCAGTGCAATCAATAGAGAAGTTGGGAACCAGCGGATTGCTGCTGGACCAAATCATGTTAAAGTAAAGAACGTAGTTTCTGAAATTGTTGATTTACCAGTATCCCATAGTGAAAAATCTGGGTCTTTGAATTCAACAAGTAAACAGAAAACCCTGGCCAAGTCAATTGAAGTTGAAAAGAATCGGTTCTCTGAGACCTCACAGCCTGCCTCCTCTGAATCCTATGATGGTTCTTCGAGGTCGTCTTTCGGTTCTGGGAGCCAGCCACTTCCAGGTAAGCTTAGGATTATATATTTGATAAATTTTAAGACAATGAGGACTGCTCTTCATATAAGATTTTTTACCAGATGGGAGCTGCTGTGGGTTATCCTAGTACAGGAAAGAGAACAACATACTCAATGAAGAAGAGTATAACAAACCTAGGTAAAGGAGAAAATAAGTCAGTGAGAAAAATCTTTGAAAGTACTGGAGGAATAACACCCCTTAAAAGGATATTGTGTGGGACAAGCACCTGGACTAAACCTATAATTTAATCCTAGCCCCTTTACCCAGTTTAGAATCTTCTCTTATGACCAGACCCCCAAATATTACTGTTGAAATTTTCTGTTGTCTCCTACATTGCAAGAATATACCAAGCTAGAATCACTTAGCATGTATTGTTTTTATCAGTTCTTTTAAAGTTTCATGTTCTCTCAATTCTTTTCAGTATTTCTGTTATTGTTTCATAATGTCTTTTGGTGTGTTTACTTGGTCATGTTTCTGAAACAGTCAATGTCCCAGAGGTTTCAACTTCTGAAGTTTCTGTGCAACTCTCAGCTGAGTTTAGACAACCTGTTACTTTTCCTAATCACTTCCAAGTACCCATGGCTTTAAAAAGTGGTCTGACGTTTGGAAGCTTTGATTCTAATTTCGGCCAAAGAGAACAATCTGGGAGTGGAAATGATGGTGACAATATTACTTCACCTTCTCTTGAATCTTATCTTGGGAGTGATGAAAATGCTACTTCTAGGTTTGTGATTATTATATGTTGTATGTGTATGCCGTTTGTGTGCCTTTGTGTGCACATCAAATTACATTTCTCATTTTAGTTCTCTTGCCTTTACAATGTTGTGTATATGACGTATGGGTGGCTGACTTGGCTTTTATAGTCATCTGCCAAACGTCATGGCGAAAAGAATGACATTCTACCTTTGATTAATTTTGGTGTCCAATTTATGGAATCAAAGAGAGTTGGTGTATGGAGATTGTAGACTGTGTCTTCAGTTCTAATGTGAACTACAGATGGGTTGGGGTTGAGACTTGTTTAACCTTTCCGTTCTACTTGTGCTGAAAAGTAGAAACTTTTCAAAGAGTGTATTAGACCTCTTCCAATATCCTTTGGCAATCACAGGGCTATAGTTGCATTGTTTCTCTCTTGAATCAACAATAACAACAACAACAAACAGAGCTTTTTTTTACTAGGCTAGGTCAACCACAAGGATTAAATGTAGCCATAGAGTTTTATTCGAAACCAAATTTTCAGAAATACCATTCAATCAAATGTCTCTTTTAGTAACCTTTTCAAGTGTTTATTTTGGTCTTCCTCTACGCCTTTTTATTGGACTAAAAACTATTTAATCAACCTTTCTCATTTGTGCCTTTTATGATCTTCTTTGCATGTACCCAAATTACCGTAATTGAGTTTTCGTCATTTTTTCTTCAATAGGTGCCATACTAACTTTCTTCCGAATATAATCATTCCGAATTTTGTCTTTTCTTGTATATCCACTTATCTATCTCAATATTCTTATCTTTGTCACCTTCATTTTTGGTTCATGTTGACTTTTCAGAATGTAGCATTTACTACCATAGAGCATAACTGGTCTAATAGTAATTTGATAAAACTTCCCTTTAAGCTTATTAGATATTTTGCGCTTACAAATGACTCTTGAGGCATTTCTTCATTTCATTCATCCAACTTGGATCCTGTGTGTAACATCCTTATCAATCTCTCCATTACTTTGTAAAATCGATTCAAGATACCGAAATTTGAATACTTGTAGTATACTTTACTTCCCAATTTTTATTTCCAAATCATTATTTTCTTGCCTCTTGTTAAATTTACACTCTATATACTTTGTTTTACTCTTGCTTAAATAAAAACCCTTTGATTCCAAGGCTTTCTTCGATATCTCCAATTTACAATTTACCTCCTCTCATAACTTCGCTCTTGAATCATTCTGGTTAAATTAATTAATTTCTCTTACGGCTGCTAAAGGTCTTATTTGTGCTATGGTGTGCATTTATAATCTCTGTTATAATAGCACTTCATGTTTAAATGCAGTAGCCAAAGTGTATCATCAGCTACGCTAGGGGATCAACCTGATCTCCCACACTCGCCATCTTATAAGGTTGAAAAGACACCAGCTTCAGAGGGCAAAGCCATCCCTGGTGATTCTAAGGGTGATCAGCCAAAGCAGGAGGTGTTGGCTTCAGAAGGCCCTCCAATGGCAACTGTTCAGGATGCCCAAAACGATGGTTTGAATTTTATGTTCACCATGTTAGGGACTCAGCGAGTTCAATTTGAGGGACAAGAGCCTCAGACACAAGAAGCATCTCAACTTCCAAACTTTGGTGTAAGTCTTCATTTTTTATTGTGAAAATTTAAAATATCAGCCTATCAAGTTATTTTATATAAGGATAAATAACCACTTGAAGTGGTTATTCAGTGTAACGCTTAGAGCTGAACAACCATTCTTGGTCATTACAAAAATAACCACTGACATTGGTATTTATCTCAAAATTTCCCTTTTTTTTTATTTCTTAAGATTTTCATTAATATTTATTAAAACTGTCTCCTTATGTTTAAGTTCTCTTTTTTTTTTTGGTTTTTTTTTTTTAATTTGAAGTTGGCCACTGTTGCAGTTTTTGATTTCTTTTCATTCACTAAGTTGAACATGTAAAACAACTGTGCTCTGATGTTAATTTCTACTTGTTGAAGAGCCATTTTATTTTTGTTATCTTTGTTTGTTCATCTTGTATTTATAGGGTAATTCTGGTGGTTATCTTCATCCTAAAAACTGTTTGCTTGTTAATTTTCCTGAGTTTTTTTTTTCCTCTTTTTAAAAGTAAATTTATTGTAAAAACAGGCAGTAAAATGTGTGTATCTTGCTGAATTTTGTGACCCTTAAGATAATAATGTGATGGCCCCATTTATGTTGTTGTATTGGTATGGCTACTTATTAATATTTTGAGAGATGTCTAGTATATGTGAGACCAATTATTTGTCAAATTAGTTGTGTAGGTAAAGTTTGCTTGGGTTGATTTACAAAGCTTTTACAGTTGCTTGCGGAGCTTGTTTATTCTAATTTACAGAAGAATGCTTACTGATTTTGTAAAAGGTTAATAAACTAGAGAAATGATGATTTTAACCGAAAGTGGTTGTCTATGTTGGTTTAGATTTAGCAGAGGTTTTTGTAGTTTTCCTGTGTGTTTCCTTTTCCCCTTTCACCTGCTCTCCCCCAATGCTAGGAATATTTCCTGGCTGATTGGCAGGGATATGTACTTAGTGCAACCTATTTGAAGGAGATTTGTGGCAATCATAGGCTATTGCCATTAGGAAAGGTACTTCTAACCATCTTTTAGACAGATGAAATGGTTGGCATTGCAATTTTTTTTCTTCCTCTGAACAAATCAATTTCCCTTGGATTGCTGAATCTGCAATTCTTTATGTATATTCCTTTTATATACTTTCAACATTTTAAAATTGTGTTTCTACTATTTTTTTGAATTGTAGGTTGCCTATTCTCAGGCTGTGTCCAGCCCAAGCCCAACACCACCTCTGCAAAGCTCTATACCTGTATCTCCACCATCAGTTTCTATGTTAAGGCCGCCTTACCCAGCTAACTTTTTCGCATATGGCCACTTTTACCCCCCAATTTATGCTTCACCAATTCATCAATTTTTAAGCCACAATGGCTTCCCTCAACAGCCATCAGCCAGCAACATGTACCTACCACCGGCAGCAACTGCAGCTATTGCTTGGATTAAATACCCTTTCCCCCAATTCAAGGCTGGAGCAAATACAGGAAATACACCCCATATGGGAATTCCTTCTGGGTCATTTTTGTCGCCACCTGTTGGATATGCACCTAGCCCAGCAGTGAATACAGGAGGCTCCACTGGAAATGAAGATGTTGCAGTGTCTCAGTTAAAGGAAAATCATATTTATACTACTGGACAGCTGGTTGGTTAACTACCTTATTTTTCTTGCTTTTTTCACCCTTGCCAGTTTCTTGATATGATGGGAGGCCATACTTCTACTATTATGGATCTTCATTATTAAGTTTATGTTCTCTTTATCAAGATTTAAATTCTTGGATTTACTGTGGTAGTTATATTCTTTTTCTTTTGTTGATGTTTGCAGAGTGAAGGTTCAGCTGTGTGGATACCTGCACCAGGCCAAGATATATCCAGCTTGCAAGTTAATTCTTTGTACAATCTCACCCAGGGACAACATCTCTCCTTTCCCCCACCGCAAGCTGGTCATGGTGCATTTGCTGGTGTCTATCAACCGAGCCAGGCAGCAGCTTCACCTTCTACCCTTTTACAGCAGTCGCAGGCTCTGGCTGGAGCAGTGGAAACTGTAGGACCCCCTTCAAGTGCTTATCAGCAGTCTCAGCATGCACAGTATAATTGGAATTCTAATTTTTAGGCTGGAAAACATTTTCTTGGTGCCAAAATGTTCAAATGCTCATATGAGGTGCTGAAGTCCAGAGATTTGAAACACTGGCCTGAACTGGGTGTAAATAAAAAAATGCGGCCAAGAAAAGGAAACAAAATTTATTACTGTCTTTGGTGGGGACAATTGATGCTAACGATTTTGAGGGATGATAGTGAGAGGAATTGTTTTCTTCTTTTTTTTTCTTGGGATTTTGTCTTTACTCCTCCCTCAACTTCTCTTTTTCCCCTTAGAGAACTATTAGCTATTGCTATAAGGAACTACTTAGTGATTCCTAGTTATATTATAGGAAGCCAAGAGATTAATAGAGTAGGTGAGATTTACCGATTTTTCCTTTCTGATGTCTCACCTGTATATTACATTCTGATAGCAAAAGACATTGAATTATACCGTTATATTTGGCCCAATGAAAATTGTATTTTTTGCAAGCAGTACCATTTTCCCGCTTGGTTACGGTTTAAGGCAGTATAACGGGTGCTTTTTCTTTCATGAGATCTCTTTCGGCTTGGTAGGAGTTCTAACCACTACAAAGCGTTTGTGTCAGCAGCATTCCTTGATCATTTACGGGAGAGCCCGACAGAATGTGCGTATTAGTTGTTATTGTCTGATTTTTAGGTTTGCAAGTGGTTTTATTATTTTTTTCTCATCTCCATGCAGTGGTTGGATCAGATCACACTTCTGGGAAGGTCAGTATTTGACCAACATGTATTTTAGAGGAAGAATATCATTGCCTTATTTTCTTTGACTTGTTGAAACTATAAGCATGCATCGTGATTTGTGAATTACGCGAATTAAATGACAACGCAGGAGGTGCATAAGCGCCTGTAACCTTTTGTTTGAGCTCCTTGCAGCCATTATTCCTCACCCTTTTCAATAGATAAAGGTCTCTTCCTGGTAAGGAAAAGGATCTTATGTGAAAGAGAGAAAGAAATTTAGTAAAAAGAAAAATTAATATTTACATATTAAATTATAAAAAAATTAAAAAATTAAAAAAATTATTAAAATTTAAAAAAAAATCAAAAGATCTAAATCGTTTTGAACAATGCTGAGGCTGTCCTATTTAGTTTTGCCATATAGATTTCCATTGCATTAGCTGTATTACCCCTTCTAAATTTATTTACAGCCAGTGTATGGAGAAGGGCAACGCAATAGTAATAATATCATACATCACAATCAAATGACGAAATAAATCTCTAACTATTTGTCTAGGCTAACGGCCTTGGAAGACGTTAGGTATATGTTGATTGGCAGGCTTCTTCTGCGAAAGTTTGATCGGCAGGCTTACATCTCTACAAATTGGCTTCAAAGTTCAAACTATGTTTTTCAAACCTACAATATGAGCCAACATGGCTTTTTACAATGCCCATTTAGTGTTTCTGAATCCTGACTTCAAAGAAAAACTGTCTGAAACAAAGAACCTGAAGAAAAGTCACCCCCAAAAATTGAGAGATTTCCAGTGAGTAACTGAATTACGGTGATTAGTTTATATAAAAAAGGCTTGTGGCATGCTGGAATTAGACCTAATTTGCCTGGCAAAAGGATAACATTGGCCGTCATTAATTGTCCAGAGTTGCTTAAATTACTCAGACCACTGTAGAGGTAATCGGTGCTGTTTTTACTACTTGCTTTTGGTTTTACTGAAGGTGAAATTAGCTTTGGAAGCTGCTTATTCACACTCTTGAGATTCTTGTGAGTTCAGTGTTATGTAAACTGACATAACAGAGAGAGAGCAATGACAGCCCCACCAATACTCTCAATCCCCAGGATCTGAATTGAATATAAAATAGCCACTCTGTCCTAAAACAACGTGAGAAGTAGCAGAAGTGGCCCTGCATTGGTTTTATATACTGATGTTAGCCAAATTTGCAAGAAACCACAGATTTAGCAGTAGCATTATGTCTCCAAGATTGCGTATCTTGCAGTTGCGAGTAAGGCCGAGCCTCAGAAAGGCACATCAAATCTTCATTACCCCAAAAGCTTACATCGTATAGCTCAATGTTGAGTCCAATATGCTGATTTTTGTACTGTCTCTAAGACTAGTATGAAGCGGGGCAGATGCACGAACGCTAAAAAAAAGATTTTGCATCAGTTAAGTCCAAAAATGTACTAAGCCTTCAGAAAAACGAAATGCCCAAGAACAGACACGAATGCTTCTCTCAATAATTTAAATCAATAAGGAAGAAAAATAATCATTGTGTACTTATTTAGAACTTCAAAACAAATTAAATCAGGTAATATTGTAATTGACAGTTAAACGTAGTTGCCTCTTTCTACCAAGAAAAGGTACTTGCTTCTAATGAGTTTGTTGAAACAAATTCACTTATCCTGACACTGTTGCTCAAGATATTTGTTTTCCCTAATAATGGCATCAAGATCGGCCTGCAGTTTGTCCACATCAACGCTTCTGGAAACCTTGGCTGCTAGTTTCGTTTCATACTCAGCTACTTCCCTTCGAATTCTGTCAGTTTCCAGGATTTTCTCAGATATTTGTTCAAAACCTTCGTGGATACCAGTGAGAAGTCTATAAACCCGACGCCCCGTTGGGTCTTTCTTCACTTCCCTGTAGAGGAAAGAAGGAATAAATTGCCCATTACTCACCTCAAGTTAAAAAACAAAGGAAGCCAGGAGCATATACTGAAAGCTTTCACAACTAGATATCTTCTAATATTTTTCACGTCTCCCTCTCTCTCTCTCTCTCTCTCTCTCTCTCTCTCTCTCTCTCTCTCTCTCCCCATCCCTGTTCCCCACTCTTTTCTTTTTAACTTCATTTTCTTTTTACTTGTTCTTTCTTGTGTGTGCATTTGTACTTGCACACCTGTGTGGGTGAATGGTGTGCTGGCAATATTGAAAATTTCATACCTGAAGATCATTTCATCCGCAACAGCATATGTCCGATGTAAGCGTTCCTGGATAGAGTTACTCTCTAATTGAACCTCCCTAGTTTCTTTTAAGATCCGTTCGATATCAGCATCTTGTTTCCGACTATTTTTTGTGATCTCCTTTATACGATCAAGATAGGATTTCCTGGAGGCCAAATTTGGCTGCTTCTGAAGCTCTGCAGAAAGATTGAAATGTTCCTCCTCCCTAAAGGTACACAAAATATCAAAAGCATGTTCCTAGTTAATGTGATAAAGAGAAGACAATCAATCTGCTAAAAAAAGCAATACACAGTAAAACAATAGCATTAAGGAGAACTGTTGAAAGTTGGTTGTATTCAATAAATTATATTAGGTAAATCCAGTGTAACTGCTCTATTATTACAAATTAAGGATGTAACTTGGTCAAAATTATTCATAAGATAAGGCCTTCAGAATATTTTAAAATCACACAACTTAAATTTGATGATATGATTATCAAAAATGCCATTTAGCTCTTTTCACATGGTTTTTTTAAGGATCCACAAAGCTGCATATGAAGAGTTTATAGACATAAGCTCGTTAGTTTAAAAATTCAATGAAGTGGCTTTATTAGGGAAAGCCTTTAAAGAAAAAGCCAGAACTTCATAAGACTTTGCATTTCTATCAAATAAATACCAAAACAAAATAGCAGGCAACAATCTTCATTTAAGCAAAAATTCAATTGAAGGGAATCCAGAAGAGAGAAATAAGAGAAACTGTAACACCAATTAAGAACAACCAAATCCTAAAACAAACTACAAGACATATGATTCATTGATTTCAATTAGCAAGGTTTTCTTAAATATATATAGCAAGCAGAAATTTATCTTAATTCATTCGTCTTTGTGTATCCAACCTGCTCTGGCTTGCTTATCTTGAGACTTTAGTTTCAATCGGCTAACACAAAGTAAAGATGAACTATTCTGAGATATATACCTTTTTCTAATTTCAGATAAAATGAAATGCTCTTCCTGCTCAACTTGTCTCAATTTTTGGAGCAATTCTTGTGCATCTGGATTGTTTGAAAATAGAGACTCCTCAAGACTTCTCTTTCTCTCTTCCAAAGGTTTTCCTACAGCATCCCTGTGAACCAAAATTGAAATCCAGTGAACATCTTTCCACACCTCTCTCACTTTTAGGAAAGGAAAGCTCTATAATTATGTAAACAAGAATTATCAATGTAATCTAACAAATGCGCTACAAATATTAGTCTTTTTTTAGAAGGCCTCAATTCAACTAGGAATTGCTGACCCAAAATTGTAAACAGATGAAAAGATATCCATATCAAATTTGGTAAACCAAATTTTAGTCAATTTAGTTTGAACAGTTTGACCTACCATTCTGACTCTAAATTTACAAGGCAATGCCTTTTAGCTTGTAGTTGTTCATTGAGCTGGTCAAGGTAGAAGTCAGCAGAATGTTGGCCACTGAATACCATTTCAGCTGCTGCCTTCATCAGTTCCAGTTCTCGTTCAAGATGATCTAGTTCTGAAGTACTTGCAGTTACCTCATCTATAAGTACTTTCTCTTGATTTTGTAATTTGTTGGTTTGGCATCTTATCTAGTTAAAGAATAACCATCAAGAAAAGAAATGCATCAGCTAAAGTTAAACTTTTGTATAAGTGCTTATAAAATAAGATCTTTCATTCAGATTTGTTAATTCTTCTTTGTTCTTCACATTCCACATTGTTTTGAGATGATTAGATCAGCAAAACAAGAGCCAAATCATCTTTTTTCACCATCTGAACTTTGACATCCCGCTTCCTTGGGAAGAAATGCATAAGCTAAATTTCAACTTTTGTATAAGTGCTCATAAAATAAGATCTTTCATTCAGATTTGTTAATTCTTCTTTGTTCTTCACATTTCACATTGTTTTGCGATGATTAGAACAGCAAAACAGGAGCCAAATCATCTTTTTTCACCATCTGGACTTCAACATCCCACTTCCTTGGGTTGTTTTTTCAGAAACTGGCTCAAATTAGGCATATGATATCAAAATACTTTAGAGAATGTTACCTTATGTATCAAGACAGGCATATGTCCATTACCAATATCAGCAGCAGCTTCTTCATTTACTAAATCTCTTGCAGCATCAACTGGTCCTTTGTCCAAATTACCTTCATTCAATACACAAGTCATTTCATCCTTGTTAAGACCTTCCATCCTAGAAGGATAACTGGATCCAACAGCCGCAGCTATTATGTCCATTCCTTTTGGAATAAGAGGACTTTTGTTGGCCTCTTTGACATATGCATCAGCCTTGGCACTTAGAATTTCAGGTGCCTGCGTCTCCAATCTGAAGTCATTTAACTTGGTTTTAACTTTGGAATAATCATAAGATACCCCTTCATCATCTCCCTTTTCAGGAGAGTCCTCCAAAGGGCTTCCCAAATTATTTTCTCCTCGTTTGCTTCTAGTACTGATTTTAGGGTCAGCGATTCTTCCCCTTTTAGACAACTTAGAAATCCTCTCAGCCAGAAATCTTATCAATTTATGCAGGTCCTCTTCAGATGGATACAGGAACTGCCGTAAGCAACAGATATATTCTGTTTTTAAGCATAAATCCAGAACATAAGAATACACAACTGTAATAAAAAAGAAATAGAAGCGGACACACCAACTTAGCAACAAGCACCACAGAGATCATACAAAAGACATTTGGCTACCAAAAAGACCTAAACGGTTCCTTTATAGAAAGCTGCCAACTGAGATAATAGTCATATATAATTGATAGCAGAGCAAACTTATGCTATAAAGTTTAATTTCGATACACAGCTGCTTGGGCGTTCTAAAAAGCATTAGCCTGCGATCACTAATCATTCACAATTGGAACAATTTCTTGTCCTAGTAAATGGATCATTCTTCTAAAATTCTTGTCAAACATGTCACAGCAATATACAAGTAAAAAATTAGGGAAAAAGATCCCAGATGGGCCTGTCCTAAATCCTAACTAGCACCCCAAAATTTTCAGAAACTTAAGAATAAACTGGCGTAAAGAACAACAATTGCTGATTGATCTCACCGTCTGTTCCAGTGAAGTTACAAGGCTTATAAAATAACTGAAGAGTGACAAACTGCACAAAACTCAATACTACATAAAATCGCGAAGTCCAAATTTGTTTTTCTCCTCTCATTCTTATTTCTCAGCACCCAAACAATAACAAAATACAAGTTTTAAAAGAAAAATTTAAATCCCAGCCCAGAATTCATTTACAATCCTAACGTACCTTGTGGAAACTGATATCTCCAAGGTAGCCCAAATTCTTAACCTCCGTGGCGATATCCGTACAGATCCTGACGCGGTCAGCAACGGAATCTGAAGGCAGAGACGTGGGTAATGAAGTCGAATCATCGATTAACCTCAGACACTGCACGCAGATCGAGACCAAACTAGTGGGTGTGAGTTCTCTAACCGAAGTAACACTTGGTGGGATCACAACCCCATAGCTGTCCATCGATTTAAATAATATCTCCTGAGATTCTTCCATGGTTATGGTGCTCTCTCTGCCTCTCTGCCCGCTACCTTCTTCAGGACTCCAAAGGTAGTAACTTTGGTTTTCGTGTTCTACAAATGTCTACTTTTGTTGGACTCGAATCGCGTATCTTTTGCACAATCGACTCGTCTTTAGCCTCTCCGTGTATAAAACGGCGTCGTTTTATCTGGGCAGCTATTTGGCCAGTTATTCCATCTCGCAATTTTTCTAGTTTTGTTAGTTAAGAACCACTCTTAAACCGTGGGTGCTAGGTGTCTATGCCACTACAGCGCATATCATGTTGAACTCTTATGTTTAGTTCTTTTTTATTTTTTTTCTAAATGCAATATAGTTGATTTTTTTAAATATAATATATTTATTATTGTCTTTAAAAAATTATATTGTTAAAAATTGTCTCATATCATTATAAAATAGATTGAATATGTAAAGAAAAACCTTACCGTACAAGCTAGTTTGAAAAAGCCAAAGAATCACCTAATCAGCATTGGTATCCAAGAGTTTGGATATTTCTTTTTGTAAGATTTCTCCACAAAGAGTTCTCACACAATTATTAGATGTAAAATTAATCTTTATTCAAAAAGTAAATTATAAATGATATTCTTCTTTTAACAAAGATCTTTCCAAGATTTGAATCTATTTATATTGTCTTCTAATGTATAAAAGGAGTTTCATCTATATATATTGCAAGGATTATAGTTTCCAATATTTAATAAATGTTTTAATTTATTTTGTAAGGATTTTCAAAAGTTATGAGTTTATGAAATATTAAATGAATATTTTTAATAACTATAAATAATAAGTGTAGATACTTGAATCTATTTATATTGTCTTCTAAGGTATAGAAGCATTTTCATCTATATATATTGCAAGGATTATAGTTTCCAATATTTAATAAATGTTTTAATTTATTTTGTAAGGATTTTCAAAAGTTATGAGTTTATGAAATATTAAATGAATATTTTTAATGACTATAAATAATAAGTGTAGATACATGAATGTGAGTAATTGTTCATGGGATGCAGGTTACTTTGTTGAATGATATTTTCCTACATTAGAGGTGAAAGGTGTTCGGTTCCCCTATAAATATCTCCACTGGTTCTAAAAGTAAGGCATGCAAACAACAGTACTTGTTTGAAAGTAATAATCCAATCACTAGTAAAAAATTCTACCAAGAAATTATACTCTTTTAGTTACTGTTTTTATATTATATGAGGATTTTACGTTGTCTTGCATATTTAACGGAATCCATTTTAATTTAATGAATGTTCAGACATATCGAACGATTTTCTTGCCTTGTTGATGCGGCAAATCATAATGGTTGAAAGGGCATGCGAGAACTACATCCAGGCGTTTCATGGAACAAGAGCTTGCCATGAAAAGTACGTGGCTCAACAACTAAAATTCTGCGTCCATAAATAGGCAACCTATTGGTCTTGCAGGTGACTCACCACATCTGAAATTTAACATTATTTTGAGACCTAGCTTAGCTTCAACCTAGCTAGTTAGCTTTCTGTGACATCCCATAAACATGGAAATTGGCAGAGAAGATGAGATTGAGGACATGTCAAGCTCACCCCCATCAATGGGTTCTATGCAGATAGCAGGAAGCAATGGCTTTGGTCACTACATAGAGTTCATGTCCCAGGCGCACCTTTCCAATGGTACTCAGAGATTGGCATAGAAGTTGAGGATTCCAGTTCAAACCAAGAGCGGCCCCTCCCTATATATCTCAAAGTAGGGAGTAATGACTTTATTTTATAACTTCATTTGTTCATAATACAAAAAAACAATTTCTATTTTATATTATAATCTTAGTTTTTCAAATACGGTAATAAAGGGGCTGCTGATATTGAAAACTTAATTCGAAGAGTCAGAATATTACTTTGATAAATGTTCCTTTCCTAATTGTGGAGTTTTTGTCTTGGTCACTTGATCTTACCTAAAGTCGCTTGATTTCTCGATAATGTGCAGTTTGAAGATGTAGAGTTTAGGGTGAGAAACAGCCATGCAACCTCCAATAACCCTGTGAAGACAATGGTGTCAAAGGTAGCTACACAACTCAATGAGGAACCAGATAGATATAAGCAAATTTTAAAGGGTATCACAGGAAGCATTGGCCCTAGCGAAATTCTGTCTTTGATGGGTCCTCCTAGTAGCGGGAAGACAACCTAGTTTAAAGTTATAGGAGGAAGATTGCTTGACAATGTCCAGGGGAAAATAACTTGTAATGATGTTCTATATACTCCTGCTGTCAAGAGGAGGTTAACCGTCTTCATAGACATATTCATTTGTGTAATGGCATGTACTTAATTTTCTTGCACAATACAAACTATGTACTAATGTTGTACTTTCTGTTAATTTTTCTGCCTCACAAGAGGGCGTGCTTTTCCAACAACTGACAGTAGAAGAGACATTAATCTTCTCTGCATACTTAAGGCTGCCAACCAACATGAGCAAACAACGAAAGTACGCAAGAGTGGAGACAACTATGAAAGAGCTAGGACTTGAAAGATGTGTTTTGAATAGAACAGATACACTTTTCCTAACAAATAGCTATTGAAGCTTTAATTTAAACTACTTGTTCCTTCAAAAGAAACACATAAAACTGCTCACCTGAATATTCTTGTCAAGAAACTAATTATCCCAAAAGCTCAAACTATTAAATGGAGGTCCAGGAATAGTTTTTATTTTATATCTCTAACAATTCTCTTGTACAACCATAGATGTTGCCACACTAAAATAGGTGGAGGATTCATCAAAGGCATATCAGGAGAAGAAAGAATGAGAACCGGCATAGGTTATGAAATTCTTGTTGATCCTTCACTGCTGCTCCTTGATGAACCAATGTCAGGCCTTGATTCTACCTCTGCAAAGAGACTCCTGCTCACTCGTCACGGACTTGCAAAGGTATAAATAAATTTAACAATGTGCCAAGTTGATTACATGTTCCAGACCGAGCCCCAAAAATTTGGAACATGTGCTGAAAAGTACACTTGATTTACCTATAGGCTGGAAGGACAATAATCACCACAATTCACATGCATCCAGCAGAATCTTTCAGATGTTTGACAAACTTCTTCTCATATCAGAAGGTTATCCAATTTACTATGGGAAAGCTAGAGAATCAACAGAGTACTTTTCATCCTTGAGGTTCATCCCAGAAATACCAATGAATCCTGCAGAAATCTTTCTTGATTTGGCGACTGGACAAGTGAAAGATGTAAGTGTTCCTGAAGATGTTTTAGAAGATCAGGAATCTGTTGACCCTTCTAAAGCTGTTATCAAGGTAGGAACTCACTATACTCTTATGCAAATGCTCTCTTTCATCTACTCTTAATGATTGTTTCTTCATTGTGTTAGTATCTACAACTGAAGCACAAAACTACACTGGAGCCGAAAGAAAAAGAAGAGAATCATGGATCAATTAAGGCACCAGAACATCTTCAACTAGCCATTCAAGTTAAGAAGGAATTGACATTGAGTTGGCTGGACCAATTCATGATTCTGTCTAAAAAAACATTTAGAGCGAGATGTAGGGACTATTTTGATAAGCTAAGACTAGTTCAAGCAGTAGGAGTTGCCCTCCTGTTGGGGCTTCTTTGGTAGAAATCTTCAACCAGTACAGAGGTTCAACTAAGAGATAAGGTAATTTCCATTTTCTAAAGTATTTTTTTTTTCCACATTATTACAACATGTAGTTGCTGTTCTACCATCTCCTTTGCATTAAAATGGACCACTAATCACCATCGTTACTGCAGGTTGGTTCAATGTTTTATATCTGTGTATTCTGGACATCTTCATGCATTTTTGGAGCAGTCTATGTCTTCCCATTCGAAAAGGTCTACTTGATGAAAGAAAGAAAAGCAGACATGTACAGATTAAGTGCATACTATGCATGCAGCAGTCTCTGTGACATGGTGGCACATGTTTTCTATCCTACCTTTTTCATGATTATTTTGTACTTCATGGCTGGTTTTAAGAGGACTGTCACCTGCTTCTTTCTGACATTATTTGCTGTCCTGTTAATTGCTATTACAAGCCAAGTGAGTGATAACAATATTCAGAATAGGTTAGTGGGTTATTATTTATTTGAAGGTTTAATGAAAGTGAGCATGTTATTAGGGGGCAGGAGGCTACTATGTCCAGGTATCCACTCTTTCCGTAAGAGTGAAAATTATTTCCAAGCTGGAGGAGTAGTGAACACAAAACCTTGGTTCAATAACATGAAAATCAGAAATTGACGCAGAACTAGAAGTCTAGATATATGTTATAATTATTAGCCTATGGAATTTGTATCCAATCAAAGTTGAAGTTTCTGCATGGACCTCTAAATAAGACTCTCTTTTTAATATATATTTTTTTTTTGAAAAAAATTATTCTCTCTTAATTATGCCAACATAATATTCACAATAAGTGTAATGATAACTAAATTTGTTAAATTTTATCGTTTAATTTGTAAAATTTAATAAACTTTAAAATTTAAATTTTATATTATAAGAATTAAGTAAGGATAAAATTATGAGAATAACATGATAGATATTATTTTACTACTAGGATACTTGTTTATCTTGCGGCACATACCAGAGTTTATGCGGTGGCTGAAGTATTTGTCATTCTTGTATTACGGCTTCAGACTTCTACTAAAAGTGCGGTATTCAGGAGACCAATTATATGAGTGTGAAGGCACGGAAGGGTGCCGCCCTCTGCAGAGTTCACCTTCATTTGACACTGTAAACTTGAAAGGAGGCTTAAAAGAAGTATGGATTCTTCTGGCAATGGCCCTATGCTTCCGGTTTTTAGCTTACTTCTGCCTCCGTAGACGAATTGATGTCTGCAATGTTTGATGATGGTCCTTGCTTAAAATCTATAGTGCTAACTTAATTACCAGTAATAAAATATTTGAGAGAACTCTATGTGTCTCAATTGCAAAAAGAGTTAGGTTTAAGTCAAGTGGAATTTTTTGATTAAACAGAACTCACCTCAAAATAATTAGCCTCTTAATAAGAGATAGTTTAAAAAAAAAAATTGCCACGAGGGCCAAATTTGTCAAATTTTTTATTCTCTTTAAAAAAAAATGCTAAACAAAGAACATTTTAATTTAAATTAATGTAATCAACTCTTTATAAATTTAGATGCAATTTAATAATACAAAAATAAAGAAACTGACTTTTGTGGGTAAGGTGGTTATGGCATTAATACGACTTTTGGTAAAAGACAATTTAACACTTGTAAGGACCTTCTAACAATAAAAATGGCAGTTCAATGTTATTAAGTATAGTGGCTAATCAATTATTAAATAGAGGGCGTATGTGCGTATTAGATTTATTACTATATTTGTCTTTTCTTGTTTTGGTTGGACATCCCTGACGGACAATTTACAGATCATTACATCAACGGGCACATACGTAGTGTTTTTGTTTGTGTTTGTTTTTGGTTCCTACTTGTCCCTCATACTTGCTTTAAATCCAAATTCTATATGAAGAATGAACTAAGGGAGAGTTGGACAAAATGTAATGTTACACAGTAAGGGAATTATATATGCATGATACTATTTATTTTAAAAAAAAAAATTGCTTTCACTTAGATTAATTAAATCTTGATAACAATGTGAACAATTAAATTAATAAATTTATGTGGTTTAATAAATTTAATAATATAAAATATTTAAATAAATATTTAATAATATTTATTTTATGCAAATGACAAGATTCTCACTTAACAACTAAGAGAAAGCAATTTTTTTTTTTTAGAGAGGAAGCAACTTTTTTAAATAAAAAAATTGCTTATATATTATAATTTTAACGTGGATATTTCTTTTTGTTTTCTCTTCTATATTTTTATATGGACAACCTAGAAATTGCTTTGCGCAGTAGAGTAACAGCTTAGTTGCATTAAAAATAGCACCTATGTTTACTGCAGTTGTTGTGCTGTTGACTTGGATTCATTTTCTTTTGTTTTCTAGTCTTCTCCTCAGTCGTCACATTATCTCTCAAATGCTCAAAATTTCCTCAGAAATGGAGATTAAGAAGAAGCTTGACAGCTTTTTTTTTGGTTTTTCTTTTCTTTTCTCCAAAGTGCATGTGAATGAGTGATCGTGCACAGACGCAAAGTTCCAATTTTTTTATTTTATTTTTCGGTTTCGTTTGATGTTGCTAAAAGATTACAGATCCTCGTGCCAGTAAAATAAGAGCCTCTAACTCAGTCATTGTTTTTCTCTTTACTCAAATCCTATTCTGACACCGCAGCATTTCAAGCTGCTCAGTGTCTGATTCCCCTGGTCTGTTTTCTTCGTCTTCATCAGTTACTTCTGTCAGCTCAGGATTGGATTTGACCTGCTTTCCATCTCAGTTTCATTCATTCTCTGCTCTATGGAGCTTGTCCCATATTCGGATCCAAACTCTAGCACCCCACCATGGCAAGACATGTTTCGATCCGCGTCTACCAGAAAACCCTCCCCACCCACTCAATCGAAGACGCCCGCGCCTCAATCCGACGCGCCACCACCTCAGAATGCTGGCGACCCAAAACCGAGAGCCACCTTCTCCGGCGATCCCCAGGTACGCCTCGCTCTCTACATAGCCATGGCTCATGCCGGGTGTGCCTTCGCCATATTCATACTTTACACTCTATGCAAACTTTTGGAAGAATATCTCAGACCCCTTCGGTGGGCCGTGCTATGTTCAATCCCTCTACGGGGCATTCAGCAAACGCTTGTCGCATTTTGGTCCGAACCCTTGAATCTAGGCCTCACTGAGACTGTGCTTGCAATACCCGTGTCCATTTTTAAGGTTTTTGTTGGTACTCTTGTTGAAATTCGTGAAGCATTATTTCGAGTTCTTCTCAGGAAATCAAAACCTGAGAATCATTCAAAGCGAAAGCGTAGTGGGTTTTCCAATTTGCTTCGTTTGCTTGTGTCTTTTGGGATATTCATCGTTGCGTATGAGAGTTTTGGTGCTTTTGGGTCTTTTTCACTTTTGGGATTAGGCTTCGTGTTGAGCTCTAAACATGTAGATTCGACTATGTCTGCTTTATCTTCCTTTAGAAGTATGAGCTTCCCGCGCAGTGCCATTAGTGCCTTTTTTACTAGAGGAATACTGAAAAGGTTGAAAATCATTGTGGCAGTTGGTTTGATTGTCGGTATGATTATTGGGTTTTTGACTGGTGTGATATTCTTCTCTTATAAAATTGGGATTGAAGGGAAAGATGCCGTGATTTCGCTGAAACTACATGTAGAAGAGAGCAATTATGCGGAGAAAATTGGTGTTAAAAAGTGGATGGATGAGAATGATGTTCCTGGAATGGTGGATAGGTACACTACCAAGTTTTATGAGACAGTCTCGGATCAAATAGATGGCTTGGCAATACAGTACAATATGACTGAATTTGTGACTGGCATTAAGCATTTTGTGATAAGCACGCATGTTAACTCTTCAGCTTCTTCAACCGCTTTAATGACCCCTTCACCGTACGCAGAAAAGCTACTGAGTTTGAAGACTCGGGTTAGGAATCGGGAGTGGAGCCAGATTTATAACGAAGTGGATACAATTTTCAAAGAGTTTATAATCACCCGGGAGGATTTAGTTGAGAAGGCCAAAGGTTTTGCTGTTAAGGGACTGGATGTGTCTCAACGTGTTTTTACTAGTAGTACAACTGTGCTTGGCACCGGAGCAAAATTCTTTTTCTCAATTATGGATTCCATAATCTCTGGAGCTGCAGAGGTCTTCAATTTTGTATCCCAGTGTATGGTATTTTTCTGGGTTTTGTATTATCTCATCACATCAGAGTCTGGTGGGGTGACAGAACAAGTGATGTGCATGCTTCCAATTTCAATGTCAGCCAGGGTCAGATGTGTTGAAGTTCTGGATAAGGCTATTTCAGGAGTCCTTTTGGCTACTGCTGAGATTGCATTTTTTCAAGGATGCCTTACTTGGCTTTTATTTAAGCTATACCGAATACATTTCTTGTACGTGTCAACAGTCCTTGCCTTCATTAGTCCTCTTGTACCACTGTTTCCGTCTTGGTTTGCAACAATCCCAGCAGCTATGCAACTAGTGCTGGAAGGCAGATACATAGTCGCCAGCGTCTTGTCCGTTGCTCACCTTTTCCTCATGGATTACGGGGCATCTGAAATTCTGGAAGATGTGCCTGGGCACAGTGAATATCTTATGGGGCTTAGCATCATTGGGGGAATGACATTGTTCCCATCTGCACTAGAGGTACTATGTTATTCTTCATATTTTAATTTTCTGACGATTCTTTATGCAATTTGATTTGTGCTTGATTGTCGCTTTGCATCATCTTCAAGATGAATCTTAAAGCATCAACCCATATATTATCTCAATTAATTTCTGTCGCATGGATTCTCATCATAAAATTAAAAAGTGTTTTCCTGCATAATTTGATTCAAATTATATAATATTGAACTCTGAAATTGGTCTACAAAGTTGAATGTGATCTTTCTCTATTTTATACCTATGTAATCCACTTTTGTAAGGCACGTGGGACCAATCAATTCTCAAAATAACAGTTAGCCAAGAATTGCCCAAGTACCTCGTGTGATTGCGAGACAAACATGTCTGTCCTTAACTCCCTTGTCATTTGTGAGCCAATATCAGATAAATATTAGCTTAGTTGTTCGGTTTCTCATGGTCATTTTGTTTTCCATTTCTTTTTCTCTTTTCGGAGGAGGTTGTGGGGAAGATGGCAGTCTAATAGCTCGGATACCTGTCTGACTTTTCCTCTGAGAGATATTTGTTTCAAGTGCTAATTGCTTGATGATGTTTAGTTCAGCATATCAGAGAACTTGTACAGTTGCACTATTCTTGTATGATCCCTGACATTGTTGGATTGATTGAAAGAGTCTGTTGTTCCGCAGGGAGCAATTATGGGCCCTTTGATAACTACAGTCATGATTGCTCTTAAGGATTTGTATGTTGAATTTGTACTGGAAGAGCCGAAAGACAGGGCTAAACATAAAGCAAGCTAAGCCTTTTACCTGTTTCAATAACAATATTTATTTGCAGTCGAAGGTTGCTTTAAGTGCATCGTTCCTCTCTGATGCTGGAGATTGTCCGGAGGCTTGTAATATATTCACAGATATAATTTTGTCTGTATCCTAAGATTATTTGAATTGAAATAGTTCCTTCTTCCTTTCCATTTTCAAAATTTTAGATGTATTCAAACAAGTTCACTTGGTGGCAGTGTTCAATAGTTGTACAATTATTCATGGAATCAGGTATTTGATCTTGTAAGAATATTTCTTTATCATTGTAAACCCCCCCCCCCCCCACCCCCTTTCAAAAAGAAAAAAAAAAGTGTAAGCTTGTTGGGGATATCACCTGCAAATTTCAAAGTTACAGTTTTGCATGGCATTGAGGATGCATTTTAATGCATCTAAAGTAATGTAACCGGGCAACCTGCCACCGTACAAGGGACATTTAGCACACTATCATAACGGAACCCTCCCTCAGACACACTCACAGAGATTTGGTTGAAAGACAAAGCAAGGAGCAAAATTTTTCTAACTTCATGTCTTTTCGCATTGAATGATGTCGGATAATTTAGCTATGGATTTCCGTGGAGGAGCCCTGCTTAGGAGTTGAGGGAAAGTCGAGAGAATTCAAAGGAAAAAGAAGGGGAAGAGAATGAAGTGTGGTTTTTATTTTCTTTGTGTTTTGATGTACAGGAAGAATTGACACTTGCTTCCTCCCTCCACCCTCCCACCGTACAAAAGAAGCAAAGACTAAGAAACTGATTATAGAAAAGGTGAAGTTGATCATAGTCTAACGAGAATAGGTAAATGTATATCCTATTAAATGAGAATGACTAAATCCTTACAAATTTTAATATGAATAGTTAAAATTTTGAGTTATACAGTTTATAAATTTAATAGTTTAAGTTTTTTTAAAATAAATATTTAATATAATTTAATTTATAAAAATAATAAAATTGGTGAAAATATATATTATCTCATTAGATGTAGATTATTTGCCTTTCTAAAAAAAAGATAGAATATGTATTAAGAGAAAGATAAATATAAAATTAAGATAAAAAAAGTTAGATTTATATCTTAAATTGCGTACAAAATAAAAAGAGATAAAAAAATCATTAAAACCACATAGTCCAATTTGCATCTCATTACATACAGTAAACAGGGGGAGGGATCTATGTTTTAGGGTATATATATCCAACATCTATCTTAGGGGAAAAAATGAAAGCAATGTCCATATACTTAAATTGCAATAATAGGATTTGCTCAGTAAATAGAAATCACAAATTTCCGTAAATTGACAAACAACATGCTGTGGACTCTGATGCTGGCGCACTGTTACACTCTCTCTGATCACGTAAAATGATGTAACAAAATTCAATGTTGTTTCTTTAGAATCAGCAGAACAGGTAACATAGGACGAGTAAGAGGGAATAAAAGGCAACATATTTTGGTGGAAATATGATAGAGACTTCCCTTAGGTTTGAAGTGGCATGAGATGCACGGTCCCTCGAAGAGTACCTTAGTGATGAACCAAAAATTCGAGTGTCACCTACCTTTAGATGGTGCCCTGGTGGCTCATTGCTTGTAATTAGTCATTGCTTTAAATTATGGTGCTTTTATATATTTTCTAGTTTAATCCATCCAATGTTTAGAGCTTTGTATATTTCTCCAAGTAACCAATATAAACAACAGAGCATATATCATACTAATATGAGAACAAACCATTCACATCTAACATCGAAATCAATGGATCGGCTAGATTTTACAGTAAAAATACCTCCAACAAAAAGATAAGAGATTAGAAAAGATTTGATTGTTCCCTTCATATCCATTTCTGAAAGTGACTGCTTCCCTTTGCAAGAAATGTCAAATTTAACACGTTGCACATACCTCCACCAAACATGGTCAAATTTGTGTCAAACACGCAAGAAAGCTTAGACAATTTGTTTCATTCTTTAATAATTGAATTTCTTTTTGTTTTCGGAAGATGTCCATTCAAGCAACATGTAATTCAAGTAACTTCAATCATATACTATTCAATTAATGTGTATTCAATTCATAACTCCCTATTCGATATCCATTGATGTAGTTCTTTACTATCATATCCCTAATTTTAATTTGAGTAAATTACACTAACCTCCCTTGAAGTATTTGATTATGACACTCCACCCCATTCTTACTCAAATATGACACTCCACCCTATTTATTTAAATATTAATTAAAAAATATATTTAATATTAATAAAATATTCACAAAAAGAATATTAAATCAATATTTTAGTCTAATTTTATTTAAAAATTATACTTTAATTCAGTTAATCATTTTAAATAATTAATATTTTGATAAATTATATTTTTTAATCAAATAATTATATTTATTACAAAGTATAAATTTAATAATATGTATGATTATGAAAAAAAATTTAGTACAAATATAAAAGTATATTGGGGATGAGTTTAGTTAAGAAAAAAATGTAAAGCATAATTGATCTTATTTTTTACTAACTAAATTCATCCTAAGATGCCTTTATATTTATACTAAATTTTTTTTCATAATCATATATATTGTTAAATTTATATTTTGTAATAAATATAATTATTTGATTAAAAAAATATAATTTATCAAAATATTAATTATTTAAAATGATTAACTGAATTAAAATATAATTTTTAAATAAAATTAGACTAAAATATTAATTTAATATTCTTTTTATGAATATTTTATTAATATTAAATATATTTTTTTAATTCATATTTGAATAAATGGGGTGGAGTGTCATATTTGAGTAAGAATTGGGTGGAGTGTCATAATCAAATACCTCAAAGAAAGTTAGTGTAATTTACTCTTTTAATTTTAATCCTCTTAAACTTGATGGACCCAATTCTCTCAAAATTAAATTTTAAAATCAACCCCAAATTGATTTCTATTTGTGCTGTTAAGAGCGAACAAACATGTACAAAATAATGTTGAAATTTGCACACTTTCCACCATCCATGGATTAACAACACCAGTACTAGTCTATATATGACTCCTAACCATAAATTTTTGGGCCTACTTTCTCTTACATTCATTAGGGGATGTTGACCGTTTCAGCTTGCTTGATCCCACAAGCTAAATTGGCCTACTAGGACAAAATTTCCTACTTACTGGCTAATCAGATTTAAGCTCATCTCATCTATGCTAAGAATCCATGAATTTTAGCAAATTCTTTTCTTTTTAACCAAAATTTATTACCCAATTGATCACAGATTTTAGCTATTTGAGTTAACAATAATAAAGCATTTTATGTGGTTATCTAATCTCATATGGGACCCACGTAACCCTACGAAATAGTAAACATAAGAGTTTCGTAATTCTATGACACTTCAAGTGCAATTACGTAAATTCAAATAAAAGTACTTTCAAACAGTTGTAAATAGTTGGGACAGTAATAGTTGTTTAAGCAACACAACTCTCACTAATTGTACTCATTTCACTTGATTTTGCACAAAATCACAACAGGTAAAACAAGCTACTGAGTACCCCACGGGGGGAGTGGTGTGGCTGATACGCACAATGGAGCAATCATGGTAGACACAAGGAGGGCCACACTTCTCCAATTGAAACCGACCGATGGCTGGATTAGGTGGCCAACATTTTACGTTATAATCTCCATTAAACTGTACCCGCCATAATTCAAATCAATCTTTTTTTCGTTATTTAATATATAAAAATTAGACAAATAATTTTGGCCATGACGTAATTAAAAAAATATTAGATCTTGCCGCTTAGCTGACGTATAGTATCAGATAATCGCTTTAAGTCTTGACCACTTGAATTCAATTCAAAGAGAGATCAACTTAAATGTTACAAAAATAAGGCATCTTTGCGTTTCTGCTAATTTTCTAACAGGCACTGGAAGAGGAGAAAGCAAAGAAAGAGAGAGAGAAAGGAAGAAAGTTCTGAAATTGAAGACCCGGTTGCCTTCTTAGTTTCGCTTATTTCATTAAGAAGAAAAAAATATATAGCTTGAGGAAGTTGGCCAACGGTTAACTTCCCTCCAAACCTTGTGATTCCCTTGGAAAGAAAGCAAAGCTCAGCTGTTGATTCTTGGTCACCATCTGAGACCCAACTTCAACTTCCTGACATACCCTTCATACCCATCTTCCCCTGCTCTCGTATCTCAATCCTTCTACAAATACACTTCATTTCCGTCTCTTCTTCATATTCAGCTCCATCCATGGAACCCCACGAGAATTTATGACCCCATAAAGCGTTTTGTTGTTGCTGAAAGATTATTCATGCTTTTGAAGCTTTGGTTTATGAGTTTAAGTTGAGTTTGTAGCTCAGATTTCATGCCAAGGCAGACCCAGAGAAGTTCTTCAATCGAGGTTGGAGGTTCAACGAGTCTTCCAACTAGTGTTTGAAGCTCAAGTTTTCATAATATAAAGCTGTTGCTTTAGTGGGTTTCTTTATGAGATATTGGAGCTGACCCCAATTTGTAGACAAGTTATCAGAGCTCTGGTTTTGGGAATTTGGCCTCCTCAGCTCTAACAATCTTTCGAACCAGCAAATTTAGTTCTGAATCCTCTGATCACACGTCTTCCGCCCAGATGGTATTCAATTTTAACCCTGAAATTTCTTCCATTCTTCTTGGTACTACCTACAATGGTCTCTTCCTTTCAAATTTAGACTGTTTCTGATAACATAGTCGCAAAACGAGTATATTTCAAAGAAGAAAACATTTCCAATGAATTCTCGGTACTTATTTCGGATGGACTCATTTTGTAATTCAAGCACCATTGTTTCATTTTCTTTGAATTCTTCTGCTGCAGCAGAAGATAGAATGGCTAGTGCTCGAAACAGGTCTGCTGCTTCGCCTCCTTCGTTTTTGATTCGGATGGCGATGAGAGTGTCAAGAGCAAGATGGTTCACCTTCTTAAGAAGAGTATTCCATTACCAAAATGGATCTAGATCCGACCTTGGGTCCAATCCCTTCAACTCTAGCACTTGGATGATGCTAGAGTTTATTGCTTTGATGGTTCAAATAACAATTACAACTTTCACTTTGGCCATTTCAAAAAAGGAGAGACCTATTTGGCCTATGAGGATATGGATTTCTGGTTATGACGTTGGCTATGTCCTTAATCTGCTCTTACTCTATGGTCGCTACCGTCTACTTCATCTAAGTCAAGGAGATGCTGTCAGCTTTTCTGATATGGAACAGCAGAGAAGCAATGAAGAAACGAGGTACCGAAATCTTCCTCACTATTTTTTTCTTCATTTTAGTTACTGATTTTAGGACTTATTGATAATAACCCCTCACTTATTCTTGCTTAATTTTATAATATAAAATTTAAATTATTAAATTTATTAAATTTTATTAACTAAATTGTAAAGCTTAAAAATTAACGGCTCAAAATCTATTATTACTCTTACAACTTCAAAAAATTGTAATAGCAGTATTCTTTCATAACTTTTAAACATAATTGTGTGAAAATGCTGAAAAGTTAGACAAAAAAATGTTTGACACCATTTTGAAAGTAAGAAGAGAAAGAGGAAAGAAGAAAATGTTGTAGTTTAGCTCCTAAAAGGACTTGGAAAAGATCACAAATCTTTCTATCTAGTTAAGGCTAAATCATGTAAATGATATAGAGCCAAAAGTGGAACCAAATTGGAAAAGGTAACTTCCAAGTTGTCCAAAAAGAATAACCTATACATAAAAATATGACTTTCCAATCAGTAACGGCTCTGTAATTTTGAAATTTAATTTTTACATCCTGCACGGACAACTACTGTACTTTTAACTAGAGATTGAATCCCCTTTGTTATACCTTCTTTATTTAAAGTTATTCTATTTTTTTGAGGTGAAATTTAAGTATGTCAAATAATTTGCACTCAACTGTACAGTACATACAGGAGCTCATATTTGGTCAATAAATGCCAAACCTCACTTGACCTATTCTTTGCCATATGGTTTGTGATGGGCAATGTTTGGGTATTTGACTCTCGCTTTGGATCTTTTCATCAAGCTCCAAAACTCCATGTGCTCTGCATCTCCCTGCTTGCTTGGAATGCAATCAGCTACTCTTTTCCCTTCCTACTGTTTCTGCTACTGTGCTGCTGTGTGCCACTAATTAGCAGCCTCCTCGGATACAACATGAACATGGGCTCCTCTGATAAAGGGGCATCTGATGATCAGATTTCACAGTTACCAAATTGGAGATATAAAGAAATTCGTATCAAGTTAAAGCATGGCAATGATTCTGAAAGCAGTGAAGGGCTAAACAATGAAGATCCAGTAAGTGACGCTTCAATTATAGAACTTCCTAGACATAAAAGAAACGCACTTTTAGCAGTGGATTTAATTCTAAGCTCTTGTTAATTTCATTGAGATGTATCCTATTTCTAATTTACATAATTTTGATGAGTATTGTGCTGTCTGTCGATGGTTTGGCAGGAATGCTGCATTTGCTTAGCCAAGTACAAAGACAAAGAAGTTGTTAGACAATTGCCCTGTTCTCATACGTTTCACCAAAAATGTGTGGATCAATGGCTAAGAATTATATCCTGCTGCCCTCTTTGCAAACAAGGATTAGAGAGGTAGACATAACAGAGATAACAGTGATGAAAATTAATGATATTTAGTCCTCTATGTACAATTTTTTTTGAGAAAAAAATTCCTATCACTTTGGTAAAATGGTAATACTTTGCGAGTTACTTGAGTTTGTGGATGTACAGAAGAGCTCACCAGTAACCAAAACTACATTGAATTCTAGCTTTTGGGAACTCACAATTGCATATAATAGGTGAATGATGTTGTATACTTGGTTCATATGAGTGGAACCCATTACCTTTTCAAAATAGTGGATGGCCTGTATAATGACTTTTTTTTTTTTTCTTTTTCTGTAATTTCAATATTGTGAGAGTAGAAAATCTGTACAAGTTGATTTTAGTTGAAAGGATGGTAATTTCTCAGAAACTTGCATTTATTTTGACATTAAATTCCCAAAACTTGCAATTAATAGTAGTAACCGTTGTACTAATTGGTGTGCATGTAATCTCTTTCATGCATCACTTTCTCATATTTTATATGCCGATTGGGTTCTTCTAAAGTAATTTTCGATTTAAAGTATACTAATCTCCGTTTTGATACAAGATGAGGACACATTTAATGAAAACATGACATTAAGACATGTCACTTTACCAAGTAGTATTGAGAGGACGAGAGATGCATTGGCATTTGGGATTGCTTAGCAAGGTGGTTTGGCCGCTTTCTCGCTTTCTTCATGTGAGCTTTGCTTTCTTTGCTGCTCCTTCTAGATTCGGATTTCTCTAGTATGTATTCATTGTCGTTCTGCAACTCGTAGAGCTTCAGCTATGGCGGTGGCGTGCTGCTGAATTTTGCGTGTGCGTCTTCGTCATTGGATTTTCATTGAACAGTGAGGGCGAAATTGGAAGCATGAATCACAGAGCTTAGATGGTAAAGGGTTGAGATCAGTGTATTTTACATGATACAGTATTTTAGAGGACTTCAATCCAAAAATAGAAGTGTATGAACAGAGAAACTAATGTAACTTTGACCCACAATACTCACAGATTAATCGGCCTTGGAAACATTCAAACATGTAAGCCTAAACAAAAAAGTCACTTAGTCACATAGCTGTATCTAGTGACCATTAATTGTCAATATCACTTTAAGAGCTGTGGACAAAGAAAGACCATAAGCCTGTTTAATTCAACTTTCAAGCAGAACTAGTCAGTTCAATTTCGTAGAAGAAGAGCACTTGCTACATGGCTTTGAATGATAGCTGGTACCAGTTAAGCGAGGGAGGTACCTGGTTAGAAATATAGATGGAAAAATAGTGTAACTCTCATATACTAGGACTTTTTCGATGGCCCAGCAGGTCTAACATCTTGCCCATCAAACTGCATGACATTCCAGCACCTCTTTCTCTTATTTCAAATGCTACAGGGCTCCCATTTAAAGCGACCAAACTTTTGGAAAAATCTTCTTTTCTAGCATTTCTCTGATTGTAAACAACAACTTTGCCCTCAGAACTAATGTCTACAACAACTGAGTCTCCTTCCACTATCTCTTTTGTGAGCACTTTTTCAGCCAATGGGTCCTCCAAGAATTTTGAAATTGCTCTTCTCAATGGCCTGGCACCATAGCTAGGACAGTGTCCATGCTCGACCACATGGTCCCTAAACCTACAAGTTACGGAAAGCTGCATATCTTTGGCCTTTAACCTTTGACACACTTCTCTCAGCATTATATCAGCAATTTGCTTCCCCTCCTTCCTTGTTAGTTGCTTAAACACAACTATCTCATCAAATCTATTTAGAAACTCTGGTCTAAAATGCCGCTTCATTTCCTCAGTCACTAGGTTCTTTATATAATCATAAGATTCGTCTTGCTCGATCCCACTACTGTGCTCCTTAATGATGCTGTTACCGATATTGCTCGTCATTATGATAAGAGTGTTCTTGAAGTCCACTGTCTGGCCCTTAGCATCTGTGAGCCTACCATCTTCAAGAATTTGAAGCATTAAGTTGAAGACATCTGAATGTGCTTTCTCAATCTCATCAAAAAGGACAAGTGCATGAGGCCGGCGCCTAACAGCATCAGTCAATTGACCACCCTCATCAAAGCCTGTATAGCCAGGGGGAGCCCCAATTAATTTGGAAGCAGTGCATATCTCCATGTACTCACTCATATCAAATCGTATCAAGGCATCTTCAGTGCCAAAGTATTGTCTAGCCAGCGCTTTGGCCAATTCTGTCTTCCCAACTCCCGTGGAACCAGTGAACATGAAACTCGCAATAGGCCTTCTGGGGTTTCTAAGCCCAACTCTAGCACGCCGAATAGCACAGCTGATGGTGTTGATTGCTTCATTCTGTCCAATGATACACTTGTGAAGCATCTCTTCCAATTTGAGAAGTCTCTCCCCCTCCTCAGTTGATACATCATTAACTGGGATCCCAGTCCAAGAGGAGACAATATGTTGAATATCAAATTTTGTCACTTTAGGAGTGATAATGTGATGCTTGTTTTTGGCCTGTGTCAAGAGAATTCAGCTAGCATTAAAAATAAAATAAAATACAATCCATGGAATATGAACTGCATGCTGGCGCCTTTTTTTGTACTAATTAAGATATTAATAATTAATCTGTTGAGTTGAGTAGGATTTCACAAAGAAAATGATGAATAAAAAATTTATTTTGTTTTGTATCTAATATGGTCAGCCTGGTCTGAATATACTCCCCATATATGAGGTGAAAGAAATGAAATAGCATTTATGAAGAATTTGAGACAGAATGACATACAGTTGCTCCCCCTTAATTAAAATACGATATGCAAGCTAAGCTTTTGGCTAGTAAAGTTCAAAGGTACAAACAGAATTCTAGATCTATATAAATCTGGACATTGGATGCTCTAGAGTAAATAAAAGGCATTTAAAGTGGTATAGAAGTTAAAGAACAAGCTCATTGATAAGTCCATTTGGTTTGCTGCAAGCTGCTGTAATCGCTTATACCAAGCAAATGGAGGGAACTCAATCCCTGCATAGATACTGCTTAAGCTAAAACTCTGGGTTATAAGTTATGACAACTTTCTCCTTATGACTTATCTGCCTAAGCTGATCGATCAAACATTGTAATCACAATATGTATAAACTTGTTTACCTGTGTGTGACAGAATAGAACACGAGATCCTGCCTCATCAATCAAGTCAATTGCCTTATCGGGCAAGAATCGACCACTGAAATTTTGATACAAAAGCAATATGTAAGAAACTAGAGAATGAAATATGTGGAAATTTAAAGCAACATTAGTGAAGATAAGAAAATACACTCAGATTGACATGTTTGAAAAGTTTCAAAATATAATTCTCGTTTTCAAGATATACACCATGGATAAGATAAAGTAAAAGTGAATCTTCTCTCACTTTCAGATTTAAGATTACAATGAATGGGTCTATAGACAGACAGCAACATTGCACTGATATATTGACCAGAGTCACATAATACAAACAGTTGTATTTGTACCTCAAATATTGCTGAGACAATTTTGCAGCAGCCACTAGAGCTTCATCTGTGTATTGGAGTTTATGATGAGTCTCATAAATTCTACGAAGGCCTTTCAGAATCTCTACGGTTTCCTCAACAGAGGGTTCAACCACTTCAACTGGTTGACATATTCTTTTTAGGGTCGCATCATTCTCAATGTGCTTTCTGTGCTCCTTCACTGTTGTAGCACTAATGCACTATATACAGAGTGAAGTTCACTGCGAAGTTATATGTCTTAAGCAATCTAGTATACTATAGAATATTAAAATGACAATTCCTACCTGTATAATACCTCTGTCGATGGCGCTTTTCAAAATGTATGCAGAATTGCGTGCCGTGGTTGTTGTTGCTTCAAAAATAGTATGAACTTGTTTAACAAAGAGTATCACATCACCACATTGTTCGGTTTCCTTAATCAAACGCTGAATCCTGTGCTCGGGAGTTTCATTATGACATGTTGTGGCAAATAAAAGATGAGCCGCATCCAATTTAATCACCTGGGAGACAAATTAAGCAAAATGGACATTCATAATGTTACTGCTCTTGTTACTCCATACAATACAATCCTTTGAATAAAAAGGAGTAATTTCAGAGGAGTTGTGAAGTATAACATCAATCACCTTCTTTTCCTTAAGCTTTTCAGGAACAGATCCAGTCACAATTCTCTGAGCAAGGCCCTCTATGATTGCTGTTTTACCGACTCCAGGCTCACCAACAAGACAAGGATTGTTCTTCATCCGTCTACAGAGAATCTGAATGATGCGTTCCAGTTGCTCTTCCCTTCCCACAAAAGGATGACGTTTACCCTGTAATGTAATTAATACAGTATCGTTTCACTTAACAATCCTGTACATTTTGTACACAATAATCTGTTACAACACCCTAGTAACATTAATTCTGTAAGTGACGCTTTTACCAGAGCGGATAAATTTGAAAATTTGTAGTGCCTCCTAGTACTTACTACAGAATGGAAATTTGTATACAGTAGTCTAATTGTGTAAAATTTAAAGCTATACCTCCTGTGCCAATTTTGTCAGGTTGGTTCCAAACATGTCGAGGGTCGTCTGACAGTTCTTGTCTGCTTGTTTTGGAGCCAGATCTTTGTTTTGACACACACCAAGAGTTGGCATCTGATCATTCTTATTAGAATCTTTTGCATGTACGTCATTCGGTTGAAATTGAAAAGCTTCTTTATGTCTTGGCAGATATGTATTTACCTGCTCACATAGATGGACCTTCAGTTTCATGGTGGGGTTCTATGTTACAACGAAGTTCTCAAAGAAAGCTCTTAAAACTGCTAAAGTGGCTTGCCTGCTCCCGGATTTTATTCACATCAACACCTTGATTCTCAAACAAACGAGTCACCACACCGTCACAACCCCGAAGCAAGCCTAGAAGCAAATCCATCCTCTCAACTGCAGCATGACCTGAGACCTTATAAATTGTGTAAGACATAAAAAAATTCAGTGCAAAATTCGATAGGGTTTGCATCAAATAGTATTACCTTGTCGGCGGGCTTCTTCTAGGGAGAGCTGGAGCACACGGTTTGCACCATGAGTAAATCGGAAATCCATACAAAGAGACCCATTACATCCACCACCTCTTCCAGTTAATTTCTCAGTTTGCTCCCTGATAACTTTAGCATCAATTCCTGCCGATTCAAGAACTTTTGACGCCAATCCCCCACTTGGTTCCTCAAGAAACCCCAGCAGGATATGTTCTGTGCTGATATATTTGTGTCCTAGAAGCATAGCTTCTGTTTTTGCAGCCATTATTACTTGACATGCAGCTTCTGTTAAGCCCTGTAACATTTTTGCGGTGCTGCAAACTGCAATCCGATCTCAAGTGAAGACAGCACCTGCACCTGGTTTTCTCAACTTGAATTGGAGTTGCGGGACATCTTCAACTAGCCAAGCTAGCAATCTTAAGTAGTACTTGAAATATTATTCTTTTTTTAAGGCATAAACAAAACAAATAAATAAATTTCTATGAGAAACCGCAAGCGCAGCGATATAAACGATGGAGGTTGGAGACAAGAAGGTGGTCATCATTGAAGCCCAATATTCCAACGAGGAAATCTATCCATCTCCTACAGTTGGTCCTATGATATTGCCGTCTACAACGTGGGAATATTCAATTAACCGCACTTGGGCCTAAGGGTTTCCAAGTTAACCATTTTAATTAAGACAAATCAGGGCATTACCAAAGGTAAACCCAGCCATGCAGCATGACCAGCGTGGCCGAAACTATGTAGGGCTAGACCGGAGACAACATCGTGTTCTCCTTTGTCCTCTTTCAGTTTATCTCTTTGTCCAATTCCGTGTTCATCGATGGGATATCTCTGTCTGGTACAGTTGGTTCAATTTGGTCTGGTGCCAACTACAAGGTCAAGGGAATGATCGATTAGAACCTTAATTTTCAGCAGGGATCATATAATTATCCTCTGATTTGATATGGCCGTTCATTCTTGTCTAAAAAATTGGTATGTCATCATTGCATTTCGTCTGTATAATACTCCTGACTTTGCTTGTGCTTTTATGTCACCTGGACGCCTTGTCAGATTCTGGTTTTGTCCCTTTCGTCTTTTTGGCTGAGAATGACCATTTCAGAACCACGGCAAAGATGAAATTCAATCATTGATCTCTTTAATTAATAATCCAAATAGAATTAATTTTAAGATTTTAAAGTTTACTTTCCTTTTTTGAAAGACAGCTTCACATAATCAATAATTGAGGTTACTCATATTAATTACCAATATTGTGTTTAAACTTTACTGTTCTTCATTCTTTCTAAAATCAAATAATCATAAGTAACATAATCCAATTTTTTAAGAACAATTTTCAGTTAAAATATATGAAATCAACGTTGTTATTAAATTCCACTTACAAAGTGTCAAAAATGAAGCTTATAACCATCACCGTTCTGACTATCATTTATACTTCACCCCGGCCTGGTTGAAAAACGAATTTCGGTTAAGATGTGTAACACATTAGTACAAATGTTTTTGAGAAGGATGCTTCGGATAAAATATAATAGCATTATTATATTTGACATTGTCTTAGCTGGGGGACATCCGAGAAAATTGTAACAACATTCATGATAAAGAAATCTTCCCATGTTTACTCATTTTTTTTATTCACATTTTTATTTTGTATGCATAGAGTGTGTAAAGCAGTCAATTTTGAACCAACCTAATTGACTTGTCCCAAATCGCTTAAAAATTTAAAAATTAAATTTATAAAATTTTAACAAAAAAAAAGAAATCAATTTTAGCTCAATCCCATCAATCTCAGGCTAGCCCATTATTATTTTACTTCTAAATCTAATTTAATTTTGAACCACGACCCAACTCCTTTTCTATTCACTTAGTATCATAACTTAACTTCTTTTTTATCCATCTCTAAATCATGTCATAGTTAAATTTTTATAAATAATTTAAGAGTAATTTTATGTTTGAAATTTATCTATTAAATTATTAAATAAATTAAATAATATATAATTTTTTAAAAATAAATATTTAATAAAATTAAATTTATAAAATATTTATGTTAACTTATAATTTAAATTAAAGTTTAAATTCAAATTGAGAATTAAATTCAGAGTTAATCCGTGTTTAACTACCAACCTTAAAAAATTATGTTAGGTTCAATTTTTTTTCTTTTTGGTCCGGACCAAATTGACTTGGGCTTGATCCGATTATGTAAAGTATATTGACATGAGCCCTTAATATAATTAAAGATTGAGATTAGGATACATTATTTAACGAAGACATATCATATATGTGTTTCTTCACTAATTCTAATCTCACAATTTTGTACATAAAAAGCACACACCCAATCTATCTATGATTGTGATAAATTAAGTGTGTACTTCCTATATAACAAATCCTGCAAATTTTGTGTCAATTACCACATATGATTGAGAGAGATGCAATTGGGATTATACCTTTCAAGAAAATATAAAAGATTCAATCATGAACCGAGACAAATTATTTTAATTAGTTACTTTAGAGTAGCTCACTAAATGATGGCATATTTTCATTACATGATGTGTCTGGATCTCACATCAAAGATTAAAATTAAAGTACTATATTTAGTAAATTACTTTAGAGGAGCTCATTCTTTTATCTTTATTATACAATTTTATTTTTTTTTACAAATCCATATCATTAACGTAACTAAAATATTTTTAAAAAGTTTTATTTATCAAATATTTTTAATTTGATATTACTTCAGAGTTTATCATATATTAGAAATTGAACTATATATATTATTTAATTTTTTCTTTTCTTAATTTTTAAAGATTGATCAAAATACACATATTTAATTACAAATTTTCAAATTAGAAGACAAGTTTGTTATTTTAAAACATTTTTTAGAAAATATAAAGTATCTAAAATAGTAAAATAAATGGCAGTGATCCAAACCAATTTTATTGATATCTCTCTGCCCCCTTTCCCTCTCTAGATACAAAGTACGCAAATGTAGCTAATTGTCCGCTGCTCACAACTTTCGGCTATGAATCATAAACAACAAAACTTTGCTCCACCTGCAAATAGTTTCTTTCCGTCACAGAAGACTCTCCTCGATCATCCCCTGGCCACAGCTTCGTTACAACAACTTCAACAAACTCCAAGCATCACTAACTACTTCAACCTATATAATGGCTTCCCTGTCCCTTCATAGTAATTCCATAGATACTTTGCATTTCATTCTAAGCAAAGTTGAACCATGGCTTCCCACTTTGTTTTGGCTGTTTTAATTGTCACCATTTTCTCTCCAACCCTTAGTTCCGCCAAGCATTCCAAAATTGATGGCACGAATATGAATGTGATTGATCAATGTTGGAGATGGAACCCAGAATGGCGGAGACACCGGACACAACTTGCCACCTGCTCCGTTGGCTATGCAGGGAAGATGACAAATAACATTGGAAAAGACCTCATCCACTATAAAGTTACTGATCCCAGCGATGACCCAGTAAACCCTAAACCTGGTACATTGAGATATGGAACTTCCAAGATTCAAGGCAAAGTCTGGATCACTTTCCAGAGAGACATGCACATTAGGCTCCAAAAGACACTTCTCATTAGCAGCTTCACCGCCATTGATGGGCGTGGCGTTGATGTTCACATTGCTGACAATGCATGCTTGATGATTAATAAGGTTGACACCAAAAAACCCACCCACATTTAGTTAGCCCTCTCAATTAATTTTAGTCATTTTTTATGTAAATTTGTACACCTATTCCACTCTGCAATTCACTTTTTCTTTTAATAAAAAATCAGGCAACAAACATAATCATCCATGGGCTGAGGATCCATCGCTGCAAGCCCCAAGCTCCTGGGATGGTGATGGGTCCTGAAGGAAAGGTTATTCCTCTGAGTCATGCAGATGGGGACGCAATCAGATTGGTTACAGCTTCTAAGATATGGATTGACCACAATACACTTTACGACTGCCAAGATGGTCTTGTTGATGTCACGCGTGGTTCTACTGATGTTACCATCTCGAACAACTGGTTCAGAGAGCAGGACAAGGTTATGCTTCTTGGGCACGATGATGGGTTTGTGAGAGACCAGAACATGAAAATCACTGTCATGTACAACCATTTTGGCCCGAATTGCAACCAACGCATGCCAAGGTGATAGTCATTCATGCATTTTATTGCTCAAACAATAAGCTACGTGTAGTTATAACAAATACATAAGGTCATATATAAATTTATAAACTAGCAATACTACTTGTCACTATACAAACATTACACAAGATCAATTAACAATCGCTACCTATTAATGTTGATATTGTGTAATCTTTATACAGTATAATCGTATTATTCTCTATAAAAGTATGTGTGCCATTAATATATTAAGGATCGCAACAGGATCCGCCATGGGTATGCACATGTGGCCAACAATCTATACCAAGGATGGGTGCAATACGCCATAGGTGGGAGCATGAATCCCAGCCTCAAAAGCCAAGCAAATCTCTTCATAGCACCAAAATTAGGGAGTAAGGAGGTAATTCTTCAATTGTAGCAGTTGCCGTCTACAATATTTTATCAATCAACAGAATATTGCGTAATGTGGGGATATGCATGCATGCAGGTGACATGGAGAAAAGGCAGCAGTGGAAAAGGGGATATTTGGGGTTTTTATTCGGTGGGGGACGCTTTAGAAAACGGAGCCTCCTTCGCTGAAACAAAAGGGGGACAAGTGCCAAGGCCACATTACAACATGGAACAACAATTTCAAGTTGCGGATGCCAAATCTGTGAGGTCATTAACAAGCTCATCAGGCGCATTACGATGCAGTAGAACTTCTAGGTGCTGATCCACTTCAAAACCAAATAATGATTTCGAGATCGTTGGACAAAACATTGGCAGAAAACAACTAATCCACTGCGCCTCTATATTTTTACTGTTAAAGTATGTTGCTGCAGTTGAGATTTCTCTTGAAAACAATGGATATTTTATTAATATTTTAATGAGTATTAGTTGGTAGTTGTGCTTTTTTTTTTTTTTTATGGTTCTCGTACTATTTTTCTAACATGGTTCGGATAGATTATAGTTATGTACCTTATGCTGATCATGTGATGGTCCTTTATATTGAATCTTGATAATATAAGAATGTCCATTTTCATATTTTTCTCTTCCCCTGCAATTCTTACGAAATATTTTGTAGACTTTTGCTTTTAGTTAAGTTTAAATCCTATGATCAAATGTAGGGACAAGTCATACAGAATTTGGCATGTCCATAGTCCTTTTGAGAGATCAACAGTATCAACTCTGAAGAAGTCTATGATAAAGGTTGTTCCCGGAAAAATGTGAAAGAAACCAACATGACACAAATAGTTACTCTTAACTATTTTATTATGGAGGTTTTAATGCCATGTCATGAATAAACTATTTCAAGACATAAATTGTTAGTGAGAAGTCTAATAACAATTCATTTTAACAACTCTAACATTTATTAAAATTTAATTTGTAAGAATAAGAGTAGGTTTAGATTATTTGACATGAAAAATATATAAGAAGTAAAAAACGTGGTTAAAATTAAATGGCAGCAGAGTAATTTGATTGTAAAGCTAGCCTCTGAAGCTTGCCCTCATTTTGCGTTCAAGAGAAGAAAACTTGTGGTTAGAAATTGTTGATTGGGTAAGAGCACAAATTGGAAACAGCCGAAATATTAGCTGACTAAGCGTAGAGCATGCATGTTTGTTTTCTCATCAGAATGTCCATTAAGTTCTACTACGTACGTGAGAAGGTTAGAAGATGACAGATTCAGGATCCTTCCTGTTCACATGAACGCACTAATAGCGTATTCTAATCCCATAATTGTGAGCAATTTTTTTGCAGGAGGACTTCAATTCATATATTCTGTATACCTTCTCACGTCAGGTAAAACACTTTGTTCTTTCAATCAACCTTTTCTTCATATATCTGCATATTCGGTTCTTTGCTTAATTCCACCATCCTACGTACAATTCATGCAATTATTTAGAAAGACAATATTTTGAAGTAAACTATGTTACATATATATATATGAATGTCCTTGTTTTCCCCACAACTTGCAACCAATTCAATTGAAGTCCCGCGATTAATTGTCTAAGTAATTCAAAAAGCACAATTAAATAAAATTATTTGTCCTTGTTATATATGTAATCAATGTGCTCTCAATAGTCTTTTCTTTAATTAATTAATTGTTCATTAATTTGATTAATATATATCATTAAAAAGTAAATTATATTTAGATTTAATACGTTGATTCAAGGTGTGACACAAGAAAGATGAAGGAAAATGTGGAGCAAAAGCCGCCAAAGGCGATTAAGGTAAGGCACATGGATAATAGTGCTAAACCAAAAATGCCGGAGTTGGATTTGGAAAATTACAGGAAGCATTCACATTTGCTTGTAGTGTCACCAACATCTCAAGCGGCTTCTAAGAAATCTTCAAGTGGAAGGTCGAATTGTCTCTGCTCACCCACCACACATGTTGGCTCCTTCCGGTGCCGGCATCACCGGGCCACTGGTGGATTCCACCGCGGTAGATCTGTTGGATCCAACCTTTCAGAATTAGGCTCCAAATCAGGACTTATAAGCGACTCACTCAAAGCTCAGTAGCTTCTGATTTGTGAGTATTAATGAGTGGGGGTGGTGCACAAACATACAGCAACCAATGGCAGTGTTAGTCGTTAATGGGAGTATCGATTTCTTCACAAGTCCTTGTGTTTTTCAATTAAGGATATGAGAAAATTTGCTTCACTTGAGTACTTCGTCAACTTGTGTTTATATATTTCATTTGTGGGGACATCAAGCACACATAATTCAAATGTTACATCTGCTGGCGCCTATATTTTATTTCTTAAACAAGTGGTGCTAACTGTGTTCAAATGTATATCCTCTTATTGTTGCGACTTATGTTTTGGAACTAGCTAGGTACATGCCCTTAAACGTTGTTCAAATTTTTTGATTACAATGGGGTGCAATTAATTTAACTGAAAAGTGGAAAAGGAGATCAAATTACCCCTAAGGTCTTCAGAAGACAAGGCATTATGCTCCTATGAACATACGCAAAAAGGAGTAATGAAGATTGAACCCCTTTTCAATGCTTAAAACTAGAAACCTATCACCAAAAAGCCAAGGGAGTGGTCATCGATTGACAACTTTCAGCGTTTTTGTTACCTACTTATGTTGTAGTGGTCATTAATTGATAACTTTAACTTTTATATTCAAACTTTCATTATTGTTATTAGTGCAGATCCAAAATGACAACAACAGTTGAGTACTGCTTAGAGACAAGATATTTATAATGTATTATTCTTTCTGTTTGAAAATGTTTGGGGATGATGCAAAATAATTAAAAAATTATTAAGTTATCTTTATCTTAGTTTTCTTTTAACCAAAATATCCTTTACATAGAGAGACTCAGACACGAGAATTAGTTAAATATTTAGCAGGAAGTGAATTGCTTAAGAATAAAATTAGAAAATGAATCAATGAAGCTTTGGTTAATTGAGCATTTAATGAGAAGTGAGTAATCAAAAAATAAAATTAATAAAAGAATTAATGAAGTCTTGTTTTTCAAACGTAATAATTAAATTGAAATAAAGAAATTTTTTTTAAAATAATAGATATTTTGAAACAGAAAGAGTAATTACTTTTTCATAAATCATTTATGAATCTATATTTTTAAAAAGAATACTAAATAACATGCATACATGTTTTATGTATAATTTGAATATAAAGATTTAACTTTATATGTGCTTATTACACTACAATAATAAAAACTGATTTTTGCACACAAATTATGTACACCTTAGGCTGTTGGTATATTTTTCCCACATTTATTCTGACTTACCTAAACAATATTTTTATAAAAAATTTCAAAAGCAATATTCAAACAGACCATTTTTTTGGGTTCTTGGTACATGTACGCCGCCGAGATTGTTATAGCATTATTGTAATCTGAATTAGACCCCAAAGAAAATTTTTGTTTACAAACTTATGATACAAGTTGTATTTTGTCTAACTGATATAACCCATAATTCCATCCACACCGACCCGATGGCCCACCCAAAAAATTTTGTATTGGTTCTTTCTCGGATCGTATCTTAACCAGTAACCGCCATAAGGTTAAGGTCAGGGAGTTTATTTCTGGGATCGGTGGCTTGTCGAGGTGATCCTCTCTCTCTCTCCAGCTCCATCTTCCCAAAGACAGACAAGGTTCTGAATTTCTATTTGATTATTTGGGGCGGTTGAGGTCAGTTCATCTCTTCAATTTCAAAAAGCCATATTTCATTTTTATGTTCTTAGCTTTTATTGGAAGTTAAACGCTGTTCCACCAGAGCCCAGGTACGATTGAGGTTTTAGCTTTCGCTGGGTTTTCTCTTTTGTTTTGAATCATCCAAAAGTTAACTCTTTATTGTGCTTGGTAATTTTAATGGGATGAACTTGTAATGGGTCTTCTTGAATTCCTGTGTTTTTAATCTTTTCCCACTTTTGATTAATATATAGCAATATGTTCTGCTCTGTTAGAATTCACTTTCTATCTACATTGTGCGATAGAAGTTGCTATCTATAGAATCACCACTTAAGTACCATTGTTTATTCTTGGTTTTTGGAATTTTTTTTCTTTTACATTTTTCATATAAGTATGTTGGAGACTTAAATATAAAGATCCTCAGCTTGGGGTTGTCTCTGATTTTTGGAACACTAATTTTGTAATGGGTTTTCCCATGGTTGCAACCTACTGCTACGGAACTTGGTTATCAATTGCAGTCAACATGCTAGATGATGTATTGTCTAATATCTATTTTCTCATTGATTTTTACTTTATAGACCATTTTTATTTCTGATGCAATGTTTCATTTTCAGGCCGTTTCTCCATAGCAGCCTTGATATCAATGTTGACTGCTGGTGCAGTTGTATCTTTGCCTTATTCACCGCCAGGTAAACCATAAACAGTCATTTCTAACACATTTGGGTACTTCAAATTAATATGAGTGAGCATCTTAACATATAGAATCTTTGAGTTTGTTATACTAGTGAGTGGAGGAGGATTGGTAAATTAGTGGAAACAAGAAGAGTGGGAAAATTATTTAGCTTCAATTACGTAATATATTGTTGCTACCAATTTGAAGTACTTTTACAGTGGAAATGATGATTATTATGTGGCGTGAGTCTAGTGGGAGACTCTCCTCCAAGAATAGGTTCAACAAAGAGGGTTGCTGGAAGACGTTTGATTTATAGGTAAAGGGAAACGACTCATCTGTTTTTAATTAGAAAAGCAGAAATTTCTAAAATTCAAAACTGGGATGAATGAAACTGATGAAAGATTAATGAACATATAATTCTTTTTAGTGGACTAGACTATTTTGAATGACAGAATGAGATAGGATGGGAAAAAATAAATAAATAAATAAGTATCCATTGTTTTCAAAAAGTTGAGAGGATTTGTATCTTCATATGTGCCTATTATTATAATATCTTTGAAATGGTACTGTTTTGAGTGATACAAAGGCTTACAAGATCTGAAAGTTTTAGAAGTATGTGGTGATATGACCAGAAGCCCAGACTCAAATCTTTATTTGATTTTTAAATTTATCTATCTGGTTAGTGGGAATGAACCAGATGGTTGATTACTAAATGTCCCAAGGATATATCCAAGTTTGGAATCTTATACCTTGATACTCTTGCTTATTTAATTATTATGGAAATATGTTGAGAGAATGCATCTATTTTAATTGCATAATTGGTTGTGTTAAATTCAGATCAAAGTGTAATTTGTCCCAGTTTTAGTGGAACATTTTAATATCATTTCATTTACTTTCTTTTGGCACGTATCTCTATGGTTGACATGACTTAAGACGTGAATCAAGATTACAACTATTTTAAGAATAGCGATATAGATCATATTTAATGTTTGTTCATTCTTGTAAACAGTGAGAAGAGGTGGCCGCCTTCCAGAGGAGATTAAAGTTTCTAGATCTAATTGGCGGAGGGATTGCGTGAAAATTGACTCTATTGATAGTGACAGAGAATCACTTAAGATAGCTCATTCAGCATCACTGATTTATACACATTTTCAAATCAATTCAAAAACGCATCCCACTCAAGCTACGACCGTCATATGTGCAGCAGCTTTGGTGTGTTCTCTGTTTGTCATCTTTAGTGTTTTTCTCCTCATCTCAAATTTTGTTATATATTCCAGTGGCCTATTATATTACTCTTATACCTTAAAGTATGATCATTATGCAGGTTTTGTTCGTTTTGTGCTCCCCTACAAGTCTTCAATTGTCTAAGCTAGACCTTAGGGAAATTAGCTTTATCTGTGGCAAATAAATACCTTTCTTTGCCTTTTGACCAGATATATCAGAAAAAATTTTGTCCTACAATAGTGCCTGCCTCTTCCATTCAAAATGAAGACATGTGTCTTACTTGTGAATAAATGACCACTCACTAATTAAAAGTGTTGATAAATTAAACACATGTCCTCATTTTAAATGGAAAAGGTAGGTACTCCAGTAGGACTGAAAATTTACTCCACAAACAACAAGTGAAGATTAGGTTCTAGATATGCCAAAAAACATAGGGTTGAAGTTTCATGTTAAAGAAGAGCAGATAGGGTTTTGAAGCATGATTGTTGAATAATATAATATTAAGAAGACGGTAGTGAATTGACTTGGAATTTTGAATATGACATAGATTTTATAGAGAATATAGATTGAAAAGAAGGAAAACTAAATCAGAAGATTGATTAACTTCCTCTTGCCCTAGCTATCGCCAAGATTGCAACCCCATACATTCCTCGAATATCTGGCATGTGCCAAATTCACATGATATACTCCAAAAGAGCCTGCGTTCTTCTTTTTAGTCTTGTGAATATGCCAAGAGGGCACTTAGGTGAAGAACATGGAATATCATACCTTATTGTGTTTGCAGATAACATGTGTTGTCAATGTGTTAATGGAATATTCAGTGAAACTTTCTAAGCTTTAAAAATCTTCCCTTGTGATTATTAACCCATGGAATTTGTTTTACATGCTATTCTTCCGCCCATTGTAATGACATACTTCATGTGATCAGAGATAAGTAGCTTTTACCCATTGCTTTAATCTCCTCCAACTTATGCAGAATGCAAGATGTGCTGCAGAACAAACTCAAACTGTTACTCGCCAGGCTCCTACAATCACTCATATTCCTGGTAATTGCCGATTACCAATATTTATAATTTGATAAACTCTATTGTGTGTTTTCTTTCGTCAAATAATAACCTCTCCTGGTTGTTGCAATTGTAAACTGTTCATTTATTAGAACCATGCACTTAATAATTCAGAGCCAATTGTTCCTTCTAAAAGTACTATTATGCTCTTGAAAATTGGAAAAACAGATTAAGTCACATTACTAAAGTGTTATCTGGTTGTTATTGTAAACAGAATTTGTATTCCTAATTTTCATATTTGTGAGATACTCCAATTGATTTTTTTTTTTTCTTTTGGTTTTTGTTCTTTCTCAATATTTTTGTTTTGAGTATCTTATCTAAAAACATTTAGAAACTTGTCAACTCTATATAATACTGTTAAACTTTTTGTAAAGTGTGTTATTCTTAATAGCATATCACAATTAACTGGACTTCTAGGCAAGGAGAAGTCACCACAACTCGATGATGGAGGCACTGGACTTCCTCCTGGTGATGATGGTGATGGTGGTGGTGGAGGAGGGGGAGGTGGAGGCAACTGGTCTGGTGGGTTCTTCTTTTTTGGATTTCTTGCGTTCTTGGGTTTCTTAAAGGATAAAGAAAGTGAAGGACCTTACAGAGATGACCGAAGAAGGTGAAGAATTTGCTATCATGTTTTGAGGCAGATGCATGCTTTTAGTTTGAAGCTTTTGCTGCTGTATTCTTTCATTCCCCTTATTATATATACATACATTAAGGTTTATCTTGGTTAACCAGTGTACTGTTCTTCATGAAGTTTAGTGATATATACAAGCTGAATTTTGTATCGATCTACTGTCACATTAACAAATTGAACTCTATTAGACTCCACTTTGGAAGGGATAGACATAGTCTTATAATTTTTATCAAGAGTCAGATGAGTTTCAGGTTAGTTGATTTGTGATGTTTTAGAGTTACGACTTTGTTTCTTGGGGTACCCCTCCCCCTTCGCCCCTGGAGGTAGCACTTGGTCCAATGTAAACTAGGAAATCCGCATAGCACGAGCAAGGTCGCTAACCCGGTATCCCGTGCGTCTCAGACGTTTTAAGCGTGCCTGCGGGGATGCCGGCTTTGTCCAGCCTAGGTGGCTGCTGCAAATGGTGTAAAGTATATAGTCTTGTACATAATCATTGCTATCGGCTCAGAATTAAATTACGGATCCATTGAAGTCTCTAGAAAACCTTCACCAATTACTTCATGTGAATAGACCAACAATTCTGATAAGAGTAAAAATAATCATACTAAATATGAGCTTATTAAATGTTTACAAATTTTATAAATTCATTATTAAATTTATTAATTTTTATAATTTAATTTATAAAATTTAAAAAAATTAATAATTTATATGCATTTAAATAAATTTTATAAAATTTTGTTCATAAAAGTAAAATTACCTTCCTAAAAGTTCTATAAGCCTCTTAATAAAGATTAAGACCGTTTGAGAGGACAACCTTAATTAAAATTGAATTAAAATATATAAAACTTTCTTGAATTAAGAATTAATTTTAAAAAAAGTTTTTAAACTTTAAAATTTTATACATAATTTTTTTAATTAATTAAATTATATAAAATACTTATTTTATTAATTTTTCTGTTAAATTATGAACAAAATCCTAAATAACCAAAGAAAAGAAACCTAAATGATCCTTAAAAATTTGAAAATTATGGCTCATAGTATCTGCTGACATTTTGAAAGATCCACAACTTCAGCAAATTGTTCTATTAACCTGTGAGATTTTCCTATATATATTCTGGTACATCAATTCGTTTACCTCTTCAATGATTTCTTTTGCTGAATTACGTTTGTCTTACATCTAAAACGAGTTAGTATGGGATTCCTGACTTTTTTGGTTATGAGGTGAACCTCTATGCTCTGGCATTCATAAGCTTTTCAGTGCGCAGAAAACAAATTCTTCTCAGTATGGCGGAATTAGTTCACCTTGGTTATGGAAACACATGAAGTTGACAAGAGGAATATATTCTCCAGCCAATTTCTGAAAAAAGAACTAAATTAATTTCTTACAGTTGTAATCTTTTGGCTCATGACCCATTCTATTTTTAAAAATTAAAGAGGGTCATATAATGGAACAAAGGTAAGATTCCCATCCAATTGCAGAGAAAAAAAGAGATGGGGATAACCACCTTTTCATGGTTATATATAGGATATCTCAGCACCAAGCAAACAAAGACCCAATTCCAAGTCCTTCCGAGAATCCTTTGCTTCAGTTGCCAAGTCCTTCTTAACACCAACGAACTGACGGTGGTGGCATCACTGGCGGGTCCAAGAGCTGGACCTGGGACTGGGATGGCGACAGCGACAACGGCTTTGACTGGTACCTGGCCATGGTGGCCGTGAGCCATGACGATACTGAAGGATGCGACAATGAAGAAGACGACACAGGCAACCTCAAATGTGAAATATTACGGTACAATGCATGACCAGGACCACATAACATAAATAAAAAACCGAATGAAGACATATAAGCACACAATCCTACAAAAGATACAACACAAATAAATGATCTTTGGAAGTCTTAGAAAACTACATACAACTTCAAGACATACATCAAAACAACTCAACAGGATCAATTTGGGTCAAATAGTCTCAGTGACAAAAGCGTTTGTTTTTCTCATAAATGACGTTTATTGCGTCAGACAAATCCTCCGTTTAACCAAGTATTTTCACGTGTTAGCCCAGGAGAGTGCATAAAATGCAAAACAACATAAGACCAATTACTTTCGCTCCCTTTCACTTGCAGCAAAATTCCATAAACTTCCATGCTCGCAAACAAGTGTTAAAACTGACAACCAGATCAGCACATTTATACTAATTCACAAAGAATCGATCAATAGAGCTGCCTGAGAGCCACAAACTGAACTCCAAAACTCTGTTTGATCTCCAAATACATTGGAATTTAACCAAATAAAAGTCTATGAACCGAAAAATTTGTAACAAATGAACACAGAAGAAACAAAACGTATTCAAGTAATTCAAGTGAAGCGCAATCTGAAAGCATAAGCTATTTATAGGGGAATAGACGTTGCTTCGCATGCAGAAGAGGGAGAGATGGTGAATACCAGAGGATTCTACAAAGAGATCGAGTTTGACCCTGCGACCAGCGACCAGCGTTGCTTAAAGCAGCAAGGTGACGTTCTTTCCTCTTCCCCATTTGATCTGGAATTCGGATTTCAGAGACTTGTTCTGGTGGATAACTACTGTGGCGTTGCCATTCTTAAGAACTTTGGTTTTAGGCTAGGAATGTTTGAATCCGAGACGCCTCGTTCGCTCCTTCTCCCTATGATACCAACGAAGCACAGAGCAGAGACAAGGTCGGTTGCGGGTTGCGGATTCCTCTGTAGTTAGTCATTTGCTAGTTCTTGCAGTTCCCTGACTTTGAGCATTCCACGTCGGCAACAAACATTGACAAGTGGAAGTAGTTGCAGGCGGGCCCTTTTTAAAACTCTTTTTTATGAAATTTAATTTAATAATATCGGCGAATTTCTTGGTTCTTCTCTAAGAATTAAATTATGGGTTCAATACTCTCCTTTTTTCTTTATATTTTAAGTGTGGTCTTTTATCACAAAAAAAAAATTAATTTAATAATTACAACTTAACATGTGATAGAAAAGTTTTACACAAAACACTTAAATATTTTTAATATCTACTTATATAAGAGCATGTTTCACACTTGTCAATTGATATAACTACAAACCTAATAAATCAAAATTTTAAAATTTTATAAAATTACCTTACTAAGTTGATATCATTTTAAATTTTATAAAATGATCAAGCAATCTATTTTATTTCATTTAAATTTTTTATTTATAATTATCTCACATAATTTTTTATGACTAATGAAAGTAATTGATTTCATTTAATCTTTATTTTTTTTAATTACTAACATTCTTCTCTAGTTTTATGATTAATCAATTTTATATTACTAAAAATTAGATTTTGATGATTTCAAAATTAGAATCACTTATAATAATTATTAAAATTTATACTAATGAAATTTAATATTTTGCATTCATTTAAAGCAATATATTAAAAGATTTTAATACATTTATTCATTAATGTGAATACAATTTGCAGTTTTAATATTTAACTCACGTATTATTTAAATTAATGGTGTCACATAACAATTGTATTATTCATCGTGAATTTACCATTTGCTATTTCAATTTAACATGAATTTTGTTATGTTATTCTCTTTATTTCATTATTTTATTTTTATTTAGTATATATATATATTAGTTTTATTATTTATTTTTATAAAAAAAGTAATAGAATATATAAAATTATAGTGAAATAAAGAAAAATATTGACAGCATACCAATTCTCTTATTTATTTACAATTTTATTATTTTTATTATAATATTCTGCAAAAGGTCCTTTCGGTTTCAGGTTGTAGCCATTCTCTATCATCAACTTCACCCATATCATTTTCGTCACCTTCACAAAGGATTCGCCACCATCCACTGTGAGTCGCAGAGAACATTGTAATTGATTCTTCAACACTTAGATTGTACTCCCAGAGCTGCTTCCTTTTTAACGCCGGGTTCTTCAGCACTCTCTAAATTTGGATACTTTTTGTTTTTTTATGTTGGTTTCTCGGTCGGATCATATAGATCGATCATTTCAATTGGTTTTCATATGTGGGAAGTAATAAGAATTCATAAACTAATTGTGAAGGTTGCAAATTTTGAATTGCTTCTCAGAACTTTTTGAATTCTGAATCTGGTATTACTCTAACGCAGTGGTGACATGTTTCCTCTGTGAAGTTGGATGTGTGATCATGGATCCATTTTTAACTTATGGCTGCTTGAATTCCAAGATCAGTGACTTGGGTTTAGGGGATAGATGTATTTTCTTTGTTTTCTGCAATTTTTGTTCGGTCATCATGCGTGGTTTCATGAAATTATTTGATGTGGCGTTTATTCTTGTGAAAGTTGTGAGAGAAAAGAAGAATAAAGTAGGAAGCTTAAATTTCTCGTGGTTTTATGTAGTAGAACTAATTTATTACATTGACTAGGTGTATTAATGACATTACATGTTATGTACTTTCTTGTATTCTGCCTCCGTTATGTGTTTGGTTGCATTTAAGAGTCAATAACGGGATCAAAATTGACCAGAGTCTCGGGCTTAATTGCATAAACTTAGAATAGCTATTTTAAGAAGGTTTGGGCAGTAGAAAGGTTGGATAATGGTTATAATACCTTTTCAGAATTACTGTTCATTTATTACAGTTCTCCCACTCCCAACTAGCTCGTTGCCTAGGTTTGTGACTGCAGATAATATTGCAATTACAGAGTCTTTCTGGCCTCCAAAACTTTAATTGTGAGAATATTAGAGCCGATCAAGTCACAGAGGCCCCAAGTAATATAGCAGATGTAAGATATTATCCTCTATGGTTACTAATGGGGGTGCCTTGGGCACTGGTGGTTTTAGTCTGATTCCAGTGAGGTTGGTGTCTGCCCCCTTGCTTGACAGAATGAAAATCTTCTGCAATCCTGGAGGGGTACATCATAACACATTTGATGTAAGCAGCCCCCTTTATGGGTTTACTCACCCATGACAGTTATGCTTTATTCCTGTTTACCAATGGATTTCTCTATTGAGAATTGATTACATATGTTGGCTTCAAGTGATGCCAAAGCCTCCTCTCTTGTGCCATGTGCTATATAACTACCTTCAGAGTAATCTCATATGTTTGGCATTGAAATGCTACTAGTAGGAATTGCATCACTGGTAGATTAGTATTTCTCTAATGTTTAATACATCTATATTGAGGTTTAAATAAACTGGGTCACAATAATCCATATAGAGCTCCTAAAGCGATTTTGCATTTTGCAAATATAGAAACTGTGAGTTTTAGCCTTTTAGTTTTGTCTTCCCTGTATTAATATTATTAGTTCTATGCCATAATTCCTGAATTTTGCAGTGCAACAGTAATATGTATGTATGTGCATATATACGTGTGAGAAAACTTTCAACTAAATACAGAGAACTAACTACATTAATTCATGTGCTTCATAGAAAATGAAAAGCAATAGACTATTTACAGCTTTTGGATGTTGAGTTCTTTAAGTACAATGTAATAACTTCTGGTCCTGTTTAAAGCATAGAACTTGTTATTTTGTGTTTTTATATTGAGTGACCTGATAGACATTTTATTTCAAGTTTGAAAGCAGATATAGTTCTAAGTGCTGCCTTCAATTTCTTACTAATCTTGGCATTTGGTCAGCTGAAGTTGGAAATGGTTAAAAGGTTTATTTCCCCTTTTGCCCGCTTATGGTGACTTTGCAATGAATGAATTGAATAGAAATATCTAACTGTTCTTTTGAAACAGTTATGGAGTGTTTTGATCTTCAAGAGATATCATGTTGCAGTACATAGAGAGATTTAAGAATCTATTGGCTTCCCTGTTGCGATGTTTTGACCTTGATTTATATAAGCAGTCCAGAGGCCTTGAAGATCCTGAACTTCTTGCTAGGGAGACAGTGTGTACGCTATCAACCATTCTTTATTCTTGTTAACGTTACTTCTGCATATAAATTGCAATAGATTGCTGATTTGTCAATCTATGCCTTATGATGAAGAATATAAGTCAGTATCTTGTGTTTTTCCCATGGCTTTTGTGAGCTTGTCACTGGTGGTGCAATAATAAGAGAAGGGGGATGGGACAAAAGGAACAGTGTGCAAGATGTTACTCTCTTGTTTGTGTTACTGGATTCTATTGTCTGCCATATTACTGTCTGGAAATCACCTTCCAATATGTATACTAAAGATAAGCTTTGGTTTTTGCCCATGCATGCAGTTGGTGTAAGTGAAATAGAAGCGCTTTATGAGCTCTTTAAAAAGATCAGCAGTGCTGTAATTGATGATGGGCTGATCAACAAGGTTTGTCTATTTTGTCATTTGACAGGTTGCTTCTTAAGCATGTTATATTTTATTAGTTGGTCATATTTCTTATAATGAAAAAAATTATGTAGTGTTTGAATTTTACTAACCATACTATATCTGATTACTCTTCTATTTCATGGTTTTTATTTCATCAAGAAAGGTCTAGCTTACAAATTTCTATTAGATGTTATCTTCATTTTTTCGCTCTATTCTGACTATTTGCAGGAAGAGTTTCAATTGGCATTATTCAAAACAAACAAGAAAGAGAGTTTGTTTGCTGATCGGGTATTGCTTTCTTTCTCTCTCTCTCTCTCTCTCTCTGTGCTAATATCTGTACTTAAAATTATGAATGTCTTCTGCTTTGCTCATTTCATGTTGACACCCACACATACACAAAAGCAACAGATTTTGGGTCTGTCAATACAAAATGACTAAAATTCTGGTTCTCCTCTGCTTTTTTTTTTTTTTTGTTTATTCTGTTTTGGTTTCTGCTATAGGTTTGTGCGATGTTGCAAGACCTTTATTATCTATTTCTTATCTGTATTAATTTCCAAGTGTGATCATTTCCAATGTCCCACCCCACCCCTCCCCAGGTTTTCCATTGCTTCCTTCTTAGATCAGAAAAATTTGATAAATGTTGAACTTCTGTTGTAGTTTAGGTTGTGATTAATCCACACTAAAAATATTTTGATATTCAGCCTTTGCAATTCTATTTTGGTCTTGGATTAAAATTGAGGCAGGCCTGGGATTTTAGGAAGGGGTGTGTATATATATGCTGTGTACTAGAGTATTATATTTACAAAAACCAACTTCAATGGTGTATGAAATATAAGAACATTAACATTGACTCTGTACCTTGAAAGTATTATAACAGGAGGTTGAGTGTGTATCTGTGCATTTCTATTTACATGCTGGGCAATCAAGTTGATAATGTATATTATGATAATGATGTCAAGTTAGTTTGGTTACCACTTTACCCACAAAACTAATACTACGCATGAAATGGATCTGATATGGTACCTGCAAGAAGAATTTCTGGTAACTTAGTAATATATGAATAAATCAAAAAGAAAAAGTACAATTTCTTTTTACATGCCAGTACAGAATTTTAATGTTGATTTGAATAAGATATATCCATGCTTAACTTGTGTTCTTGCTTGCTAATTTCAAAAGTAAAATTATGTTGGGCTGATGTGTCCTGAAGGTTTACTTTTAACCATTTTAATTATGATAATCCCTTATTATAGGTTCGAACATGTTCCATTTAGATTTTACATGTTCTTGAGAAAATTCACTGTTACCATAATGTTTTCAAATTATTTCTATTTCAAGACTAATTTAAATGCTATCTCAACGTGATACTTCTTTCTTGTATATTGATGTACTACCTGCATCAATTCATATTTCTCCATGTCATTGACATCTCATATGAGCTTCTCTCTATGCATTCAATCAGGTTTTTGATTTGTTTGACACAAAGCACAATGGGATACTAGGTTTTGAAGAGTTTGCCCGTGCTCTCTCCGTATTCCATCCAAATGCTCCTATTGATGATAAGATTGAATGTATGTCATTGGAAATTGTTGCTGTATATATTTGTCACTTGGAATGAAGTTGCTGTACTTCAATTTTTGAGTAGGAGAAAAACATTCAATATGAATCTAATTCTTTAATTTACATACATGGGCCTTCATTATTTATTAAAAAAAATTAAACATACACTAAAACGACATAATATCGCATTTCAGTTTCCTTTCAACTGTATGATCTCAAGCAGCAGGGTTTTATTGAAAGGCAAGAGGTAAAGAGCTGTCTAAGAAAAATTCTGTATCTCTGCTACTCATTTTGGATAAGCCTGATTTATATTTTGATTCTTCTGTAAAGGTGAAGCAAATGGTAGTAGCTACACTTGCTGAATCTCGTATGAACCTCTCAGATGATGTTATAGAAAGTATAATTGACAAGGTACTTCCCCATTCTTTTTTTGCATGCTTACATCTTTTCTGTTACTTCCATTTTTGTTGCATTCAAGAATCTTCAGCGTCTTTTTCTTTTTAGTCTTTTTTTTTGTGACAATTTATCTGACTAATTTCATCATCTAATTTTGGTTTTCTTCAGACATTTGAGGAAGCAGATACAAAGCATGATGGAAAGATTGACAAGGAAGAGTGGAGAAGCCTTGTTTTGCGTCATCCATCACTTCTGAAGAATATGACCCTTCAATATCTCAAGTAATGTCCTAAATAAAATTTCTACTTTCTGTGTATTTTTGGAATTATTTGTAACTCTTTCTAGTCAGCTTCTTGTTGTCACTGTCTACTCCAAACTGGAGAGGACCAATCAACGTTGTCACTGTTGATTGCTTTAATTGATAGTGGGTTACATTTACTTCTCACACTCGATACTATGACATGTTTGCATATAACTTTTAGCATATCCTGTTTTCCTTTTTCTGGCCCTTTCTAACATCCTCTTTTCATGAGTTTGAGCAGGGACATCACCACAACATTCCCAAGCTTTGTGTTCCATTCACAAGTTGACGATACTTAAGCTCAAGTGGTTATTATTATTTCAGTTATGGTTTGTTTGCCTATTGGCTCCAGAGCCACCTCTTACGTGAATAAGGACATACCAGAGAGCTTTGCTCATTCTACATTGGTTATATCTTTGGAGACGCACCTAACGATGTTTACAACTTTGAAGAATCTTTGGTTTTGTGGATTCATGTTCAGTGGAAATTTATCCTATATATTGCTTAAACATGCAATACCATTGTGGTTTTCATTCCTCGAATCCAGGATTTTAATGGGTATAAAAGAACCTGTTACCTAATTACCAGTCTGAAGCTTCAGGTTACATGCGCTTTCATTGCATTGTTTTTCACAGCAAGAATTCGATTTATTTGCGTTCAAAGTTTGTTACGTCATTGAAATGTCAAATTCTGAATATTTCAACCATATCCTCAGTCTTGGATGAATTATTTCGTTAGAAGTTTGCAGAGAATTTCTTTCATAGAAGTTTCGTTATAATGTTGTCCGCATCACGACAAGTCAAAATACGCGAATTTAGATGCGGATAAGAATGTGTAATATGTTTACAAAATACTTGTGTACCAAAGAGAAAATATTTAAACATTTTATTGCCATTTCTTTAAGACGTTGGCTGCAGTAGCCATATATTAGATTTGAGAAGTGCTATTTCTATTACGTTAAAACCACACTTTCATCTACATTCATAATATGGCTTGCAATTTTTTTTTTTAACTCTTGATTTTGTGTTTCTCAGCCATGTTCTTGAGAATCGTAGACTGATCATTACGCATTAGATCTTAACGGCTCTAGCACATTTACGATCCGACCACCGGAGAAGCTTTGGCAACCATAATACAAATTTGACACTATCATTTCTAATATAATTAGCCAGTATGCCATCTAACCGCCCTGTGCTGCAAAGAAAATGCATGTAGCATTATGTTGCACACAATAGTGCAGCACCGGCAATACCTAAAAACACAGTGCAATGCATTCCCGTCAATCACATTTTAGAATACCCCATCAATCTCGCTTTTCCAATCAGGACACACCCATGACCCAACATCAATATTTGAATCCGTAATTTATGTGCTACCAGCAGGATTCCCATATTCCATATTTGGTTACCTAACATTATGTTTAAAACCTGTTTCAATGATAAATTAAGCAACCAGAAATGAAACAATGCATTTGTTAAATGCCCGCAGAGCACAAATTCTAAGAGAAACAAAATACACCAAATTAGATCACAAAAAGTAACTAGATAATTTAAACTCTGCCAAATTGCACTGAAAATACCGTTGACTCCAAAACAAAACACAACATTGTCCAGTATCGTCATCACAACCTCCACTGGCAATATAAAAACCACTATTAATAAAGGTAATAGTCAGATTTAATCAACCTCTTCCATCTTGCTACCCTCAGCGTCAACATCGGCATCCTCCAATGGGGGCATGTCAGCGTCTGCATCACCAGCCTCCTCATCAATGCTCAATCCCAGCTTCAGCATCCTGTGGATCCTGTTACCAAAAGTGTTGGGATCATCCAGGCTGAAACCAGAGGTGAGGAGAGCAGTCTCAAACAGCAACAGAACAAGATCCTTCACAGATTTGTCATTCCTGTCAGCATCGGCTCTCTTCCTAAGCTCATCCATGATGGGATTCTCCGGGTTGATCTCCATTGTCTTCTTGCTCGACATGTACCCAGCCATACTGCTGTCCCTCAATGCCTGAGCCTTCATGATCCTTTCCATGTTAGCAGTCCATCCATACTCACCAGTCACAAGACAGCAAGGGGAATCAACAACACGGTCAGATACCACAACTTTCTCGACCTTGTCACCCAAGACATCCTTTATCACCCTGCAAAGACCCTCAAACTTCTCCTTTAGTTCTTCCTTCTTTTTCTTTTCATCTTCATTCTCATCAAGCTTCAAACCTTCCTTAGTAGCAGACACCAGCTTCTTGCCCTCAAATTCTTTGAGCTGACCAACAGCATACTCATCAATCGCATCAACCATGAAGAGAACCTCATACCCCTTCTTCTTCAGCTTCTCCAGGAATGGAGAGTTCTCAACAGCTTTCTTGCTTTCACCAGTAATGTAGTAAATATCATTCTGACCTTCCTTCATTCTGGTCACGTAGTCCTTGAGGCTAGTCATCTCATCACCACTCTTGGTGGAGTGATACCTCAGCAATTCAGCAATCTTTGACTTGTTCTGAGAATCTTCGTGGATACCAAGTTTGAGGTTCTTAGAAAAGGCCTCATAGAACTTGTTGTAGTCCTCCTTGTTCTCCGCAATTTCAAAGAAAAGTTCAATGCACTTCTTGACCAGGTTCTTTCGGATGACCTTCAGGATCTTGTTTTGCTGCAGCGTTTCTCTGGAAATGTTGAGTGGCAGGTCTTCAGAATCCACAATACCCTTAACAAAGCCAAGATATTCTGGAATCAACTCCTCACAGTTGTCCATAATGAAGACACGGCGAACATACAGCTTGATGTTATTAGGTTTCTTCCTCGTGTCAAAGAGATCAAAAGGAGCCCTCTTGGGTACGAAGAGGATGGCCTTAAACTCAAGTTGACCCTCAACAGAGAAGTGCTTGACAGCCAAGTGCTCTTCCCAATCATTAGTGAGACTCTTATAGAAAGCAGCATATTCTTCCTTTGTGATCTCTTCAGGCTTCCTCATCCAAATAGGCTTCTGCTTGTTCACCAATGACCACTCATGTGACACCTCCTTAATCTTCTTCTTTTTCTTCTCCTCCTTCTCTTTATCTTCATCCACATCCTCAACCTTGCCCTCCTCTTCCTTCTTCTCATCCTCATCTTCATCATCGGAAATTTCCTTCTCAGTGGTCTTCTCAATCCACAGAGAAATTGGGTAGCTGATAAACTCGGAATGCTTCTTAATCAAGTCCTTGAGACGGCGCTCCTCAAGGTACTCCAGCTGATCTTCCTTAAGGAACAAAGTAATTTTAGTTCCCCTGCCAAGAATCTCACCAGATGTGTCTCTGGTTACAGTGAATGACCCACCGGCTTGGGACTCCCAAACATATTGCTCATCATCATTGTGCTTTGAGGTAACAATGACCTTCTCAGCAACTAGATAAGCTGAGTAGAACCCAACACCAAACTGTCCAATCATGCTCACATCAGCACCAGCAGCCAGGGCTTCCATGAATTCCTTGGTCCCGGACCTTGCAATGGTTCCCAAGTTGTTAACTAAATCTGTACAACATTAAACATAAAACGTATTGGAGACAATTTCCCAAATTATATATCCAACACAAACCAATATAACCATAATCTGCCTAATCTTACCAGCCTTGGTCATGCCAATACCACTGTCAATAATGGACAGTGTGTTGTTTGTCTTGTCAGGAACAATGTGAATGAACAGCTCTGGCTGGGCATCAAGCTTGCTTTTATCTGTCAAGCTTTCAAATCGTATTTTGTCCAAAGCCTACAATGCCAAAACATAGAAGAAAGCAGACTCAGAACAAACTCCAGTCAACAATGTTAGGTATTTAATTAAACAACGAAACAGCGAGAGCCCTCCCCGCCCCTCAAACACACAAAAAAAAGCCAACACTCAGATATTTCCCAAAAAACCACCATATTCTCTTATCTTGTGAGATACGATTGAAAAAACAAAGTGAACAAGAATATATAAGTCAACCACATCATTTGAATAAAAAAAAAAATGGGAGGAGGAAAAAGGCATTAAAGAACTCTCCGACAGAAAAGAAAAATAAGAGGGGAAAAACGAGTGTCCTTCAATAATTCAGCTCCAACATTCTAACCCGAGCGGGAAATCTCCGTTCAATCAATAAAAAAAATGGTAAATCCATAAAAGTAACAAAAAATGGCAATGCTTACGGAAAAACCACATAACTTAATAAGCTAATTAAAGGTATTTATAACAGAACATAATCATAACAGACATGATCGATAATTCAAGGGGATATTCATAAGAACAGGCAGATAATGAAACCTAAGCCACGGTAAGCAACTTCAAGTTCAACGACGAGATAGAAATAAGAAACGTACATCAGAGGCGTTGCTGATGAGCTCACGAAGGAAAATTTCCTTGTTGCTGTAAAAGGTGTTGATGATAAGACTGAGAAGTTGGTTGATCTCAGCCTGAAAAGCAAACGTCTCAACGTCCGCCATTGTCGATCTATCCGCGCCTCGACCGAAGGAGAAAGAAGATGATGAAGAAAGTTAGGGTTTGGAAAGGCAGCAGCAGAGAAAGAAGTACTGAGAACGAAACAGCAGCTGGGAAAGAGGTTATATATTCGAAGATTTCACTACAGTTTCCACTTTCTAGATCCTTCTATGACTAATAATTTGCAACAAATATTTTCCGGCAGAAATCAAAGGCCCCGATCGACTTCTACACTCCCACCACAGATCGTTCGGGTTCTTTCTAGAACAGAACTGGCTAATTGACCGTTGACTTGGTTTTAATTTGCAGCCGTCGGATTAAAAGTTACACCGCTCATAAATATATATCCGATTGTGTTTTTTGAAGTAAGCATGCTAGAGAAGATCCATGTAAAATAATATCAATTTTTTCCAAAATAAATAAAACGTGAAAACTTACACAAGAAAAAGAGTATGACACAATAAAAAAAAAAAGAAGTTAATAATTCTCCAAAAATTGATTTCATTCAATGATTTATTATTATTAATTTATAGTAACTTTTTAGCAATATATTTAGCAAATATTCTAAATGAAAAAAGAATCAATTTATCTACTTCAAAAGTTCATAATAAATGAAAACCCATAATATTTTATTAGTAATAAATTGGATATAATGATAGTTGTTATGATCTTTGTATTGATCCAGGCCATGTTACACATCAAACGCACATCATTGGTGTCCATGTTTAGGTGCACGTTTAGTACAAGAATAACAAATTTTATCTTTAAAAAAAATAAGATTGACTTCTTTTTTGGCCATTCTTATTTCTTAAAGCAAGTTTTTTGCACGTGATGCCTTTTTTATACTTTAGGCCTGTATATCTCGTCTAAATAATATGATTTTTTCTTAAATATAATTTGCATTAAGTATGATGTAATAATTAAAAATTTAAATGATATTACAGGAAAATTTAAGTTTAAATCCTATTATCACATTTGTACCAAAAAAATCTACTTCACTTCGATTGTCTGGATGAAAATATTGTCCCATGAGCAGAAGTGTCTATTTGGTATAGTTTTTGCACATTCAAAATCAATCCTAAAAGTTAAAAGTATATATAAATCTCACTATTTTTTAAATATATCTTTATCATTCAATTAAGTGGACTCATATATTTTATAAATACTTTTTAATAATTTTATTCAAACTTACCAAAAAATCAGTTTTACAATTATAACAAATATCACGTAAACACTAAATCATTGCAAGGAGTTGGTCGCACAATGTATATGTACGAAGTATACATAAAGGTTCCTGAAGTTTTACAAAATATTATATTCTCAAAAATGTGATATTCTTTCATAATAAGCATGAAAAATTGTTCCCAAAATGACTAACTCTCAAAAATGTAGTGATGTAAAAAAACAAATCCATTGACGGTAAATTCATAAAATTTTTTGGCCTTGCATAAAAATCATAAAATTTTGAGTACTGTCGCATTGCAACTATCGTAGAGCTTAGTTTAGAAGCCTTATTGACGCTTGGAAAACTGATAGAGTTGATTTTGCCACCGTCTGAGGGCTAAATTAAGAAACTCGCAACACGTGGAAAGTAAAAATCCAATGAAAGACCCAATTTACCAGATCGAAAGTAACTGGATAAACAAAAATACGGAAATTGCCCTAATTGCATTAAAAAACTATAGATATTCCGAAATAGAAGAAACCAACGCACTACAACCAAAAAGAGAAATCACTGTCCCGGACCTCACTACTACCTCCACTAACAACATAAAATTACCACCAAAGGCAACTGCTAAATTAGTCAACCTCTTCCATCTTGCTACCCTCAGCGTCAACATCGGCATCCTCCAATGGGGGCATGTCAGCGTCTGCATCACCAGCCTCCTCATCAATGCTCAATCCCAGTTTCAGCATCCTGTGGATCCTGTTACCAAAAGTGTTGGGATCATCCAGGCTGAAACCAGAGGTGAGGAGAGCAGTCTCAAACAGCAACAGAACAAGATCCTTCACAGATTTGTCATTCCTGTCAGCATCGGCTCTCTTCCTAAGCTCATCCATGATGGGATTCTCCGGGTTGATCTCCATTGTCTTCTTGCTCGACATGTACCCAGCCATACTGCTGTCCCTCAATGCCTGAGCCTTCATGATCCTTTCCATGTTAGCAGTCCATCCATACTCACCAGTCACAAGACAGCAAGGGGAATCAACAACACGGTCAGATACCACAACTTTCTCGACCTTGTCACCCAAGACATCCTTTATCACCCTGCAAAGACCCTCAAACTTCTCTTTTAGTTCTTCCTTCTTTTTCTTTTCATCTTCATTCTCATCAAGCTTCAAACCTTCCTTAGTAGCAGACACCAGCTTCTTGCCCTCAAATTCTTTGAGCTGACCAACAGCATACTCATCAATCGCATCAACCATGAAGAGAACCTCATACCCCTTCTTCTTCAGCTTCTCCAGGAATGGAGAGTTCTCAACAGCTTTCTTGCTTTCACCAGTAATGTAGTAAATATCATTCTGACCTTCCTTCATTCTGGTCACGTAGTCCTTGAGGCTAGTCATCTCATCACCACTCTTGGTGGAGTGATACCTCAGCAATTCAGCAATCTTTGACTTGTTCTGAGAATCTTCGTGGATACCAAGTTTGAGGTTCTTAGAAAAGGCCTCATAGAACTTGTTGTAGTCCTCCTTGTTCTCCGCAATTTCAAAGAAAAGTTCAATGCACTTCTTGACCAGGTTCTTTCGGATGACCTTCAGGATCTTGTTTTGCTGCAGCGTTTCTCTGGAAATGTTGAGTGGCAGGTCTTCAGAATCCACAATACCCTTAACAAAGCCAAGATATTCTGGAATCAACTCCTCACAGTTGTCCATTATGAAGACACGGCGAACATACAGTTTGATGTTGTTAGGCTTCTTCCTTGTGTCAAAGAGATCAAAAGGTGCTCTCTTGGGTACAAAGAGGATAGCCTTAAACTCAAGTTGACCCTCAACAGAGAAGTGCTTGACAGCCAAATGCTCTTCCCAATCATTAGTGAGACTCTTATAGAAAGCAGCATATTCTTCCTTTGTGATCTCTTCAGGCTTCCTCATCCAAATAGGTTTCTGCTTGTTCACCAATGACCACTCATTTGACACCTCCTTAATCTTCTTCTTTTTCTTCTCCTCCTTCTCTTTATCTTCATCCACATCCTCAACCTTGCCCTCCTCTTCCTTCTTCTCATCCTCATCCTCATCATCGGAAATTTCCTTCTCAGTTGTCTTCTCAATCCACAGAGAAATTGGGTAGCTGATAAACTCGGAATGCTTCTTAATCAAGTCCTTGAGACGGCGCTCCTCAAGGTACTCCAGCTGATCTTCCTTAAGGAACAAAGTAATTTTAGTTCCCCTGCCAAGAATCTCACCAGATGTGTCTCTGGTCACAGTGAATGACCCACCAGCTTGGGACTCCCAAACATACTGCTCATCATCATTGTGCTTTGCGGTAACAATGACCTTCTCCGCAACAAGGTAAGCTGAGTAGAACCCTACACCAAACTGTCCAATCATGCTCACATCAGCACCGGCAGCCAGGGCTTCCATGAATTCCTTGGTTCCGGACCTTGCAATGGTACCCAAGTTGTTCACCAAATCTGTACAACATTATATATATTATGGATTAGAGACAATTTTATCAATCTATATTTCGAATACATACCAATGCAATTATAAATATAATAACTAACAATCTGCTTCATCTTACCAGCCTTGGTCATGCCAATACCACTGTCAATAATGGTCAGCGTGTTGTTTGTCTTATCAGGAACAATGTGAATGAATAGCTCTGGCTGGGCATCAAGCTTGCTTTTGTCTGTCAAGCTCTCAAACCGTATCTTGTCCAAAGCCTACAGCCAAGATTGCAGAAGACAGACTTAGAACAAACTCCAGTTAACAATCAAAGAAAAAGTATTTGCTTAATCACGCGTTAGAAAAACCACTAAAAGCCGCCAACTCAAATAAACCACTCCCAGGCAAAATTGAAAAACAAAATTCGAAACAACTGTCAGATAGATCCCTAGATGTGAAACATTCGATTGACATGAAAAGTATTACTACCAGCACTTTTAACATATATGGCACTAGTTCTTCCAACAATAGAGAAAACCAGAACATCCTATTCTCGTTCGAAAAATAATTATTGAAAAAGCCACAGTCGCAGATAGTGATCAAAACCATAACATTATCGAACAATCTATATTAGGTATCCGCATAAATAATCTCCAAAAACACAATATGAGTGAATCTTGTAATAATCAAATTTAGCAAAATCAAAATGATTTCTCAAAACCGGGGGGAAAACTCCGTTTCAGCTACAAACAAGCAAGGAATCCACCAACATCATGACGAACATTAACACTAAAGTAGCAAAAGAAAAATTGAATCCACCAACAGAAAGTAACCATAACAGAAAATCAAATACGAAGCATTACAACAACAATCGGTTGTAGATTCAAAAATAAATTCACACAGATCAAGTAGGACAAGAAAACCTCAACAAGCTGAGTAAGCATAAAGTAAACGAGAAAATACGAAAGAATAAACGCACATCAGAGGAATTGCTGATAAGCTCACGAAGGAAAATCTCCTTGTTGCTATAGAAGGTGTTGATGATAAGGCTGAGAAGCTGGTTAATCTCAGCCTGGAAAGCAAAGGTTTCAGTCTCCGCCATTACCGATGTATTTGCTTCTCAACCCAACGAGAAAGAGGAAGAAGATGACGAGAAGTAGGGCTTTGGTATGGAGAAGCAGCGGAGGGGAGGCAGTGAAAAATGCGAACGAAAGGAGGCGTTATATGGGACGGATCTCTAGGGTTTCTAGATCCTTCTGTGACCAATAATTTGATCGGGTCTTGAGGAAAAATCAAAGTAAACGGCCCGATTCCATTCTTCGGTCCCTCATTCGGGTCCACTTGTCCCTTTTATTTTATTTTAGTGAAATAATACACATCTTTTTAATATTTATAAGGTAATTTTATTAACGACATTTTATAATAACATGTTGGGACAAGATGTCTTATAATAATTACTAATTTGAAGAAAATAAAATTTATTTGACAAGATAAAATTACTAAAACCTATGGTATAAGTTTATTATATTTAAATTATTAAAAAAATAATTTTAGTTGAAAAACTAATATAATATTATTTTTTAATAAAAAATAATATTTTTAATTTCTTAATTTTTTTTAAAAAATAATTTAATTTTTAATTTTTATGTTAAATAAATTTATTTTTTATAAGTATAATTAAAATAATTTAATTTTTTATTTATCAATTTTTTTTGATATGATATAAATCATCAACAATAACTTAAATATAATTTTATTTATTATAATGTAACATAATATTTTATAAATTTTTTTAATTTAATTAAAAAATTAAAAAATATATAAAATTAAAATTAAAATTTAAAAAAATAAATAACTTTACACTATAAGATAGGTATTAAAATTTTTATAATAAAAATAAAATTTAAATTTTTATTAATTAATTATATCATATTACAAAAAAAATTAATAAATAAAAAGTTAAATTATTTTAATTATATATATAAAAAAATTAAATTATTTTAATTATACTTAAATTTCAATTATAATTATTAAAAAATTAAATTTATTTTACTTAAAATTAAAAAAATTAAATTATTCTTTTAAAAAATTAAAAAATAAAAAATGCCCTATGTTCTTTTCTAGTATATTCCATACGTTGTATATTAAAGCAACAAAAGATGTATTATTTTATTAAAAATAAAGATGGATTTATGTCTATTATAAAATAAAAATTTTATCAAAATTTTACAATTTAATCTTATAATTTGATCATACCGTAAGATCTCCATTTAAAATTAAAAAAAATAAATGTGAGGTCTGGATATTTGTCGAAAACAAAAATGAGGCCTAGAAAAAATCCGGAAAAAAAAGTGTGCGTTCGTGTATAATTTACTGACATCATTTTTTTAGCGACGTTTCAGAAGCCTTATCCGTTATCGAGCACAGCGTCTCAAGTCTCAACCTGCGCAAACCTCAAAACCGAGGATGGGAGTTTTACAATTTCGATTAGTGCCCCCGCCATACTCTGCTTCTCTATCTGCATCTCTCCGGTAAAAAGAAATTCTCTCTTTACTTATTCTCAGGTTGTTTTATCTTGATTTGACAACGTTTTAACTCCATGACCGTGATTTATGATTGGCAGAACCACTTACACGAATTTTGTCAGTTCCTTACTTTTCTCCTTACAAAATTGTACTATCTTGTGGGGAGTTCATCTTTTTGTAATTGTTCTCTGTAGCCTTGGATTCTTGCCTTGCTCTCTTTGCTTTCTTTGCTATTTTTCACCTACATTCCTTCCTGAAAGCTGTTAACCTATTCTTGATTGGTTGGTAGTAATCAAATACGGGTTAGCTTTGGGTTTCCCTCTGATATACCGTATTTAGCTTCTGGGCCTGTGTTGGAAAGCATTTCTCTTGAATGTGTTTCAAATTTTGCATAAATCCAGCTGCATGGAGAATGGAAGTCTCAAATATGGTGGGTCTAGGAGCTTGCATAACAGAACCTCTACAATAACAGTAAAATGTTTTTCAAGAAGGCTAATTCTGCAGTTTCTGGGGTTTAGCTACATATGGAATGCTTGTCCTGTTCTGTCCGCACCAATTATGCCAGAGATGAAGGAACCTGAAGTCTTGCGGTTGGCCTGTCTTTTTCTTTTCTTAATGTTGTGAATTGAGAAATTTTCACGGTATTGTGGTATGTGATTATCAATTTTAATGTGAAGCATGTAGGACATTGAAGCTAGACAGCGGGGTGAGGATTCAAGGTACAGAGGTCTTAGATTTGCAGATAAGCTTTTAGGGAAGGTGCTGTGCATATTGTTTAAATTGTTAATGCGGGGGCACTTTGAAGTTCATACTGATCAGTCCACTTCCTGTTTTATAACAATATTGGTCAACAAACATTGAATTAGAAGTTTCTATCTCTAGTGTTTCCTTTTGGCACCACATTTATCTAAAGGCCAATGCAAAATTTTGGACATAATAAGCTATTTATGTTAATTTTCGTGTTAGATATCATTGAAGGGGGAGGACCAGAAGCACACAATGGAGATTTGGTTGAATTTAACTACGTGTGCAGGCGTGCAAATGGATACTTTGTACACAGGTAATTTTATACTGTGAATCTTTTTCTTTTCACTAAATTATATCTGACCTTGCTCTCCCTCTTTGACTGGGTTCATACATGTTTTATGATAGCACTGTGGATCAATTTAGTGGAGAAAGCAAGCCTGTTACACTTCCTTTGGATGAGAACCAGGTTAGTTTGCTTTCATCCGGCATGTGGAGTCCAATGAACTCTGGAAAAAATGGCTAATGATAGGAGGGGGTTTGTTTGTTGTTTTGCAAACAATTCAGCAGTCACATAATAAAAGTCGTTTCTTTGAACAGCTGATCGGGGGCTTAAAGGAAGTCCTGACTGGCATGAGAGTTGGTGGTATGCTAAAAAATGATTGTAATATTTCTCTTCTGTTTTTGTCCAGACAGATTTGGCACACCATCCACTGTGGTTCTTAATTTATGGCAATTTGCGTTTGCTGTCGCTCTGGAATCTTATACACTGAGTTTCATTTCTAGGAAAGAGAAGGGCGCTGATACCACCTTCTGCAGGATATGTAAATGAGAAGTTGAAACCAGTACCTGATGAGGTTAGATATGCATTTGTTATTGTAAATGTCAATAGTAACCATTTAACCATACCTGATGATGATTTTTCAGTTTGGCCCTCGACGCAGCCTTTTGTCTCATGCAAAGGAGCCTCTGGTGTTCGAAGTTCAACTGCTGAAAATTTTGAGTCTGGCTTCATCAAATGATTAGCATTAGAGCCTCTATCTTTTCAGTTTTGGAGTCACAAGGAAAGGGAAAAAGTGGCTTACTAAGGGTAGAGAAGGGTTGAGATGGGAACAACTTCCTCCTTGTTTGGATGCTTACTGGAGGAGGAGAAAAGAATCTTCTTTTCCTTCGGTGAGAGATGAAGGGAAAGAAAAAGTAGGAAGGAAGAGCTATAGCTGTAAAATTCTACTTTAACATCTGACTTTCGTGAAAAAAGTTTATCACATTATACGCATATCATTAAAGTTATTATTATATAGTCACCAAAATTTTGCTTCATTTACCTTAGGAAGTGAAATTGACAAATGAGAAAGCTAATGCAAGTGCAACAATCAGGGTTCTAACCTCTACCACCCAATTTGTCCATGTTTTTTTTTTTAAATATATTGATAACACCTTTATGTGATTTTTTGTTCTTTTCTTGTAATTGGATATATGCAACTTTTGGATCAAAATTTCAAATGAAAATTGGATCCCTTCGAACAGAAGTTGGGAAAAGAAATATATAGCGCTAATTAGATTTAATTTTAACATTTACTTAAAATATAATAAGAGAAATATATAACGCTAGTTAGATGTAATTTTAGATATAATTACTACAAAATAAATATATAAAATATACAAATTTACTTAATAAAATAAATTATAACGATATTTTAAGAAAATTTAGAACTCATACACATTTATTATTAAAATGAGTTTTAGATAAATAAAAATTATACTAAACAAACTCAATATAATGTTCATACCTCACCTTATGTCTATGAGATATTCCAATACGTTCATGAATAATTTATTATTAGCATAATAAACAATTTCAGTTAATTTGTGCAATTTATCTATTAAAAATTAATTGTTATGATATTTTATATTTAAAAAATAAATATTAACTAATTTTTTTTGGTTATCTAATAACTTCTTTTTTATACCATAAATGATAACCGTTAAAATAACTATTTGTCTATTTCAATAAATAAATTATACAAACTTAAAAAGTGAAAATTGTGGCGTTGTGGATAGGCATGTCAAAACGAGTTGGCCCGCCCAAACCCGCCCCGACCCGCCAAAGCCCGCAACTAAACGGGGCGGGGCGGGCTGGCCCGTATAATAAGCGGGCTACAAAACCTCAGCCCAGCCCAGCCCACCCCGCGATGGGCTGCGGGTTATGCGGGCCAACCCATAATAATTTAAAAAAATTATTAAAAATTAATATTTACGAAATTTTACTTCCAGTTGCAGTGTTACTTGAATAAATGCAGGTAAAGCTTCAACTAAAGGAATGGATAAAATAGAAGTACAACCTGATCCATGCCTATTACCTAATTTTTTCCATTCTTGCTACCAAGATATCATAAAAATTCTCATCAACATATCTATTTTCCCTGATAAATACAACTATATATAACATCATGAAATAAGATCATGGCAATAAATACTAAATAAGATAAATTGTTTCTATTCAACAGAGAAAAACGAGTAATTTATGATAAAATTCTTGAGGCCTAAACTTAAAGAGAAACTCCTTTACACAACCACATATTACTTGTATGGTAAAAGCTAAGTTGGTCAGCAGTAACATGTGTTAGGCTCCAAAATTTGAGCTTCAGTGTGTTAACAGTTATAACAGGCTAGCTTAACAAACTTAGAACTAACTAGACTAAAAGGAATCAATTTGAAACATAAATTAAAATTACAAACAAAAAGACCTACCTACCATAGAAGCTGCTGATCTTGTTTGGTAGAAAAAACATAAAGATCACAATAAGGCACCAACATATAATTTTCATCATCCAGCCTCCATGGTGCAAATTATCTCAAGGATCCTTCTAGTTTTTGACACCAATCATTAGAATTGCCAAAATTGTGAAAAAAAGAAAATTTCCCAAGCTGACCCATAGAACTGCATCTGTTTCAAACCATTCTCTGCTAGGTGTAAATGTAAAATGATTGATTCCTACAGCAATAATAAAAAAAATTAATGATACATCCATCTTCAAACACATTATAAGAATTCTATTTGTCCAAGTATTTCGTTAACTTACAAGGGATATTTCAGTATCACTGATTCACTATCACAATTGGCTTCTAACTCTCCCCAATTAGATTTATCTACACCACCAAATTACATGCACACATTAACATAGTAATTAAAATGTAGTATCAATATGGTAACTATCATAAATATGCAAAAATAATAACTCACATCTTCATTGTCTTGTCCTTCATCCTCATTAAGTAATTCATATTGAGTATTTGAACCTTCTTTTGATAATGTTGTCTTAACTTTTATTGCATCTTCATCACCATCTACAACTAAGTAAATAATTAAAGTGATTATAACATTGTGGTACTGAATATAAATTTTGAATTAAATAATTAACAAATTATAAACAAAACAATATTACCATTGAAAGAAAAACCATGTAGCCAGTTACGTGTGCAAATAAGAGCTTCAACTTTTTCAGGAAAGATACGGCTTCTATATTTGTTAAGCACATGAGCACCAATGGAAAAAGCTGATTCTGACGCAACTGTAGTAATAGGAATAGCCAAGACATCACAAGCCATTACTGATAAGATTGGAAAACGATGCTTATTCATCTTCCAATACTCTAATATATCTAAATATTCAAAAAAACGAAATTCAAGCTTTGGCTCCTCCAAATAGAGATCCAATTGAGATTTTCCAGCATTTGTCACAGTTTGACTCTCAAATATATAAATTTCTTACATTAAATGAAGCTCAAGACAAATAATAAACAAATTAGATATATACATATATAACTAATATGTGCAAAAATAGTAAAGTGATTAATTAAAGAAAAAATAACTACAACATTTTACTTACATCAAGAATTTTCTTGCCTTTATTCAACCTTCCTCCCTCACTTGGTCTAGGTGTGAGTGTAATAGAAGATTGAGATTGAGAAGAACTTGGTGCACTAGAAGATTTGACATATTGTTCAAAAAGCTTGTATAACATTGTCCTTACATTTTTAATCTTCTCTTGACAAGTAAATGCATCAACTTTTGAGTAAAAATACTCCAGCATCGCAAGCTTTATGCGTGGGTCAAGAATAGCTCCAAGTGCAAGAACAACGCTATAATCACTCCAGTATTTATCAAACTTTTCTTTCATTTTCTGACACATGTCACTGATTACCAAATCTTCATTTTTCAAGTTTTCCAACAACAAACATTCAATCTTCCATACTTGCATAAAATGCAAATTAGAAGTAGGATAAGAAGAACCAGAAATCAAGTTGGTAATATCATAAAATGGCTCTAACAATTCACATATTTTCTCTCCTCTTTTCCACTCCTCAACTGAAGGACAATCTTTATAATTCCTATCAACCACTTTAAGAGATGCAAAAGCCTTTTTATACTTGATGGCATTGTCTAACATCAAATATGTTGAATTCCAACGAGTGGACACATCCAAACATAAGCCAGCATTAGTGTCAATATTACCAACTTGTTGCACACATTCTTCAAATTTTAAAATCCTACTTTCAGAACCTTTCACATACTTCACAGATTCTCTAATTTTTTTCAAGGCCTCACTAGCTACTTTCAACCCTTCTTGAACAATGAGATTTAATATATGAGCAGAACAACGAACATGAAAAAGTTCACCAGCACATAATAAGCTATCATGCAAACATAATTGTTCTTTCAGAATATCCTTCATATTATTATTATTTGAAGCATTATCCAACGTGAGAGAAAAAAATTTTTTCTCAATTCCCCATTCCTTTAAAAAATCATACAACCTGGTAGCTAGTTCTTCCCCAGTGTGTGGAGGAGGCATATGAGCAAAATTAAGTATTTTGCTGTTTAATTTCCAATTATCATCAACAAAATGAGTAGTCAAGCAAATGTAACCCTCACTAGTGCAAGCAATCCATACATCTGAAGTTAAACAAATTCTATTAGGAATCTTAGCCAACATTTGCTTAAGCTGCTCTTTCTCCCTCCTATAAATTTTATTGATATCAGTAATCACAGTATTTCTAGAAACAAAAATAACATCAGGATTAATATACTTCACCCAAGCTCTAATCCCAGCATATTCAACAAATGAAAAGGGCAAATTATGTTGGATGATTGCTGTCGACCATGAAAAATTTTCATATTTTGTGATTTGTGAAGTGGCCACCAATCTAAGGTGAGATCGGACACCTAATTAAAAATGGTCTGCATTTAAAAAGTTGAGTTCGGGGGTTGGTTACGTTTTACAGAAGGTGTTAGCACCCTAAACGCCCTTTCGGTACCAAAATGATCTAAATAATTTACTTGATTTAATTAACGTTGGTTTTAAATAAATATTTTTGAAAAATAGTTTTTACCCATTCCGGGTTAGAATATTTAATTAATCACTTCATGCAAATCCCCTTTCTATTCCAGTTTGGGGTTTGAAAATAATTTCAAGAAAATCCCATCTCTATTCCAGATCAGGGTTTTTTTAAAAAGTAATTTTTGAGACAGTCCCATCTCTATTCCAGATCAGAATTTTAAAAATATAATTCTGAAAGATTCTATCTCTATTCCAGATCAGGGTCTTAAAAATATAATTCTGAAAGATCCCATCTCTATTCCAGATCAGGATTTTTTTGTAAAAATAGTTTTATAAAGATACCCATTCTATTTTTTATGAGATAGAGTAAAAAAAAATGTCATTCAAGTGGTTATTTATTCCTAATTCATTTTTATTTAAAAGAATATGAATTGCTTCATTATTTTATTTCTTCTTTTTTTAAAAAAATTTTCAAAATGTGTAAAGTCTAATTGTATCTTCTACTATTATTATTATTACTCATTATCTTAGTTCCAATATAACGTTAGCTTTTTAAAACATGATAAGTGAGTTAGAAAAAGGAAACAGTCACGTGGGAATTGTAGCAGCATGGACATGCAAGGCTACGGGTATGAAGGCAGAGTGCACCGACGAAGGAGAGCTAGCGAATTCTCGGACGAACTGAGCTAGCTGCAGCGCTGCAACGTGAAGACGTTGGCGTGGTCCGAGATGCTGACGACGTGACGGTAAGTCGAACAGCGATCGAGCAAACAGGAGCAACACTCAGCGACGTGTGGGAGGCCGAACAAAACATACTGGAAGTCGGGCAATGTCGCGAAGGATGTCAGACTGAAGCGAGCGATGACTGGGCAAGTTGGGGCCGAGTTGGAGGCCAGGCCGAGACGGAAAGCAACTGAGCAAGTTGGAGACGCTGCAGCGGGGTGAACGATGGAAGTAGAGACGCTGCAGCGGGGTGAGTTCAACCTAACGACGGCAATGGAAGACTGGCTGATTGTGGCGCGACGAGAACGAGTGTTGCACGACGAGAACCGAAGGTAGTGGTGCAACTGTCGGGCCTTCTGATGGTTCAGCAATAGCATGATGGCAACGAACAAGTTGAGATTGAGACGGGCAGTGGTGACGATGGGTACCCTGTAGAAACAGCATGGTACGTTTATCCGGCTGATGATGCAACAAGATGGCTAGTGAGCAACAGCGCTGGTTCTGGTTCAAGGTGCCAGTTTCTTCAAAATAAGAAGGAGTCCTTCGAAAAGGAGGCAATGATGGCAAGGTGGTGAAGATGCCGGTCTGTTGAGAGTGCAGTGAGAACTAGTCCTCCAAAGAACTATGGCTGAAATATTTTTATCCAAACGGACGATGACGGTGGAGAGAATAAAGAGAGAGCTAGCGGAAGGTGAGGAAGTTGGAGATGTTCCCATGTGCCATTGAACTTCCCTTTTTTTTTTGTGTGTGGCAGTACTCCTGAAGGTGTAAGCTTCTCCTTTTTTAAGTGAAGGTGAGGGTAGAAAAGTCTGGGTGAAGGCCCCTTCGTTTCTGAATGTCAAAGGTGGAAATTTTTGTTTCTTTCGTGCTCACCAATTTCTCTTTAGATGTCAAGAAATTCAGCCTTATTTTTTACCTTGTTACTTTATTTCTTCATATTTTTCCTTTTTTCCTTTTTTTGGCTGCATGCCGACACCTCCTTGGAAGTCAAGACTTTCGGCCTCCTTCTCTTTTTTCTTCACTCACGGCTCCTTTCTCTGATTTTTTCCTTCTTCACATGGCTCTTCCCTCTTTTCTTTTTGGTTTTGTCTTCTTCTTCACCTTTTTCTTCTTTCTCCTACGGCTAACAACCACATTTTGATTTTCTTTCCCTCCTTTTTTTATTTTCCTTCTTTTCTTTTCACACTTCTTTTTTCCTTTTTTCTAATTTTTTATTTTTAATTTTTTAACAATATTATTTACATTTAGGACCCAAAAATATCTTTAAATTTTTTATTTTTACTCAATTAAATTTTAGAAAAAAAATATATATTCAAGTAAGATAATTTTAGAACTCATGCATGGGTCCACTTTAATTTTTATGGTCCGGACAAAATTAGGTGTCTACAATCGCAGCAGCACATAATTCACGCTGAATTTTCTGATCTATTTTCCTACTTCTCAATTTCATATCTCCATCTATAATCATTTGTCCCACATCTTGAAACTTAAGCATCTTGCACTTTGGCAAATGACGTTTCAATGTGGAAGTCCCATATTTATGACCAGCAATCTTATATTCAGTTTTACATGCATTACATTGTGCTCTTTCAATTCCATCTTTTCCAATCCCTAAATTTGTGAAAAAATTTCACACTTCAGAAGTTTGTTGTCTACTCCTTTTCTTTGTTCCACCTTCAGATTTTTCTAGCATTGACTTTTCAAGTAAGATATCATCATCCAAATTAATAGATTCCATGACTTAATCAAATCAAATTCAGCTACCAAAGCCCAATTGTTCTATCTAGGTAAAAAACAAACAACAAATTTAGAAAGCAAACATGAGACTAACTACAAAGAGACAAGCAACAATAAACAACCATGGAGCATGACATACATATGAATCTAAATAATTAAATATGAATATAGAATTATCGAGAAAACCTATAGAGAAGTAAAGTGACAACATAACACAAGAGTAGGGAACAGCTAGATCCCCTGAGAGACACAACAGAATAATCACGTTCTACCTTACTTTCTTCTGTTTGGAACAATGGGGCCTCTTGTTTTGGTTAAAAAATTGTCTTTTCCTTGGCTCTATCGGTTCATTTAATAGTTTATACATATGCTTATACATATGCGATGGGAAAGTACAATTGCAATGCATTGGGAGGTAAGTTTGCCAATACCATAAGCATACTGAGCAAAAAAATACTTTTCACTCGGTACACAATGAACAGACCCAAAATCAGTTCAACAATACAAGAAAATGTCTCCTTTCAACTTCTTATTCTCTGGTAAGGATGGCGTCAAGCAGTTTAGTACATGGCTTTGCAATTTAACAATAAATATAATAAGTTTAAAAATGCAAATGTAAATGCACTATTTTAGTTTGTGTTTGTGTGCTTGAGTGCATGTCTGTAATGGAAAAAGTAAATATGTGCATATTCTGCAAAATGAATGTAACGAAATTTTTTCCAAAGTACATGCAAATCTTTGGAACATCTACACGCTGAGAACAGATTTGGAGCTAATCTTAGCAAAATATAAAATTAGCATACATGAAAGGAACACTGACCTGAAGAGTAGAACCACTATCAATGGGTGTGCTGTGTCCGTGTGCGTACTGTGTAGCGGCGTATCACTTAGGATTGGCGTTTGGGAATTGGGACGGCGAGATGACGAGACACGGAGACAGCAAGACGACCTGACGGCGATGGCGGGACAGTGAGAAGGTGAGACAGCGAGACGGGCCAAACGGCGAGATGGCGAGACGGTGAGGTGAGACCGTGAGAGAGCGACTGAGGTCTGAGGACTGAGGGCGAGGGTGAGGCGCGAGGGATGCTTCTTCGAGAGTCGAGACTGAGTCACTGACCGAGAGGCGAGAGCGACAGAGGGTCTGAGAGACTGAGATAGCGAGAGATGGAGACAGTGACCGAGAGCGACGGAGGGTCTGAGAGACTGAGATAGCGAGAGACGGAGAGTCGGAGACAATGAACTGATCTGAGTCTGAGATAGCGAGAGACGGAGAGAGTGCACTGATCGTGATCGAGAGGCGAGAGTGACGGAGTCACGGAGGGTCTGAGTCTGAGATAGCGAGACGGAGAGAGTGAACGAGGTCTGAGGACTGACCGACTGAGGGTGAGGGTGAGGCGCGATGCGAGGGATGCTTCCTCGACTCTGACCGAGAGCGATGGAAGGTCTAACTTCTGAGAGACTGAGATAGCGAGAGACAGAGACAGTGACCGTTGGACCAAGAGCGACAGAGGGTCTGAGAGACTGAGATAGCAAAAGAGTTGAGAGACGGAGACAATGAACTGAGGGAGTGAGGGTCTGAGTCTGAGTCTCTGAGATAGTGAGAGACGGAGAGAATGAACAGTGAACTGATCGATACTTCATACTTGAGACTCGAGAGCGACTGAGCGAGTGACAGACTGACGGGAGAGTCTGAGTCTGAGAGCTATCAGCTATGCCTGTGCTGCTGAGTGCTAACCGAGAGCGACTGAGAGTCTGAGAGCTATGCGGCTACACCTGTGCTACTGTGTGACTTGTGACTTGTGATATTGACAGTACGGGACAAAAATTCTGGAGCATGTAACGTGTCACGCCTTGCAACTTCAAACCTGAAAATTTTGTCGTTTTAGGGAGTAGCATGCGAGTTATGGCCCGCGGGTTAACCCGTCCCAAACCCGCTTTAACCCGCAGGTTATACGGGACAGGTTAATTTACCCGCAAATAAACAAGTTTAATATGAAGTAACCCGCTCCGCCACGCCCGGGGCGGAGCGGCCCAGCGGGCTCAACCCATATTGACATGCCTATTTGTGGAACAGCCCATCATCATCGCCATGACCATCAGCGATCATCCCACCAGCACCCTTCATTCTTGACCTATGCGCTTGTTACTCAAAGCTTATTTCAAAATAAACTCATGCTCAGAGAGTCGCTTTTTCTTTCAATCCGACATAGTTTTTTTACTGAAGAAGAAGAATCGCAAACATTAGGGAACTAGCTGTTTTGGTGTTGATTGCTATACCCTTCAATTCCACTCCCTGCGGGATGATATTCCTGTAATTATTTTTTTTTCCCTTAAATTGGTTAGTTGGTGTTTGGGAGCTGGGAAAATAAAATCGAAAAATGCAGAAAATGGCGCAGGGATGGTTCTCACCAAGCACTGACAGTGACGACCAGCAGAAAGCCTCGTCCTCTCTATTGGCCGACTGGAACTCGTACGCATCATCACAATCCGCGCTGGACAGTTCAAACTCGGGGCTTGGTTTCGATCTGGAAGCTGCCGTTAGGTCTGCTAACGACACAGTCACCGGCACTTTTAACGTGTAAGCCATGCCTCCTACTTCTTACAGTGTATTTATGTACATACAGTTGAATCTGGTCCTGGGTTTTTGATTGTTATGCATTTCAGAGTTAACTTTGTGTTGGGTTCTTGGTACATCGCTGTTCTGTGACTGTTACCAGATAATATGTATAGGAGTATGATTGATTGAAATTTAAATGCATATTTATGTGTGTATATGCATGATCAATTTATTAGGAGTGAAATTTATCCGTAGTGAGGTTGTATAACTGAAAGCGTTTGCTAGAATATTCTGTAGTACTGCCTATTTTTGGGTAATGCTGTAGTATTGACTGATTCTGGTTTTATTTTGGTTAAAGTATGCACTAATGGCATTTGAAGTCGTATTAAGAACTTCCTTTTATAAAAAAATTCTCTCAAAATTCATTTTATACTGAGTAAACGGAGGATTTTAATTGATTATTATTAATGTCCAGAATCTAGATGTTTTTATATCAAGCATAAAGGTTCAAAACTGGCCAGATGATTTGTAAATTCAGGTTAGGGTAGGAGATGAAATAAGATCCAATAACTCAAATCGTTGTCAGAGTTCAAGATAACTCAATGTAATAGTGAAAAGAACTGTAATAAACTCTGAAGTATAGATCTGAGTAAAAATGTTTGAATAGACCAATTATTAAAGTAAATGTCATACCCAAGAACTAAAGATAATGCTAGAAAGAAATCTCAACTTTTTAGTATCCTATTTCTTTTCCACATTATAATGGTTATAATTAGAATTGTTAAAATTAGAAAGAAGCTCATTTTCCAGCTGCTACTTTCATTTACCTTCTTTTATTGTGATGTGCTAACCATAAATAGTTTGAGTATAAACAAGGTGAGGATTCCTTCAATGAGGCAGGAAATGATGAGTTAGGTATGAGAACTTTGTTGTGTTGCTAGTCTGAAAAATGTGATTATGTCATATCATTTGCTGTTTTGAAGTAATGATAGTGCTGATATTAGCCAGACACTAAGCGGGAAGGGCAACAAGCACAGCTGGGCCTTTGGAAAACCATGAAATATGAAAGGGGTGAAGACACAATCAAGTCTGTTGTTAGGAATGAAATTGGGCCTTTATCGCATAGTGATAACTGGCTGCTAGCTTCTGAGGATGAGGATCATTGGATTGAGAGTAGACGTTAGTTATCTTTGTATAATACAAATGCTGAGTTTGATATGTGAGATTTGAGTTGGGGATAAAATATGTAAATTGGTTCAAGCATGAAAGAAAGGATTATGCCATAGCTTACTTATTTCATATAAGATCTAAGGAAAAAAGTTGGCTGAGTGGTGCAGGGTGTTGGCTCATCTGTGATTATACTGTGTTCTTGAGAAGATCAATCTGGTGGTATTCAATTGGTGGATAGAGTCAATAGTCAAATTGTTGTAGGAATCTCTAGAATAAGAATGCTAAAATTGAATGTCTGGCCGATATGCTTGTGCTTAAAGGAAGGATGCAACACAATGGAACCTGACATGTACGAGCCCATTAAGGGGGCTTTCATGTAAAGATGTATATTTGGTGCCTTGCAGGCAGCTCAGACATCAGTCAAAAGTACTGATTTCATGAAAACCATCCTTTTGCCATTGTGTAGTGTGTACATTCAAAGAGCTTGAGAGTTCTGATCGTTGTGAAGCTTTTCTGGTGATCATGTGCAAACTTTATCAAACATAGTTTCTTTTGCTAATTAGAAGGTAGAAGATGGGACATATATGAAAAATTGAAAATTTTTCTTTCTTATTCCATCTTGAGGGTCTGGTAAAGATGAAAATGCTGAGATGAATGAATGGACATATAAGAAAGAATAAGATTCAGAATTATTGTATTTGAGAGAAAGTTGATATTACACCTATTGAGACAAAAATGACGAAAACTCGATTACGGTAGTTTGGACATGTACAAAGAAGATAATTAGAGACTCTACTTAGAAAAGTTAATCAAATAGTTTTTAGCCTCATGAAAATGGATAGAGGAATACTATAAAGGATATTTGGAAAGATTATTAAAAGAGATATTTTGATACATAGTATTTTTAAAAACTTAGTTTTTAGTAGAACTCAATGATGCTATTTAATCTATGTTGCCAATCTCACTTAATGAGATAAGGTTTCGTGTTGTTGTTGTTGTAGTATTCTATCTTGAGGGGACAAACAAATTATTTTTGCTTTTCGAGGTGTAAAATGTTAGAGAGGGAGGGGGCAGGAATGGATCATAGGAAAAGGAACGAGAAAGGGGAAAATGGGATTTTTTAATTTATATTATTTTAAAATTTTAATATATGTATAGAATATATATATATATATATATATATTTATATATTTATTTATTTAACTCTTATGTGGTTAGACCACTGACCTCTGCGGTTCAATGACTGTCCTGGTTTTCAAAACATTGCTTTGTTGCATCCTTTTTCTTTAAATAATAGTATTATAGGTAAAGCCAATCTTTCTAAGTTCCGTACTTTTATATATAGTATTGATTAAGCACATACATGCACAAAGATATACATTACTCTTTCACTTCTTTTTCCCTCTCTCCCTTTGGTCTCCTTGTTGCTCTTACACATTGATTCTCATGACATTGAATATGAGATCATATAAATAATTGGTAATACACACACACACACATGGTTGAGTATTGGCGTGAATCATTCTTCTTGTTATAGCCACACTAATATATCAGCTGACTGCCTCTCTGATTACAAGTACTGTGACAATTGGATGTGGCGAAACTGCCCATTATTCATCTCATGTGATTCTGAAGGTGGCAGTGAAGTCAGTGTTGTTGTTCTTTAACTTCTAATTGTGATTTTATATATTGCAGCAAACAGCCAAAACTTGTGTGGATTGCCATTGTGGTAAAAGAAGATATGGCAAAAGCCTTTTATAATTCTCATACTGAACCTGCAAGTAGTGATGAATTTGTCTTTTATTATTGTTAGGGTTTCTAAGGGTGTGAGAGATCTACCGGGCAACTTCCAGTCTGCCACCAGTCATGTTCCTTCTGGGAAAGCACTCATGTATTTTGGTTTGCTTCTGGCAAGTGGGGTCTTCTTTGTTTTCATTGCATTTACCTTGTTCCTACCTGTTATGGTGGTTATGCCCCAGAAGTTTGCCATTTGCTTTACTCTTGGGTGTGGATTTATTATTGGATCATTCTTTGCTCTTAAGGGTCCAAAGAATCAGCTTGCCCACATGGCGTCAAAGGAGGTACCTAGCTAGTTTACTGTTCTTTTGCATGGTGAAATCATAATTTGATCAATCATGATATGGTTGCGTCAGTATATTTTTGGACTTCAAGAAGAACGTAATCTCTTTGATGTGATTGCATCAGTTACATGTATGATGATTTCATCTTACTTTATCTCTTTGTGGTTACTATCAGAGGCTCCCTTTCACATTGGGTTTTATAGGCAGTATGGTCGGTACCATATATGTCTCAATGGTGCTTCACAGCTACATTCTCTCTGTGGTATTCTCTGTTATACAGGTATCATTTTATGTATTCTTAGATTGCTTTCTTGATGATTTGTCCTTCCTGTTATTGTTAATGTTTGCTGTTGATTTAATTAGCAACGGTTCCTTTTATTGAGTACAATAAATCTTACCAATGTAAGAGTTGCAAGTACCTCACTATTATTGACTAGATATATGTAATGAGTGTGGGTCCCATGACCTGGTTGCAGCCACCGTAGGTGTGGAAAGAATGTCTACGACACAGATTTGTGTATATATAATTTGCTCATATTTTTTTCAAATACTGTTTAATCTTACACCGAAATTGATATTTGAAATACCCTTGCAGGTTCTGTCACTTGGATACTATGCTATATCATATTTTCCTGGAGGATCTGCTGGAATGAAATTTCTGACTTCTGCTCTCACCTCCTCAATAATGAAATGTTTTGGGAGTTGACCTCTTATAGGTTAATGATAGTTGAGGTCAGCTCTTTGTCCATACGGTTGTTGACTTGTATATCGGTCTCTCAAGATTTGTCAGTTGAAGCCTTGAACTGTCCTGGGAATATTGCTGAGTTGAAGCATTATCTAATGATTCTTACTGAGGTTTCAATGTTGGTTGCCACTTCCGAAAGAGAAAATTGATTTATTTGTAGCCAAAAGATTTCAATTTTTTGCAAACATTGTCTGGTCAATGGGACGAAGAATTCTTTCACTTTCTGTTCGTTGCCTTCCTTCTCCAAAATGATTTTTGAAATTACTATGATTTAATGGGAATGCACCTCACGGCCTTTTGTTGTGGAATTTGTGCTGTGCTGTCTTTTGGTTTAGGGTGTTGCGTTATCTCCTATTGGTTTTTTTTATTGTTATGAAGTGTTGATGGATGTGCCTTTGGATGGCAATATGCAATGCCTGGACAAACTAAATGGGGACTGGGGTTACCCTTCAAAAATCATGGCTGATTAAGTGAAAATTGCTAGAGCGGATGAAATTAAACGAACAAACTCTCCACCGATTCCTTCCATATGCGTAGCGGGATTGGAGGAAGGGGGAGTGGTGGTGGGGATAGATTGAGTGACTGCTAATCATGGCTTAATTGGTAGCTCAAGTTTATCAAGAGTGTACCGAAACGATAATCAAATGGTTCACAATGCTTCAGTTTTTTCCCTCTATATAAGACAATTAACTGGTCCCTGTGCGAGTTTGCCTTGTGTTGAATCTGTTTGTGTGACAGTTGAAGCCTGATTTCTGAAGTGAGCATTGATTGAAAAACTGATTAGTTGCGATATTGTTTTCATGGACCTACATTCTATCTTCTAAATGACATGCAACTATTTTCATGGGAAATACTAAACAAAATTTAAATCACTAAATTTATTAATATTTACAAATTAAACGGTAAAAAACAGTTAATTCACATGTAAAAATATTAACTTTTTGTTGAGTTGATTTACCATGAAAAGTCCGGAGATAAAGGTAAATAACTACAAGTGGGTCCATTATAGATCAAGATCTTCTGTCTTTCTCCAGGAAAGGTAGGGCCAGGGAAAAGGCAAGGCCTAGCAGGGCTTTCTTACCTTTGTGAGAGGAAGACTAAATGAAAGATAATTTTTTTAATAATATTTTCTAGGTATTTTTTAAATTTTCTCCCTCACCTTTATGATAATAGGTCCCTCGCGAGGATCCTAATCCGTCCCTCACATGTTCTCTTGCGCAGTAGCTAATCACTCTAGTATTTGGGTGGCATATTAAAGCTCCCGGACAGCATGAATTTGTGACTCGATGTCGATGCCATCTAAGTTTGATGCTGATTGGTTGGTTGGTTGGTTTGGTCCCTCCCTTTCAGTGTTAACAGTCGAATCAGTTAGACAATTCCCTCCATTTCTGCTTCTTTTTCTCAGATTGGAAGAATATGGTTGAATTGCGGTCACTATAAAGTACGAAGTGACATAACCCTTTCGGGTTTGAGGCTCGAGATGTGCTTCCCGTGCAACTTTTTGAGTTGGGATGGTGGATTTAAGATGGCCTTTGCTTTTGCTTCACTGATTTTCTTTTAACACATGCATTCACCAGCTTTCTTGTTTATGAAATGATTTAAGCTACAAGTAGAGGATATGATTAAAGATGTTGCAAGAGTTTTATCGGGTGAATTTGTCTTGCATGATTAGCTGCATATTCAATACTGTTTTGTTCATAGGTGCTGTTATTTCTTTATATTTATATTTAGGTTATAAATTATAATTTAATATTTGTCTTAAATTACATAAAATATTATAACTAATTTGGGATTAGTCTCAAATTAACAAATGTATAAAAATATATAAATAAAAATATAAGTTTATCATTATTCTTAATATAAAAAAAAACAAAAGAAATGCTACTGAAGTCCAAATTTAGTAATCAATTCAAAGTAATTATTGAGAGATTTTTTTACAAGCTAATTTGATTGGGCCTAACAAATTAGTAAAAGTTGAACTTAACTGATTTTGGAAGATAGAAGATGAAATAGGGGATAAAAAGTTCAAAATTGAAGATAAACTAAAAGCATAAATTGAACATAGCAGTTTAGCCTCCCTTTTATTATATCTGAAGAACCAGGAAGCAAAAACGGTGGGCAGTGGGCACCCCATCATTGACTCGTGTGTAGTTGATTGGACTTGATCAAAGAGGTATGGTCTGGGTAAAAGGAAGATTTTAATATTTCAGGGGGAAGAGCTGCCTCCCACGGTATCTATTGCCTCTCTTTCTAATAATTTATAACAATGGAAAGTGATTTGGGAGCAGAAACCCTGAAGTCAAGGAAATATTTGGATAGCAATAAGGAGACGAGGTTATTTGACATTTTTTTTTTGTAGATCTGTTATTTGGCATTTAATATATGAGGAAGTTATGCTTGTATAAGGTATATCTTTTAAGAATGTTTTTTATTCTCATAAATTAAAATGTGTAAAAAGTTTATGTAAATAAATTATCTTATTAAATTATTAAATTCTATATATTAAAACTATAATATGTAATTGACGTAATAATTTACATATATTTTATAAATTATAGTGATCAAGTTTTATTTTTCACTTTTTACATAATCTTCTTCATGGAGAGAGAGAGAACAAAAAATGAATGGAGCACTTTGAAAGCTTTGAAAAGCGAAGGGAAGGTAAGGAGGAGGAACACAACAAAGTGGAGGGTCAAGAAAATGGCTCGAAGTAATGAATCCATTGTGTAAGGCATCAGCTCTCAATTGAGAAGATGGTAATGCTTTGAATACTTGTCATACAATTTGCTCATGTGGGTGGGTCGTTCAAAGACAATAGGAATCATCGTCATTGGAGGCTGAGCATATACTACGTTTCACCTCAATTATAGAGAAAATGGCAAACTCAGCTGCTCTTATCTCTATAAAATTGAGGAGTAATCATACATTGGAGGCAATTCGTCAAAGAGTAAAAGTATTATTATTAAATATTTACAAAGTTATTAGTGATATATAATAAATTTAATAATTTAAATATAATTTAATAAATATTTTGTAAAATATAAGAACGACAAGATTATTGGCCAAATAATTAGAAAGAAACAGATTCCACTTGTTTCTATTAGACAAGGATTTGTCACACTGATCAGGATCAAGCTTTGTCATTCGTGCGTGACCGGGGGCAAAGCAACTTGGCGGTACTTGTCACATATGATTTTTGGGATATCCAGCCATGGACCCTGTGATTGCATTTTGATGGGATTTGATGGTCTCACTGACAAATCTTGTTTTGGATCTCTCAAGCTGTATTATTGTTAGACTTCTATTATTATTATTATTATTATTATTTTATTTTAGTTTAATTTTTATAATTTATAAATTAAACTATTAAATTTATTATGAGATATAATAATAATATTTGTTTTTATAAAAAAATTATAAATATAACGTAATTCTTATTATTTAAAATTAAAAGATTTAAATAATATAAATTAATTTAAGTGATAGAAATTTAAATATTTTAAATAAATTATTTTAAATTTAATTTAAATTTTATATTTAAAAAAAATTATTTAAAAGAGGTTTACCAGTTTAATGCTTTAGTATCTTAAAAGAAAAAATTAATTTTTGCTTGATGTAAGCAAAGATTAAAAAGGTCCAAATGATTCTCTCCACATCTAATTCACTTATTGGTCCCTGGTACCTCCACTGCACGTGTGCATCAAGGACAGAACTTCTTATCATGGTAGAATATGCCACTTTAAAGATCCAACCTCAATTCAAAATCTCATACAACTTTTCTTTCTCACACTTCTATAATTTGCGGTATGCGAAAGCCATTCTATATTAAAGTTATTTTATGGTACGAGTATGTGTGCTTGAAAAATCTCAATCTAAAAATTTACATACCATCCGCCGTTGGCTTGTTCTCGTCTCAAAAATTTATTTGAAGAATATTTCACTTAAAGTTTCTTCTTCTTGCTCTCGTCATGGGCTTGTATTTACCAAGCAATCTATGCAATCATCGCTAGCTGCTAGGTAAAAACAACGACACCATACCATCCGTCTGCCACAAAACTCGACGTCTTTCAAACCTGCCCTTTATTTCTTGAGATGGGAAACCAGTGAAGTTAACAACAAAATGGTGGGGTTAGAGGAGGGACCATTTCAGATTATAAAATACAATGTTTCCCATACATATATATTGGTGGTGCCCTTGTCTCTTCTTTTGAATGTCATTGTATCCCTTCATTTAGGTTGTTGATCTTCCCCTTTACCATGACATAATTTTTCCTGCTTTTTCCATGAATAATCTGTTTTCACCCGCTAGGTAGCTAGCTGCAAGATGCCTGCTAGGAATTCCCAGCCATCTGTCTGTACCCACAATCATCAGCCAAAGTAATACTATAAAATTAGTACACAATTCTGATGATATATTGAAGATGGTAAGTGGGAGTAAACGAATTACTTTCTCATCTGCCTTGAAAATGAAGTAGATGGGACCATTGAAGAAGATAGATTCAGAGATCATGCCAGATTCACAATATACAGGAAATAGTCATGAAAAGTTCAAGGATTTTCTATCAAATCAAGGCTCCTCTTCTTCAAGATTCATGGATATGGCAGCAGACAAAGCAGATTGAGATAGCATAAGTTGTCTGCCCTAGGAAAGGTTCCTATGGGCCATCTGATATCTGCATATATATCAATTTAAATTTAAGAAAGATACAATGTCCCATTTTGAAGGATGGGACAAAACGAAGTGGAATATAAAGTAATAAAACAGGTCATTAAACTCGTTATAACAATATTGAGACTACAAAGGAGACACCATTCTTTTTGTTCTTCAAACAATTCTGATGGTGATGAGGTGGTGACTAAGACAACAATTAATTCTTTTGAAAGCTTGCCCTATTTATGCTCATGTACATGTGTCTAAATAAGTTTAATTTAAACCCGAAAAAGAATATATGTAAGGAGAGTCTTAATTTTCTTACAATTTCTCTATTTTTATACCATGCATACTCATTTCATAAAATTTAGATAATTAAATTTTAATTTATAAAATTGAGTTAATCCAATAATTCTCACACTAAATATAATCATTTTATTCCTACAAGCAGCAGTTTTTCTCATCTCATAGCTACTAGGGCACTATTTATTAACATTTTTATTAGAAGTGCCCAATACTTTATTTTTCATTCAAAAAACACAAAATCACTTTTGCACCCTTCCAAATGGTTTTGGAAGCTAACCTAAAAGCATAATAAATCACAAACATGGCTTTTACTTTGGGACGACATCTTTCTTAATGTGAAAAGCATGTCTAGACTTCCTTTGATCATCCGCAATAAAAAAGGACACATATTCTCTACTAAAACTTACCTTACAATTCTTCTATTGTAACTGTAATCCAAGCTCATGTTAGTTTCAGTTAAATACAATTGGCACTCATAGCTATATATTTGTTTAATAAAAAAATTAATGGTCATTTTTTTAGAGTATGCACAAAGTTGACTTTTTAATACCAATTGAAAAATATTTAAAAAAGAAAAGAAAACTCTTTCTAATTTTGGGAAGTCAGTTTCAAATGCTAGTTGAACTCATTTAAGTGATACTGAATGATCAATTGAGACTACTAAAAGTTACTTGGACTATGTGTAACCATTATAATTAAAAGCAGTACTCTGTAAAAATAGTATTTTTGGTCCTTTGATACAACAGTGCAACATTTTTATTCTTATCAATTAATTAAAATCTAGGTTAACCCATGATTTCATAACGCCCATCAGGATATACATGGAGGATAAGCTGCTATGGAATATTCAAAGAGATAATCTTTTGTTTAATTTCTGCAATAGCCATCTGATTTGGATTTGTGAATAAAACCAATATGATAGTTGAAGCTGCTCCCATGTTGTCCCTTCCACTCATGGCCACCATAGCTTTCCTTCCTTTTCTTTTTATTTGTTTATAGCAAAGACCACCTTACAGGCCAGTGCATGACCAGATTTGCAGATGATTAGAAAACCATTTTTTCACATAGTATATTCCTCACTTCCATGTGCACTTCACTTCTTCTTCAGATTCCACATCCACTTCCTCCTTCTATATTTTTATAAACAAACCAAAAGCAAGTCCCATATATCAATCCCCTTTAATATAAGCTAAGAAAATCCTTCCATTATCCTTCTGCAGGAGCCCAGAAATTTGAAAATAAATTAGTATGACTATAGTCTATAGATACCCACTTTCACATTTTGACGGTGGAAACAAACCCCTCTTTGCATTGATCTGACCCAAAAATACAACCACAGGACTAGCTCATAAACTGCAGCCACATGAAAAAGATGGACCACAAATGGGCAAAAGGAAAAAAACTATCATCTTGATTAACCGAATCCATATCTCCAACATTCAACATTTCATAATTTCTGTTCAGTTTGATGATCAGCCTAGCTATCACTGTCTGTAAGATAATCATCCAAAGTGATAAAGGCATTTCCGCTCCACATTTTTACTAGTCTTAGTGCTATTTAGCTATCTCCTTGTTTCCTGCCAACCATAACACTAAATATGGTTGGATAAAAAAAAAAATAATGACCAAATAATTAGAGTAGAAAAACTCCACTTAATGTGAAAGTGCTAAATATTTACAAACAGGGTAATTAATATAACTTTAATTGAATCTCATAATTTAGTTTATGAAATATAATAAATTTAATTATTTATATTTTTTAAAGTGAAAATTTTATAAAATTTTATTTGTAAAATTAGGAGAATCCAATAATTAAGGGGCAACAAGACAGCACAAGTATCCACGTGGGGAACAAAAAATGGGAAATCTTCCTTCACATAATTTTCATATCCATCATTTTCATCTGACAGTTTACCAATATTGAAGCACTAACTGATTAACAACAGGGAGTAACAAAAATTGGTGTACATTCAGACTGCAAATTCCATTAAATTTTCAATCCCCTACTTGATTAGGTTAAATGAAGAACCAATATAAAAAGGAAAGTCTCAACTGAATTAAAACCAAGATAGATACCTTCATTATTAAACAACAATAAGCCTATAACGATAATGAAAAGAATAAAGAAGCTGGCTCTTGGATCCATATCTTCTGCTCTTCATCTATAAACAAAACATAGGTTTTCCCCCTCTACAATCCCGAAACAGATTACCCGTTCTCTTCTCTCAGCAATGCCTGGAAGCTTAAGGAATCTATCACTTTCTCCCAAAATCTTCTTCTTCACCTTACTTCTCTCAATAAACTCTCTTCTCTTCTCTTGTTGCTACTCCAGTGATGAACAAGGCCAAGCTCTTCTAGCATGGAAGTACAGTTTAAACAACACCGCAGATGCATTAGCATCTTGGGACCCTTCAGACCCAAGCCCATGCAACTGGTTTGGTGTGCACTGCAATATAGATGGCGATGTGATCGAGATAAACTTGAAATCGGTGGACTTGCAAGGCTCATTGCCATCAAATTTTCAGTTTCTCAGGTCCTTGAAGAGTCTTGTCCTCTCATCAACTAACATCTCAGGCACAATTCCCAGAGAAATTGGAGACAATCAAGAGCTCATTTTAATTGATCTCAGTGACAATTCTCTTTTTGGTGAAATCCCAAAAGAAATATGCTGGCTAAGCAAGCTGCAGAGTTTATCTCTTCATACAAACTTCCTTGCAGGCAATATTCCGTCCAACATTGGAAATCTCTCAAGTCTTGAGAATTTGACACTTTATGACAATCAACTAAGTGGTGAAATTGCAAAGAGTATTGGATCATTAACAAAGCTCCAAGTATTCAGAGCAGGTGGGAACAAGAACCTTAAGGGTAAGCTGCCACGGGACATAGGAAACTGCACCAACTTGGTCGTCTTGGGCCTTGCAGAAACCAGCATTTCTGGTAGTCTTCCACCATCAATTGGAATGCTAAAAAGGATTGAAACCATAGCCATCTACACAACTCTACTGACAGGCTCTATTCCAGAAGAGATTGGCAATTGCAGTGGGTTGCAGAACTTATACTTGTATCAGAACTCTATCTCGGGTCCAATACCACGTCGAATTGGAGAGCCCAGCAAGCTTCAGCGTCTACTTTTATGGCAAAACAGTATAGTAGGTACAATCCCCGAAGAGCTCGGAAGCTGCAGAGAGCTCAAAGCCATAGACTTATCAGAAAACCTTCTCACAGGTAGCATACCAAGGAGTTTCGGGCAGCTTTCAAAACTCCATGACCTTCAACTGAGTGTTAATAAGTTGTCAGGTATAATACCTCCTGAAATTTCAAATTGCACTTCCCTGGCTCAACTGGAACTTGATAACAATGCTATCTCGGGTGAGATTCCGCCTCTTATTGAGAACTTGAAAAGCTTGACTCTGTTCTTTGCATGGCAAAACAAGCTAACAGGACAAATCCCAGATAGCCTCTCAGAGTGCCAGGATCTTCAGGCACTTGATCTGTCTTACAACAATTTAATTGGTCCAATTCCCAAACAACTATTTGGGTTGAGAAATCTCACTAAACTACTTCTTATTTCTAATGATTTTTCTGGCTTTATACCGCCTGATATAGGCAACTGCACAAGTCTTTACAGATTAAGGTTGAATCACAATAGACTAGCAGGTACCATTCCATCTGAGATTGGAAGCTTGAAGAATTTGAATTTCATGGATTTGAGCAGCAACCATCTTGCAGGGGAAATCCCTTCAACACTATCTGGATGCCGAAACCTGGAGTTTCTTGACCTTCATTCAAATAGTCTCACAGGTTCTGTTCCAGATACTCTGCCCAAAAGCCTTCAGTTAATTGACTTCTCGGACAACAGGCTAACAGGTACACTAAGCCATACTATTGGTTCGTTAACTGAATTAACCAAACTCAACCTGGGAAAGAATCAGCTTGTTGGAAGAATCCCAGCTGAGATCCTATCTTGCTCTAAGCTACAACTTCTAGACTTGGGAAGCAATAGTTTCTCTGGAGACATTCCCAGGGAAGTGGGTCAAATTCCTTCACTAGAAATCTCTCTCAATCTTAGTTGCAATCAATTTTCTGGTGAAATTCCATCCCAATTCTCTCATCTTAACAAACTAGGAGTGCTTGATCTCTCTCACAACAAGCTCTTGGGGAATTTAGATGCTCTCTCTGACCTTCAAAACCTTGTTTCGTTAAATGTTTCCTTCAATCAATTCTCTGGTCCGCTGCCTGACACCCCACTCTTCAGAAAACTCCCTCTTAGTGATCTCACTGCAAATGAAGGCCTTTACATCGCTGGTGGGGTAGTAACACCAACTGACAGAATAGGACCCAAAGGTGACGCCAGATCAGCCATGAAATTCATAATGTCCATGCTCTTAAGCACCGGTGCAGTACTAGCGCTGCTCACAATCTATGTCTTAGTTCGTGCTTATATGGCTAATAGAACACTTACGGAAAATGACAGTTGGGAAATGACTTTGTATCAGAAGCTTGAATTCTCCATTGATGACATTGTCCAGAACTTGACATCAGCCAATGTGATTGGCACAGGAAGCTCTGGAGTTGTACACAGGGTAACAATTCCCAATGGCAGAACACTAGCAGTTAAGAAGATGTGGTCATCAGAAGAGTATGGAGCTTTCAGTTCTGAGATTCGAACTCTGGGTTCAATAAGACACAAGAACATTATCAGGCTTTTGGGTTGGGGATCCAATAAGAATCTGAAGCTGCTGTTTTATGATTACTTTCCTAATGGAAGCCTGAGCTCATTACTCCATGGTTCGGGTAAAGGGAGAGCAGAATGGGAGGCTAGATATGATGTTATTTTAGGTGTGGCGCATGCACTTGCATATTTGCACCATGACTGTGTGCCTGCCATATTGCATGGAGATGTCAAAGCCATGAATGTGTTATTGGGTCCTGGCTATCAGCCTTACCTTGCTGACTTTGGATTGGCAAGAATTGCAAATAAAACAGGTGATGCTACCAATTCCAAGCCAGTTCAGAGAAATTACCTTGCTGGATCCTATGGATACATGGCTCCTGGTAATTTATACGCCAAAAATCAATTACTTGATTAATTTGCACAACCCCAGTAAATAGTTCTAATTTCTATTGTTTTGGTGTATTTACAGAGCTTGCATCGATGCAGCCTATAACTGAGAAGAGTGATGTATACAGTTTTGGTGTGGTTCTTCTTGAGGTCTTGACAGGAAGGCACCCATTGGAACCAACTCTACCCGGGGGTGCACCCTTGGTTCAGTGGGTCAGGAATCACTTGGCAAGCAAAGGAGACCCATCAGACATTCTTGACACAAAGTTGAGAGGGAGGGCTGACCCTACGATGCATGAGATGCTACAAACACTAGCTTTGTCATTTCCATGTGTCAACACCCGAGCTGATGACCGTCCAACAATGAAAGATGTTGTTGCGATGCTCAAGGAAATTAGACCTGTTGATTCCACAAGGGCAGACCCTGATGTGTTGAAGGGACTTGTTGCTGCACATAGTTCCCCACCACCACCTAAGAATGTAATTTTACATGGATCTTATACCTGCTCCTATAATTTCTCTGATAACTCAATCTGCTGAGCAAATTTGCATCTCATGGAGAAGCTATGCGCTTCGTGTCAATTGTGTATACTCTAATGTAATGTCAACTAGAGCAGGCCAGAATAACCAGAGATATTCTAGTATAAGAGTTTTTTTTTTACCTTTTCCATTTGTAAGTTTATTCTAGAATCAGTATGTTCAAGATATAAATAAAAATTACTCCTGATCCTTTCATCCAACAAATTAAGTTTTTTAGTTGATCAATTTATTAACATGATATCAAGATCGCTCTGATCAAATAATATTCTTGGATCGTTCAATTTTTAGTTCATGTAGTGAATGAGCATATACTGTAATTTAACAAATTTAATTACATTTGTTTGGGATGCAAGCGTTGAAACTTACTTGATGCATGCTACCGCCAGCAGAGAGGGGCATACTAGGAAACAGTGAAGGCTTAACTGTCATGAAGAGGAGAGCCACCCCAGAGCTTGTGGGAGCTGAAACAATGATTGGTATATTTGGATATATTGACTGAAAATAAGATTCCTTGACCACATTCTCTCTCACACACACGCAGTCACGGACACAACCTACAAGCCTTTCAAACAGTGACCACATGGACCCACGTTTAATAATTCACATGTCCATGTGCTGTCTGAAAGAGACTTTCTAGCCACTGAAAACTCTTCCAGAAGCATAGATATCAGTCTGGGGTTGAAAGCCTGTAACTCCTAATCACACGCACATGTACCTGCAGAACCATTACACTGGAACCGTGAAACATAATAATAATAACACCATACCTATTTACTGCCCCCAAACCAACTTCAAGGCCGCAATACCCACTCCCCACATAAAGAAAGCATTTCTGGAATCAAAAGTTCCTGAACATTGTGAGCATAAAGCCAATACTCAGGTAGAAGAGCAAAGTTGAAGGCTTTTGTTCTTTACTACTGACAGTACTAAGGTAATAATAGTTTTTATAGGCATTATAAATTGTAATATTCATATAGGTCATTTTATGTATACCATATCAGTATTATGTATTTTGATCTTATTGTAACGCCTATTGTGTTTATGATACATGAACAATATTAATGGTACCATCTTGGGTTGCTTGAGAGATACACCTATTTTGCTTGCCAACCAAATACGAACGAATGCACAATCTTGCAGCTTGTCCAAGATTGCAAAATTAAGAAGGGAATTTCCCCTCATTTCTTAAGGCTCCATTAAGATACCAAATGATAGAAAATGATCAGTTCTACTATGATTTATTCAATTGAGTATTTCTTGGAATAAATGAGATTAGATGCTGCCCTCATGTTTATTCCTTTAATAGTCATTTCCCTATTCTTTCCTTCCTCCTTTTAGTCAGAGAAATACGCTCAGAAAAGCTATAGTCAGGCTACATCCCAGCAATTTTAGTTCCACATCGAACTGGACACTGGAATTCTTCCTCGCTTCATAAAAATAATTCCACAGATATCATTATTATATCATTAATGGGGCGTCATTCAGATGAGGAAGGCCCTATAGCGCAACCGGCAAGAGCGTAATTGGACACCAATGTCGATCATTTTTCTTGCGTAAGCACACATTGAATGAATGAATAATAAACACGCTAATTGTTTACAGATCATATAAGCACGAAGCAACCTTCTATATGCCAGTAGTTGACTCCATAAGCTGCATCTTCTTAGTGGCGCTTGTAGCTTTTTCTCAGTTTCGCTTTCATTGTGATAAAGTGGGCTTCATTGCACCCAGACTAGTGCAGTCTTGTGGATTTGATACAATGAAATGACTAAATCTGTTGCCACAGCAATGTTACATTCAACCCTATCCATATTACACAATCTAGATTTCATGAAACATCCATGGACCCTACCCATGTATTTTCATTCTGCTCTATGGAGGACCCTGCCTGTCTAATTTCCCCAGTATGAAGCTAATGACATCCCAGTCAAAACCACGGTATTGAAGCCATCGAACAATCCTTGATTTTCTTGTCTCTTTGGGTACATCCTGACCTCGTAGCCACTGCTTTGAGGCCTGAACATATAGGTGATCCATGGAATGCTTTGACATGCCAAAACTTAACTTTCCATCTTCATCACCATCATCGTCCTTGAAAACCACTTCAACAGCCTTCTCAGTGTCAGTTTGACTAACTCCTTTCTTGTATAGTGCCTGACACAACAATTGCACTTGATCACACTAAAGAAAAACTTCCTTGATGATTATAGGAAGTATATGGTTTTTGAAGGCATGTGTGGGCGCAATCTCTGCACCTTCGAGAAAGAACAGCTTAGGAGCAGACAGAGGGTACCCAGCACACCTCGCTTAATTCAAAGAAATTTACACTTAAAAGGTTTTCATATAAAGCCTTCAATCAGGGCATTGTACATAGTGATAAAGGACTTGGATCAGATACTTCTAGTATGAAATTGTGAGCCCTCAATCAAGTATGCATAGGGGAAAAAATTGAATCAGAAAAATTACGAAAGAGAGGAAAAATTATTGAATTGGACCTTCGCATATGTTAAAGTAGGTTTTGGGTCAAACTTTTAAGACTAAACTAACAATTTGATCCTCAAATGTATAGCCTAGTTGGATTTAGTGCCTGAATGATTTTCAGTGCACAAATTAGTCGTTAATTGTTTGAAACTTGCTACTAATTAATGCTTACGTCTCCCCAGACTGGCAGGACTCTGATGGAATTGATGATATGAAGACAATCAAGAAAAGAAAACCAAACATAGATTATATTCTTAAATGAGGAGCAAAGTCAAACTACGAGATTACATACATAAGGTAAAATTCAGAGTTAGATAACGAGACATATTAAACAACATAATTCTAATTACTTTTTGATATTCTATAGAGACGGGCTTACAATTGTACTATATCACCATAAATGGTGCATAAACTCAATAATATAGTTAACATTCTTCCTCTCTTGAATTTCATTTCTTTTAGACATTTTTTTCGATTTCTGACAGAAAGTCATCGATCTTGGTAAGATAATATATTTTTCAAGCCATTGAAGGTTATCATAAGATAAGAATGTAACATTAACAATCTAACATTTTTAATTCCCTTCGTTACAAATCCTTCTCCAAAACCCTATCAGCCCAAACACCCAAAGGAACAAAAGAAAGGTGCCTCCCATTTTAAGTGTTAAAAGGAAAAGATGATCACATGTTTTGAGGAAAAAGTATTTAATATACCCTACTGATAAGTGGTCATGTTGATAGAGAAGGAAATATAGGATTTCTATAAATACCAGACAACCTTAATATTTTACCATCTATGCAAGTATCTGTTCTTACATATTTACAGCCTAATGTCTTTATTCTGAAAAGAAATGAAAAAACTGGATGAACAATGTACTAGTATTCTTGCAAGATAATGTCACAATACACTGCAATTTCTCTTTGACAAATGAACACAACTTCTTAGCCAGCATCATAAACAACATAAATATTTTGTTTTTACTTCACAATGATTATAATAATAGAACACAGGGAAGAAGCATTGATCAAAAGCAAAAAAGCTGAATGGAACATAGATTTTGTATATGTCAAAGAAAGCATATAATAATAGGAAGAACAAAACTACAAAACAGACTAGCTCACTTGCTTGATCCGCCTTGGTCCCCAACTTGACGAGGACCATCTAGAGCGAGAAAATGCTTCGGCATACAACCTATCATTGATCAACCCACTGAAACGGTAGATAAAACATAAATGCACTGCACACGATGTGTAAGGATGCATATACAAATTCAGATTTTATAAATGAACTTTAAAAAGCGCATTTAAGACAGAACATGCATCTGATAACAGAGGACGCATGCCAAAACAGTCAAATATTAAATATATAAGGGTATGAATATCATGTTGTATACAATATAAAAGATAGAATACAGCAATTTCTGAAAAATTTAGGTACTGGGTTAAGCAGGTTATTTTATCAAAGCATAGTTACCCAGGTGACTGCTATAGGTTTAGGGTGGATAAGGTGGTTCTCACGCAAAAGTCACCAGCTACCTCCAGTAACCTGAATGTTTCTGTCACATTTAAGGTTCAAAACTGACATTGCAAATTTGTATCGACAGTTTACTCTATATTAGGAGGGGAGAATAATAGCATATTTGTGATCCTTAAGAAAGATAGCTATGTTCGCGACTTGTGAGTCAGAGATTGGGAGGAAACAGAAAGATCTTAAGGAATAATGAAGACAATTTGGAACTTTTGGAGAAGCAGAAAAAATGAACTTGAAGATATTGAAAACCCAATAAAGGAATAGTCTCTATCTTTTTAGAAGAGAGTAAATTCAGATGAAAAGAAGAGTACAGGATTTTAATTTCCCAAAACAATCTTCATGATTTTCTAATATTAATGAACAGCTTCATTTCATATCTAGATTCTTGATGTTCATCTTCACCCATTTGTTCTAAGATAAAAACTCACAAGCTTCGCATGATGGATATTGGCAAGTAATTGCCACAATTCACAAAGTGAATAACTAAATATGTTATGTCAAAGTGAGAATTTTGATTTCCTACTAGTTAACAGAGATGAAATTTGCTCATTTTACTTCAAGCTCACAAACAACAAAAAGAATACTTGTCTGCATTTGGTTGTGGCCACAATCTGATGATATATTATATCAAATTGTTCTTTCACCTAAGAACTAGGAAATATAGCGGGTCAGTTTTGGACCAAGAAATCAATAATGCAAACATGAGTTGTAGTGTAGACAAAGAAGACAAACCTTTAAAAAGTAATAACCAAAAAACAAAAAAAAACCTTTTCGATACATGTTATATCTCCTAATGAATTATCTCCACGCATCCAAAGCTTCAAAGGTGAAATGATAAATAATCATAATTTCAACTAAATAAGGTTGGCCCACCCTAAAAACCTCAACAATCTCATTCTTTTTCTACACTTGTTAACTATTTTCCTCCTGGAGATCCCATGACTGATTCAACCATTGAAAGCTAGAACTACATTCCCAAGTCACCTTCACAATGACCTTTTGTTTGTGATTGCAGGTATCTCATGTTCAAGGCCCAAGAACATCGATGAACTCTACTGCAACACAACTAGAATGGACTAAAAGGTGAAAGAGCCATGTACAGGCTTCGAGTTCTACCCTTCATGAGAATAGTGCAGGGCAATTAGGAATAAAGAAATCACATACTCTCACTATGCTTCTTCCAACTTGATGAATTGTAACTGGAACCAAATTTAGGAAGTAAAAATGAGGAAGCAAGTAGAGTTTAAATTGTGGCTCCATTTGAAAATGGGCAACAAAAGAAGTTGAACACACACCTACTCCGGAATTTGTTTATTACTGCCTCCACTGTGTCTGGAGAGAATCTCTTTCCGTGCAATTTCTTTCTCAACTCAACTGTTGTAAGTGCCCTGCAGAGCACAGATAGAGGCATGATTAAAAACAACACTAATCTTTACACAACAAAATGCAAGGTAGAGTCCCCTCCCTCATGTGTAATAGGCTGATAGCTATTAGTTATCTCAAACATTACAAAACTTTTCTTTGTGAACGACTTGTAAAGAAGCAAACACAAATCAAGAAAAAGATGGTTCTGTCTTCTAACAATTTTCACAAATGTTGACAATTATGGCAATTTGCCAGTCTGTAGTTCTTTTTTGGCAAAAAAATGAAGTTCAAGGACTTTTTTTTGGGACAAATTCTAGTATGATGGGAAAAGTTTACTTCTATTGCACTTATACATTAAGGAAATATTACACTTGGTCATCTTTGATTCAAAAAACAAATTTTTTGATTTTTGTAAGGGGACAAATAACTAACCTTGTTGCAAGTAATTTAATCGCGGACTTCTCAGCATCAATGGTACATCTGTCAGTTTGTAATAATTTTTGTTGACAACAATTTCCCACTTGATTGATTCTCAACTCTTCAACAGCCTCCTCAGCCTTCTCCAATTGTTCACTATCTACAATCCATAAATAAAGATATTAAGATCAAATTCACTTCTCATTTATATCTATACTATATATAAAAGCACAAAAGTTAAAAACATTTGTTTGCATTCCAAAAGTATTATTTATAATTTAACAAAATACTATATTATTATCAATTCAAATTATTTTAAAATTTTAAAAATATGTTTAGTAAACTCAACTTTCATAAATTGTTCTTTTCATTCCCACTATAAACGTTATATCCTATTAGAAATCAAACTCTATTTTTATAATTTTTAACATTTACTCTTTTTTTGGTCATTTAATACACACAGATTATTTTTCTAAATAAAGAACTTGTGCTACTCCACAATTATTTTTTTTCAAATCTCACATACAACACGTGTGATTAAGGCTAGTATCTATGTATGCTATCACTAACTCTACCATCATGCATAGCAAGGCATTAGCCACATCACTAACTCTATCATCATGAAGTAGAATGTTGTCACATAATCACATTTGTAAAAGCCAGAAAGTGGTTTACCTTGATCACTGTCCTCAAACAATATGTTATTGTCTACTTCATTCACATTTTGAGATGCTTCACAATGAACAAATCTTCCATGTACATCTTTGCCACCATTGATCTTTAACGAACTTATATTGGGATGACTAGCACAGCTACTAATTTCCAAGCTTTTTATTGGCAGAGCACTAACAGTTTCAAATATATTCACCTTAGAGGACGTATTAGAAATGTACCTGAGTGGAGCAGCAGAACTATGGTTTCTGCATTTCAAGCATGTAATCCGACAATTCCATATCGTCCTATTTGAATAGAAAAAAGTTAATACAAAGAATAAGAGTCAAGCCCAAAATGTTCCAGTGCCTATTCTATAAAAAGCTGAGACTTTTCTAGGAGGGGATGGGAAAACAGAATGAAATATAGGAAAATCCTTAAGTTAACCCGGTGCCACCAGTTGGGTAACTTAATAAGAACTTCGTTCCTCTGAAACTAAATTCAATGCCCTAAATAGTCCAACTTTTTCTGCCATTTTGTTTTCTCCCACCATTTCTCAGCAGCCAAGCAAAGGGTCAGGAGAATTTAGAGCTAATTGAGAGAGTTCTCACCGAGTAATAGAAAATACTCGACACTGAAGTTGGTACGAGAATTTGAAGCCTATATTTCCAGCGAAACTTGCCATGTTCTTACAAGCTCAGTTTGTGCCGGAGACAAATCAGGGTTTGTGAGTGTAAGTCAAATTGAAGCTTTTCAGTTTTCGGTGTGTTTTTTCACCGGGAAAGCAGATGCGAGGTTGGCTTTTTGTTTTTTGGGTCCTGAAACAGCCGAAAACCAGCAATTTTTATTTGGTGGGGGATGTGGAGTGCTCTTGAAAATTTTCCATGTGGCTTGAGCTGTGTTTTTGAGCCCATTCTCCAAATAGGGCACTCGGTAGAGCCCAAGACGGCTGAGGTCTGTTCGCCTAAGTCGAAACACGGTAGGTCCAGACCAACAAAATAAGAAACCAAACTTTTCTGATAACAATGAGTCGCAAATATTTTCACAAATTATTTATCTCGAACAAAGCATCAAGCAGTAAAATGTAAAACTTGTTCATCCCACTTCATTTTATTTCCAATCATATTTATTAAATTTCTATTTTTCACTCTACCAAATTTATCAAGTCCAATGTTCACTTGAATTCAGTTCAAGTGATAATCAAACCAGTTAATTTGATTCTTCTTTCTCTTGAAAAACAATATTTCTCTTGCCATTAAAGGGCCAAACACTTCTATCTGTGGTAAAATATATAAAGCCCAATGCACCTAGAAAAAAGTGTTAAGAAAGAGTCCAACAAGTCGAACTAAGTATAGTGCCACCTAAGGAAAAGGTCTAAGTTGTATTCCAAATAATCTCTATACCAAATTTACTGCAAAGATGTTTCATGAGTGTTGCTATTAAAGAAAACAATCAGTGTTAGCTTGCAACAAAGAATTAAAGATGTTTCATCAACTATTGAGAAAACAGTGTGTGCTTGTAGATAATGCCCAAATAAATTTTCTTTCTTTGAGTCATATTGAGAGTTTTGAAGGGAGGGATGGAAGTGAAATGAATGAAAAAGTACATTTTTATCTTTGAATATTGACCCGTGCTACACTCACATCATATAAGTAACACAAATTTTACACAAAATTTGAATTTGCCCTTTGATTGGGTGAGAGTCAAAAGTTGGCACCTATTATATAGGTAGAGTATTATTATCAAATGTTTAAGAAAAAAAGAGTGTTCATGTTATTCCATTTTAAATCTCTCAATTTGAAGAGTTAGATTTTGAAAAGCCAATGAAAGCCTCCATTGCCAATTTGCCAATTTACTCCATCCTCTAAAGAATTTTCCAAGCACACTTTTTAATACTATTTATTATTTCACTCCTTGCCATCACCCACCTGACCTTACCATCCATCTAAACATACTGTTAGAAAGCTAGTTTTTGGTTCTCCACTAGTACAATCCGAAAAGAAACACCTTCTCAATGGCCATTTAGTTAATATTAGCAAGTACTTTCATGGTTGACTATTAGAACAAAAAAGAAAAAGCAAGTTATCAAATTAGGATCACTGTGACTGTTTATTTGTGTTATGATTCAGCAAATATAGTTGCTACGAAGAAATCATTATTTTAGCTTCTTGTAGGTTATAGAACAAAATTTAATTAAGCTGTTTGGGTAATTTATTGTTCAATGTTGGCATATCAGACACAAAATGACTTCAATAAGACGCAAAATATGTTAATTAAGGTACCGAGACAAGAGACCATCAATAATGCTAAGCATCCCTTGACCCAAAAAAAAAAAACCTATTGTACTGCAGCACAATGTTGAAATCCACTTGACTATCTGATCTCACTTAGTTAACCAAGCATACAAAAAATGACAAAAACCTTTGATAGATGTATTCTCCTCTACCAAGTCATGTTTGCTGCTACGCTCACCTCTCTCAGGGCAATCTCTGTTATCAGGATCGCTATATGTAGATTCCAAAGAGCCTGGCTTGAAAATAAAGAAGCCTTGGCCTGAACCAAGGTCATTGAACAACCAATCATGCACATCCCAGAATATTTGTACGGGAAAATTATTCACCATTATTGCTTCATTTCCTCTAAATTTCCAATTCAAATTCATAATTCTAGTGGCCACCATCCCATCTATGCTAATCCACATTTCAGGTTCATCAGGCCCTGAAAGGGAAGTTTCAATGACAATATCATGTTCTGTTTTACCCTCTTCTAGCATGGCTCTGGTACAAAATAGCTTCTTCCCATGCACATTCTGTTTCTTGCACAATAAGGTAGCCCGTTCTGAGGATGGTTTTGATCTGGTTCTTTCATAAGCATCCTTCTCTAAATCTCCTAGTAATAGAAGTACCTCTTTCTTGCAAACTAAGGCAATGTAATAATCTGAGCAAGGCTGTGGATCTGCTGAGAATTTTGCCTGACGAAAATCCCAGAAAATATCAACTCGTCTCCCTTCTACCTCAAAGGATTTAAGACCCTTTTTTCCCCAACACTGCCTGGATACTAGATCAATTTTGCAGGTGTACTTGTTTTCTTCAGCAGTTTTTCCCATGCTCACACAAAGGTGGTGGTCAGTGGGGTTCTTGTACCATGTTACTGTTACGCTACTACATGACTCTGAGATTTTGGTATGATAGACCAAGGTGATACAGTTCTGAGAGGCAGATTTGTTCGTGGGGTCATCCTTGGAAATATTTTCCACGGGAGACGGCTCCGGAATGGGGAGTGGCGGAGCTTCGACAAGATGATTAGACATTGCCAATGCCTATGACCTAAACAAGCTGGAACTTAGGCTGCAAATGTAATGATGATATTCATATAGGATTGACATAATCATTTCATTTTCTGGCCTTCAGAAGTTGGCTTCTTAAAGAATAAGAAATGGTAGAACCATAGATGCTACAATAATAGAAGAACAACGGAAGATCCTTGGTTCCGTAGCCAGGTATTCAGATCAACCCCTTAATTCCAATCATCTTGAAGGAAACAAGTTTGGCTCCACATTGCAGTGAACAGAACAACTAGCATATAATCCAAGATTCAAGATAGGCTTGTCTAATTTGATGTCAGTGATTCGAAAGCCAAATTGCTGTGCTATCTCGTGGAAATGAGCATTACCAGAAGGCTTCAGAATTCAAAATGGCTATCAAAAGAGTTCTTAAACGCAGGTTGAATGCATAATGAATTGCTGAGAATTAACATAAAATGAAGGTTCACTTTGAGGAATAGAATCTATCCTGTGATCGTCAATGAGTTGTCAAGAACGGGAGCTGCTTCTCCTTTTCTTTTTACCTATTAATAGGTGGATATATCAACTTGAAATTAAAGCCAAGCATGTTGTAGGGCTAATTTTGGTGCTACCAGAGCCACATTAAATTTGTATTATTTTTAAAGTAAATATAGTAAATGTCACATTATGGAAAAGCTGACAAGAGAAAGCTCGGCAGCGACTAATAATAATTGAAGGCTGGTTGACAAGTATTTTCAAACTTCGTCTCAATATGGGGTGCTTTTCAAAAATCTTTCCATTACATACATGTCTTCTTTCTCTTCGTTCTGGCACAGCTATATAAAATGTTACTATTTTCTAGCGATAAAAAATGTCACCCATTCATTTTTGTTTTTGCATTAAACTTCTGAATGAGAAAGAAGCTTAATTTTAGGTGAAACCAATTACATATATCCCCAAAAAGATGTTGAAAAGTTGAGAGCACATTCAGTTTGGACAAGTTGCTAAACTTCATCCCTATTTTAGACGGCGTGATTTAGATTTTATAAAAATAACTAACACAACAAGAAGAGAGAACCATGAATGGCGTCCAATGTGGCTTAGTCCTTACACATTCATAAGAAATTATATATTTTATCCGTAATATTTTCATATTAGAATAGGTTTTAACATTCCGAAATATTGTAAGAGCAACACAATTATTATAAAAATTTTGTTGATTTTTGTAAAATAAAAATTATATAAAAATAGAAGTGTAAAAATAACGAATCTTCTTAACATTTTAAAAATTAATAAAACAAATGGTTCGTCATATCATTTTAATTTTACAATGTGTAGTTCAGTTGAATGCAAATCCTCTTTACTGGAGATCAGTTTAATGCATGCGAAAACTTGAAACCAAAAAAGTAATATAAAGTGTCCCAAAAAGATACCACGGCACTTTTTGCATCCAATATGAATGATCATTAAACAAGCATCATAAACAATTCTTTGTTTCTGAAAACATATTGGTATTCGAAATTTAAATCACAAAGAAGCATGCTCAGGATACAAGAACCGGAAAAGATCGCACAGACTCACCTTTCAGTACTCAGATCAAAATCTCCAAAAAAAAAAAATATGTGAGCTGGAAGCCTGGAACTCCAACATCAATGGACTAGTTACTGTACATATGTTTATATAATAAAAACGTATATCTAGACCGGAAATCCTCAAGATAAAGCAAAAAATTTTCCACGCGGTGTAGACCGGCTCCTTCTAAATTCAGGCATGGATGTATTGGTGCCTTCCTTGAGATTGCGCCCTGAACCATTTACAAGTTTGTTTTCAATTTTACAGGTCAACAAGGGTTCCCCTGCTTGCACTGTTCCTCTGCATGTAACAAAGATGCTCACTTACCATCAAAAAGAGGCTACAAATATCTAACTTATAAACAACTAAACTACAAATATCTAACTTATAAACGACTAAACAAGTAAGTTTTTTCCATGCTTTGTTGGCCATACCTTGGTTCAAGATTCTGGGAATTCATTGGGTTCTGACGTAACTTTCTAAGATTTAGTGCACCATGGGTCGGGGACTCGATTAGGCCAAGATCATTTTCTGGCTCAGAGAAATCACTCTTTCGAGGAGCCTCCACTGTCCTTTCCGCTGAAATGTCCATGTTGGGGATCAACATAGGTATCAAATCATGCTTTTGAATCCCAAAGGGCAGCTGTTGATGATGCTTTGCCTTGGCCTTACTGTCAGCCTTGCTTTTTCTGATACCACCTTGTCTCACGACACTAAGTGCTTGCTTAAATTGTTCCTCTTCATGTTCCTGATGAACTTTCCTGGAGTTGACTTTCTGGAGGTTGAGGAGAGTCTCAGAAATGTTATCCTGCTTAGTTGGCTCTTGTGAATTCAAATAGACCCTAGAGTTACCATTAACATTAGCAGATGAAGCCATAGGCATCGTGGTGAGGGATTTATTGACTGGTACTCTAGCTGGAAAAGGATGCTTTAGTATTGGTTGGTTGTCTGCTGTGTCAATTTTGACCTTGCATTTGATAGTTGACCCTCTATCAGTAGACAATGATCTCCTGATAGGCGGGGAAGGTGATCTCCCCTTCCCCGAGCTTGCTGATTTTTCTTCAGCCAGAAGAGCCATTTTTGGCAGGGAGTCCTTGTCCATGAATGTTGAGGGAAATCTTGACCTTCTCTGCTTTCCTGAAGAACAACTTCTAGTCTGAAAACAGAATATTAGATCAGGTTAGAGAGAAAGTACAAATTACACTTTATGTGAAGCACAATGTTCAAAGTTATTTTTATGAAAATTTCTCATAACTTGGTAAATATTCTCTCAACTACCTCGGAAACTTTATCATCAATGGGTCGTTGACATGTTTCAGTCTTCATACTGACATTGATACCATATTTAGGCAAACGAAAAGGTGAAAGAGCTCTTGGTTTTGGAGATTCAATGGTGTTTCGAGCATTTCCAGCTTTCCATTGCTCAAATTCCGATTCCTTCCTCTCCAATGCTGCTTTGAGGTTTGATATCTATATAATGTTAAACTGTCAAATATCTCTTACATAATTTATCTATAAAATTGCACCAGATATGACAAAGAACCAAACCTCTTCCTTTAGCTCTCGAATTTCACCAGTTTCTTTATTAGATTGGGCAGCCCCAAGTTCAATGGATGCAACCCTCTCAGCAAACTTGAGAGTGCTAATTGTCTCCCCAAGAGCATCAAGTTCAGGATTTATATGAACAAACATCAAAGTTTTTGCATGCCCACCTTTTAAGATGAAAAATGATAAAAACAACAAAAGAAGCAAAGGCTAAGGTTTAATATTTGAAAGAAATTCAAACTAGCAAATTATGATAATGATATACAAATGCATCAATGTTGCTATTCAAATTACAAATCACTTGTCAGACCAATCTATACCCCCAATATGCAACCACTAAAATCTGTAGAACAATATAAATTATGTTAAACTTTCCATAAAATGAAATTTAGACCCATTGAAAGATAAATGGAAACTACTCTCAAATTTAAATGCTGCTATCACCAATAATCATGAGTAATTTGCATTAAAGGAAATAAAAAGGGGGAATATTCCTATAGAAGTCTATGCCTGTTACCTAAAGAATCTTGTAACACCTGTGTGAGCTTGCTATTTCTGTAAGGAATATGTGGATTCTTTTGTGCCAAAGCAGAGATAACATCCCCGAGTGCAGAAAGTGATCTATTTATATGCTGTGCCTCCTTCAATCTCTCACCAACAGCCTCAGATTTGATCACCCTCTCACTTCCAGCCAAGTCCACAAGATGGAGGCATCCCTTAAGAATGGAGTTAGAAATTAACTCTCTTCCTCGGACATGAATTGTCAAAACACTGCAATATGGTAACAAAAGATTTTATTAAGTTCATTTAACGATTAGGACAGCCATCTATATTCATAGAACAGAAATCTTACCTATGGGATCTGCTGCTTCGCTCATTTAGAGCTGTTGCACCAATAGCACGATTCTTCTGACCAATCCTCATCAAATCAAAAACATCTTTAGTACAATTAACTGGAACTAAACATGCATCAGGTACATTAAGGCCATTCAACTGTGAATTGTTTCGTATATCTAATGTATCTCTTGTTAAGGAGTCACAGCAACAAACAAATAAATGCTATTGCCAATCTCCATGCATAAAATTAAATGTTTCAAATATGAAACCCAGAAAAGGATTATAACAAATACAGCGCTGCTAGTATGATTTGAAGGATATCTTCTATTAGAGCCATCACTGACTAATAAATCTCTCACTTGTTCATTGTATATTTCAATCATCTGGACACCAACTTCGTATTTTATGACATCTGCCCTTTCCTTTGATATATGAAATAAGTCACGCAAAGCCCTATAGTTTACACCCCAAGTCTCTTCAGTCATCAGATCAGGGCCACTCTGTACAAGCAGTAAATCACATTTAGAAATAATTAACATAAATGATGACACAACAATAAATTTCCAACTTGAGACAACTAATATAGTTGCCCTGAAAAAATATTACTCTTTTGATGTATCTAAGGTTACTGTTTCCACAAAATGGATATTTACTGCTTCAGTGTTGTTGAAGAACATAATATTTAATTCAAATAAGTAAGTAGGTTCTAAAGTTCAAGAAGGAAGCTGACAATGCAGGGTTGGATAAAGTTTCAACTGTGTTCACATTTTCAGTAGAAATAACTCCAAACCAAGAAAATAACTAAATAGTAAATATAAGTTTGTTACAAGACAAATGATAGGATACTTTCTTAGAAGTGACCACAATATGCACCAGAAAAAAAAAAGAAAGAAGTAAAAGTGTATGTTTTGCAACTTGTATGTATATAACGTAAGGAAAGTTTATGATTTTTGCTCAAAACAACATGAATCCTCCTCTTTCACGTGATATATGCAATAACAACAGAGTAACTTGAAATAACAGGCAACACCCTGAATTAATTGAATGCATAAGGTAGATTTAATCACTTATATATTTTACAACTATTCTGCATGCGGTATTACCATTGTGTATGTCTTTCCTGAGCCAGTCTGTCCATATGCAAAGATGCATACATTATAGCCATCTAAAACAGACCTGATCAGTGGTTGGGTGTCAGCATATATTTGTTCTGCACATGATAATGAAAAATCGTCATCAATAGCTTCAAATAATAATTAATAAGATAGAAACCTTGAACATATTACATATTTTAATTTGTAAATTAATCATAAATGCCTAGTTATATTGCATTTTGATGATATCATGACCATTGGCATACAAAGGACAACATACAATTCTCAATTACTCATTTTAACTCTTTCTTTGACCCACAACCATACTTCTCCTTATCCACTACAACAACAAAAACAACAAAGAAAGCATTAATTCCATTAAGTGGGGTTAACTACATAGATTAAATGATACCGTTGAGTTCTATCAACAACCAAATTTTCAAGATTGTCATTTATCATAAGATCTCTTTTAACAAAAAGGCACATCCTTCATATCATTACTTTGCAACTAATAATTATCTTCTATTATATGAATCATTTAGGCAGATACATATAAAATAACATACATCCAGATCCAGTATCATTTATGATTAAATGTTAAGAAATTAAAATACCTTGCGTGACATTTGTTCCAAACACCTTATTGAATGAAAATACCCTTCTTGCATCCTTGCCTTGCTTTAGGGGATTGACAATCATGATGTTTCCATTTTCTCCTATATAGTCTATTGTGGACTTTCCATTTGATTGTCCTGGTAAGAAGGGCCTTACTCTACAGTAGACCCTAATGGCTCCTGTGAGACAGAAAATTTATTACGTTACATATGTAAGTAAATTTATCAAAATTATTTGTTGAGAAGTGTCTTCAATACTTATGCACCTTTGAGGTCTTGTACTTGATTAAAAAGAAGGCGGTTTTCCTCCAAAACCCTGTGGTAGGAAGAGGAGGCCACTTCAAGGCTCTTGATATGATACTCTGAGATGGACATATAGCTTGGGTCAATCTTACCAAAGATAATACACCAAAAGCACTTTTATACAAGGAGGATATTTCTCATGAAAAACTAAGTCTTAGATCCTCACCCAGCCTACTTAATTCTTGTTCCCACTCTGATTGAATTTGTTTGACCTCCAACTTTGTCTCTTCAAAGAAGTATTTCATATCCTAAAGCAGTTAAAAAAAAAAAAAAAATGCTTAGTATATGTTGCTAACATAAACTCATATGATACAGCAATAGGGTTGGTCCATTCTCTTTTCTAACTTCATACCTCAAGTTGCTGCTGTTGAGTATCAATTATTTCAGCATGTTTGAAAGAATAATTGATATTATGCCGAGTAATGTCACGTTTTCCACCACAAATGCAGAATTTGGAGAAATCATTTGCTGCCAAACTACTTCTTTGATTAAGATATAGTGAGATAGCCTCTATGAACTCTGGTTTTGACAGGTAACCAATATCGGCTTTCAATATTTTCTTCAAGAAAAGTCCTAGCTGCATAAATTTGTTGAAACGCATATTGTAGATAAATTTTTGAAATGAGAAAAATGAAAAAATAAATGGCATCTTAAGGTTGGAAACAGTGGCAAACTTCCACACAAAAGTGGTAGCAACTAGCAATACAGAGGCACTGTTTAAACTTTCAAGTACCTGGGTGCCTTGGGAAACAAGCAATGCTGAGAAATCCTTGACAACCTTACTGAGCAAAGTATCAATTACCTACAATATTTCACCCATATCACAGTGAAGAATGCATGAAGCAAAAGGAGTCCTTGTGCAGAAATATAGTATTCTAACATATTGTACCATAAATCCCTGAAAAAAGAGAAAAATTCATTTGATAGACTTAATATATCTTCTTGAGCATTACATTTTCAATTTTAAGACGAAGCTTCGTTGCATACACATTATATTATCATATCTCAAGTGTTCAAAAAGTATTTAATGCTGTCTTTTTTGGATAATTATCTGCTAATCCAAAAAGTCACAACGTGAGTATCTGCAAATTTAAATTAAACAGATGCAACAACAATACAACACACTGGAAAGGCTCTTACCGACCATTGCATTCAGAGGCAGATCTTCAATCCCATCGGTCTCTCGAAGGTAGGACTGAAGAAGTCTGAGTCCAAAGTGATCAAATAGGAAAGTCAGAGCATTAACAGTTCTGGTTTCTTCGATAGAGACCTCACTAGATAGATGGAGAAATTCTAATAGCTGTTCATACTGAGATGATTCAGACTCATCCAGGGAGTCATCCGCACTTTCACTGCCAACTATAGATGAAGGAGACCCCTTTGGGAAAGAAGTAATCCTCACAGTTCCTCCATACCTCCACACCCCTACTCCACCTGCTTGCTTCCATTCATAATACCCTTTCAGACAAAGAATGCAGTCCACAACTTTACTTGATGAGCCCCCCTGCAATTTAAGTTTCTCAAATTTACCAACGAATATATGGCGAGGAAAACATAAAACACCACATATAGAAAAAACTGAAACCTCCACAAAATTTAATGCCAATTGAGTTATAAGGAAAGGGAGTATGCTTAATCGCAAAGGTTCAAAAATTATAACCTTTTCTAAGTCGGATGCTTCAAATGTCAATAACTTCATATTCTTTACGGCATCCAGAAAATTTCTCATATTCTCAAAATACTGAATTGCAGAATGAGCAGCTCCCTCTGCAGACTGAACCGCAAGAGTAGGATTCTCCACCACCTTTTTTTCCAAACCGAATCCCCAAAAGAAGAAAAGGGCAACCAAAATTCTCGCACTTGAGTCAGGTGAAACTAGAAATAAGTGCAGAAACCCACAATGCAAAATAGAAAAAGGAAAGTACCTTGAAAACAGCACCGGGATTGACCTTGTTGAGGACGTTGCAGAGAATGAGGCCATTGCGGAGTGCAAGGCAGAATTCTTCTTCGGAGGGCTCTTTGGAAAGGGATGCTGATGCGCCATGGTCCATCAGTCGAAGCCATTCTGCTGCTTGATTCCGCCTTGAAGCTTAATCCAGAAGAACAGAGAGAAGTAAATTGCAGTTCTCAGATATAAATGAACATAACAGAACAGAGAAGGCGGGTAACGACTAAAGGATATGGTTGAGTCCATACGTCATCGTTTTATTGATGTATACTTTTTCCTTCTCACACAACCACAGCGAAATCGGTGACTGTCAGAGTTTGTTCCGCTTTAATTTCCAACATTCTTCCTTCAAATTCTCCTTTTTGTTTATAACTTCCGAAGAATAGTGCCATATTCAAGCAACCTCTTTAGCTGCTATTACTATCAAATCTAGAAGCAGCTGCCTCTATAAGTTTTACAAATTTCGAAAAAAAAATTATTAAATAAGTAGCATTGCTCATTCTTTCAGACCAAAAAACCGTAGCCAATTCTAATTCTACGAAAATTCTTAGTGTTGAAGATTTGGTGATAGAAGCAATGAAAAGGAAAAATTAAATAAAATTTTGGTCCCAGAAGTATTCAGAGTTTTAGAGGCGCATTTTTAATTTTTGTTGTGCTGCACTTAATTTTGTCCAAGTAATGCCTATCAATGGTGATAATTCCTTATTGACTGCAGTTTGTTACTATTAATTTGACTTTTGATATCAAAAGGTTAAAAGAACAAACATGAGAGTTAAAGTAGAGAAGCTATGATTAGTTTTGGAAATGCTCCGTTGATGGTACCAAAATTATGTTGCTTCATGCTTGGATTTAGGTCTCCATTTGATTGGTTCAAAGATCATGATCCTAATTATAATTCCAGAATTCTTTCGGCGATGACATTTGATAATCACCAAATTTGGACCCATCCATTAAAGATAGGCCCACACCATTGTTGAGACTTGAGAGTTGAGAGGTGGGCTGCGATCTCACCACCTTCCCCCGCTTACTGCGCCTCATCATCATCATATGCCACACAATCGTTTTTGGTGCCTTTCGTTCTTTTTTCCTTTCCACCAACCATTTGTTTCATATGTGCAAAACCCAAATTACTACTTTTTGGTTTTTCTTCTCTTATCTTTTCCTGCTTTTGTTAAGTAAAGCAATGTCGACCCTCGACTACACTAATAGTTTGATTGACCAAAAGGGAAAAGCAAAAGGGGATTTTTCTTTTTTGACCAAAAAAAAAATCATGGGAGAAGAACCGAGGAAATTGTCCTGCTCATAAAGCAACAAGCACAACTCCAAGAAATATGCCCAAACATCATGTCTCATCGTTTATATTTTAACCCAAAATTAAGCAGCTTTCGCACCATACCATACCAAAAGATTTGTGAGTAACATTTTCAATAAAGATAATATTTTTGGATACCGGATGAGACGTTAATTTCCAAGAACTGTTCATTAAACTTTTTTTAATGAAAAAAAAAACAACTCTAAATTTAAATATTTGAATTTTTTTTAAAAAAAAGATAGAGATATTATTCGATCATTAATTTCAATTCCATTCACTAGTTTTTTCAAGAAAAAAATCATCTGGGTTTCCAAATTAAGCTGAATAACACTTACTTTAAAAAGAATATTGTAAACTTTCAAAATTTTTTAGCCAAATTATTTGATGCCATGAGAAATAAGTATTCATGATGTGTTGTTACTCTCACAGCTAAGCAGCATTTTTCAATTGCTTATACTATGTATATTAGTTATGGAAATAGGAAAAAAGGGCTAGTTCTGTCTTGTAATATCACCCAGTTCCCCGGTACATTTTACACGTGTGGTTAATATTAATTAATTATTGGTGAAGCAGTAGGTGATCGGTAGTAACTGTGGAAAAGTGTAATGACAGAGCAGATTATGGTACAAACCTGCTTCCTCTGCTTTCCGCTGAGCTAATTCATGATCGCTGATGCTGTCCTCAGTCGCATTGTGTGAAGCCTCATTGTTGCTAGAAACAGAGACCAATGACTTCAATCCTCTCTTGGAAGGAGATGTGAACATTGTGCCAGAAAAGCTCTCCTGCGGCATCTTTCTCTGATAATTAAGGGAACTCGATTCTACGCTTACTCCCCTCTGCAGCAAGAAATGGAGAGAAGTTTGAATGCCAATTCGTGTACTATCGAATTCCCTGAAGCCTGGAGAGAGAAAAAGGAAAAACAGAGAAGTCCAAATGTTTGGTAAAAAAGAAAACAAGTGCAAATTGCGGTGTATTTAGTGATAGAATCCAAGATTTTGATAGAGTGTGTGGAGCAAAGAAGAGTAGTTTGGTTCAGAGAAGATAGAGGATGTTTCAGATTCTGGGAAAATTACCAGGGCAATCCAAGTATGGGAAAGAAAGTGAAGGATTGTGATTGAAGTTATGGAAATGGAAGTAGATCCGGTCTGAGCCTCACCCAGAAACCGAAGATGGAACAGGGTTCTCGTGGGTTGTGAACGAGCATTCAAAACTGCAAAGACGCTTGTATTAAATGCTTGCCTTCAATGCTAGTGTCGAGTGAGTGTCTTTGGAGAGAGAAAACAGAGAGTCAGAGACAGAGGGACAGAGAGGGAGATATACGGTAAGGGAAAGCAAGGAGAGGGGGCACTGACGGCGTCGTGACGGAGAGGTGCTTTTGAGTCGTGGTCGTTATCCACGTGGCATAGAATAAGATGACAAGTGTGGTCTTTGGTGGGACCCTTGGTTCGTTGGACCGACGAGCAGGATCCGGCCAAAATGATGGCACCATTAGTGAGCTTTTCAAATCTCTTTGGACAACCAGTCTAGTTGTTAATACCATTTACTTATTATTGTTGCTAACCAATACGCAAACTCGCGTATATTTGAGATTATTGTTGCGTTGCATCCAATTGTGCAAGTGGTCCCTAAATTCATGTTGGACACATTAACATGGACAGAGCTATTAGTTTTCTAAAGTTTTCAATGTCTAAACAAGATATTTGCATGTCCAATAAAAATATTATTTGTCACAATCATTAAATTTTTATCAAAAATAAATAGAAAAATAATTAAAGTATAGCATGATTTAAGCGCATTTTACAGAAATTAAATCCAAGGCTATCTTTTATAAAGAATAGATATTACACCAAGTGCCCTATGAATTTCACAATCATTAATTATGTTACTATTGTAAAAAAGAAAAGTAGCTGAGGTATTAATATGAGTTTGATTTGTTTTGTTTGACGTAAGAGATAAGATAAATTTATATTATTTGACTCATAAAAGTTATAAATTATTATATTTTATTTTATTTAATATATAAATTAAAATAAGATAAAATAAAATACATTAACTAATAAATTTATACATAAAATTATATTAACTTATTAATTTAACCCACCTCTCATTTAATAACCATTTTAACACCTCTTCTAAGTATTTGTTAATAATATAGAATCTGTGCTTAAAAAAAATTATTATAAGATTTGGTGTTCGATGGGACTTATGTTTGGTGATAAAGAAAAGATGGTTGGCGAGGGGAGAATTTTATGGGGATTCGCTTTATAACAAATTGAATAAGTATATATATGAGAACTATAAGGAGTCGACGTTAGATATTTAAAAAGCAAAAAAGGCAAAAGTTGATATAATCCTATTGCGGAACGTTGGATGCCCCAGTTCAAATCATTGCACGTTCACTTTTTTCATGTATTGTTTTACAAATTGCACCCCATTTGATGGACCACACAAGGGAACCTTCTCTCCCTCTCATTATGGTGTTAATTCACTTTAATAGCCTTCTTTTGCTTAGGTTACTTAAAAAGATTGTTCAAGTGGAACATGACTTGTTCTATAAGCATGCATGTATTAGCTAATGCAATCTCTTTTCTCACGGGAGAGGAGAGAAAAACAAATAATTGATGGTTAAACATATAAATAGCGACTTGTTGTTTATAACTTTTTTTAAATGCCTGCCACCTAATTAATAAAGGATAAATTAATGAATAAAGAAGCAGCGTTTTGAGGCTTGATGAGTGGAGAAAAGGTGATATACCATTCATCTTATAAAAATAAAAAATAAAAAAAAACTTATGAACTTGTCAAATGCTAATTGGTGGGTATTGTATAAATGGATAGGGATTACATGACTTCCAATCTAACTTTTATTCATAAAAATTAATCTTTGTACTAATTATTTAAAAAAAAATCACTTCTAAAAAAATAAGAATCAGCTTTTTTGAAAGAAAGTCAAATTAACAAAGGCAGCAGATCCCTATCCTGTATAAATTAATAAAATATTATATACAGTGCATTTAGTTTATTTCATGATGGCAAAAATGATGTTATTTATGTATCCAACTGGTTGGGGTCCCCTGCCATTGTGTATATCATTCACGCATGCTAAACTTTCCTTCATGTTTAGATACCTACTTTACTATATCTGTGGCTTTGGTTTCAAGTGATTGATTCAGATTGTCAAAAAATGGGCTTGGGGGATCCATGAGGTCAAGCAATAATATATTACCTGATCTTCTTTGTTTGGTATTGAGATTAAGAATACGGTGATTGCTTAAGCCGCATCAAATCATATGGCACTGCACCCTTTGATCGTGGACCTTGGTTTTGGGCTTAAGGTTCCGGCCTAACCCTATTTAAAATAATCACATTTATGGCGCAATGGGAAATGGGCTCCATTTACGCCAACCTCCTGTAATTCGGTTAAACTGAATTTAACTAAAATTTTATCTAAAATAATTTAAATTATTAAATTATACTTTTCACATTTCATAGAATAAATTATGAACAATACAATTTATTTAAAATAATTATTAAATTTATTAAACTTTATATAATTTACATACGATGGAGCAATATATTTATATTCTAAATTAATTTACACAAACATAGGTCACATTAGTTAGCTTTTAATTCCCATAAAAAAGACAGATTTAATTAATTAAAATAGATTTATCATCATCTAAATCTATGTAAACCATTCGATTAAATTCATAATTTGAGAAAAAGCAGTAAAGTTACACTCAAATTATTCTGATATAAAAGTCATTGCAGTTTTGAGACAATTGTTGACTTAAACAACCTACCATCTACTGGTTAGCCATATAATTATGACTTTCTTATACACAAAGAAGGGTGAGAGCATTATTACATAAAAATATTTATCTATTTCTGGTGACACTTTAAAAATATATTTATTTAGAAAGATTAAAAATCAAAGTCAATATAATTAACAGTGCAATAGCATCTAATTATTATTTTAATTTTTTTTAAGATTATAAATTTGAATTTAATTATGACTTACTACTCTTCCTATAAAAAAGAAAAATACAATCAAAATATATAGTATATGATTTCCCTAAAGGTCGTGTTAATTGTTCATATAAAATCTTTATAATAGAAACTCACATATATAATTTTATTTTTGTTTTAATATTATTGGAATACATTTTCATTGTGTGAGATTCTTATGTTTTTTACATATTCCATTGCGTAAGAAAAAATGTAACTAAATACATTATGAGTATTAACATTTTTCTTATTGGACATGTTGCGTATTAACATTTATATAATAATTTTCCAACATATTTTATTGATAAGCATGACAATTGCGTGAGAAGACAAACCTTGTTTTGAACTTTTGTAGAGTAGCGAAAGTGATGTTTGATATGGTTACTGGAACAAACAAGGTGCAAATATTTTGTTTTGAGAGTCACAAATACTTAACCCTCACCTCCAATGACAGGACAAAACCAACAAGATAAAATCAATCATAAGATAATTGCAAGAGATGCAACATGACGCAAAGGCACAACACGTTGCACAAGAAAATTTGTCAACAATCTCAAATCATTTGATAACTATAAATTTAGTTTTTAAAAAAATGTTTGTAATTAAAAATTTATAATACTATTTGTTTTACAGAGAATTAAATTTATTTAAAATAAAAAATTCAAAGAATTCATATTTTAAATAAAAATACCTTCTAATTTATCTAAAAAAAAATTGTCAAAAGTAGTAAGCAATCCATCATAAGTAATGCTGTTAGTCTCATTCATAAATAATTTCAATGACGAATTTTAGTAATAAAACTGAACTTGTCAAATTTTAGTTGAAATGTTGTAAGGGACGAGAAATTTAGATTATCTAATTCTGATATTTTTTTTTATAATTTAATATATGAATTATATTTTTTATTTTATTTCAAAATTTAATTTTTTTAATATATTAATTTTTTATTTTAATTTTATACCTGTCTCCTTTACAATTTCGGTCCATATGATAATCGTGGGTGGACCTAGGAGCAGCGTGGGTGAGGCGAATGACGACGAAACTTCCCAATTCACCGGCAACGGCGTGGAAATGGCGTAGGATAGAAACACGGCTAGAAATGGGGAGTGGGCCCCGCATCTGATTCAGTGCCAAGGAGGATCCGATACACTAACCCACGAGTTAACACGACCGCCACTTACAACACAACAGACTAGGGAGAGTCGGCCATGCCACTGTCGTCCCCTCTATCCTCTCTCTCGGCACTGAGGCCCTTGTAGTTTCAGTTCAGCCCGTCCCTTTCCTTCTTCACCTCCCTGTTCATCTTTTGTTTTATTTAAAAAAAATAAAAAAGAAAAATCAAAATTACGAACGATAACCGTGGCTATAGCTCGTAATTTCACCTCAAAATTAGGGCCCAATTACCAACCACGACCTGCTACCACCTCGTCTCCTCGCTATATAAACCATGACACTGCCATCGTATCTAATATCATTCATATCCTCCGCTCTCCGGTAATATTCGCTTAATTCTCTCTCTTTCCGGCCACACCCACCCTGTCTTTTCCATCTCACCTCTTCACCTACAATTCTCACTTCTCCAGGTATGTTTCGCAATCAGCATTTCCTGTTTTCATTCATTCCCCTATTACTCCTTTTGCATTGCTTGATTTCTCGATTCAGTTTATTCAAATCGGGAGCTTCAATCTCATTCTTGCTCTTGTTCTTGCGCTTTCAGTTTTCCTGTGGATCTGGATTATAGTTATGTATTATGTATCAATGACTACTGGCTTATGATTTTGAATTTTCAAACTTGTGGTAATAGTATAAAATTAGATATACAAGTACTCCAACTCAAACCTTGCTTTTTGTTCTTGTGCTGGTCCTGTTCGAATAAGCTTCCTGGCGTCAGTTCTAATTAATTTTGTGTCAGATGTTTATTCACTTGGTACATGGAACTATGTTGTAAGGACTGTAACTTACCATAAATCATATCCTATATATTGGCTGCAATAACTGTCTGATGCAACTGCTGGAACGTGATACCAGGACTTACAATGAATCATTGTTAAACTTATTAGCCTCAGTAGATCATATTGAGGGAAAAAAAAAAGTTATCTACTAGAGTGTTCAGTACTTATAGGTTGTTGCAAAAGTCCCTTGATTTGGCTTCAGAAATTAGCAGCCTAATCTAACCAAAGTCCAAGGCCATGTGTGGTCCGGGAACCATTAACATCTTGATTAAACCTGGAATGGTTGTTCTAATATGTCTCAATCTGCAGTAATAAAATGGGTCCTAAAGGCCAAGAAATAGCATGCCACCTTGGGCAAAATAGTTTCATGCATGAATTGGACCTGGGCTACCGTTGATTAAGTTCTGATCAAAGTTCAGAATATTATCCAAGAGTGAATGACAATGATTGCTATAATCCAATGAGCTAGATTTGCAAGCTTTTAAAACTATATGCTTTCAAATGGCGGTAAGATGCATAAAATTCTATTTCCCTTTTTGTCTAATCACATATCTCTATCTGTATTCAGTACTTGTTGTGACAATATTACAATATTTTGGTTCTGTTGTTGATTTTTTAATCTGTATTTTTCAACCATTAAATTTCAGGTTTTTACCTATGGATACGAAATCTGCTGTAGAATTAATGGAGTCATCCTCTGAGGTTCATTTTTCTGGATTTCACTTGGATGGTTTAGAGCAAAGAAAATCTGGGACAGAGCAACCAACAACTTCCATGCATAACGAGCCGTTTGTCATAGGTGTGTTTTTGCATGGCTAACTGCCATTGCAGTCATAAAATAAAACAAGTGCCCATTTGGATTATGGAATCCCATGTCAGCATGCTTACTTCTTGTGTTTCTTGGTCTCATATGTAATAGGCACTGGAAACACTGTCTTGGTGATTTGGTTGCCATAAACTGTAAGGTGTCAGAGCCTCTAAGTGGTGCCACCAAATCTACTTTGGGAGATTGGATGTGGTTTGGAAAAGCCATTAGGTTTTTGTGTTTTGACATACATTAATAAGGTTAATGTGTGGAGAGTATCATACATTGACACAATGTTGTTTTAGGCGATTGGAGCAATAAAACATTGTGAAATGAGTTTCTGAGTGAAGAATAATCTAATCAAGATTGTATTTGCTGTGACAAGCAAGCAAAGCTATCTTGCTTGTGCGAGCATCAACGTGAAATGAAAATGACTTGGTATTCTTTATGCTTAAATTCTCGCATTGTGATACCAATTTACTGAATCATTCTTATTCTCAGTTGTTTTGCATTTTTTAAAATGGTGTCAACTTATATGTCTGTGTAAAATATATATGATAGTCTTCCTTCACAATTATTGATAAGTTTTCTATGCTTCAGAGTTTGAAGCACATTATTTTCCCAAAATGATTACACATTATGAAACCATAAGAAGTTCAGATGCCTTATTTCCATTTTATACAACGTTGGGTCAAGTTATTTTTTCTAAATTTTTTATTCACTCTTCATTTTTCTATTGCTTTGTGGTAGGTGTTGCTGGCGGAGCAGCATCTGGGAAGACTACAGTTTGTGATATGATTATTCAGCAGCTTCATGACCAACGAGTTGTACTTGTTAATCAGGTAGTCAATTCTTTCCAAAACACTTATTGGTTGTCAAATTGAGAGCTTAACAAGATTCAATGTCTGTAACTTAAAATTAATCTAAACCTCAAATGTGCCAAGCCTGAAAAGAATCCCGTTCTCTTCTTTTTCTGATTTCCTTTCTTCCCCCTGCTTTTGATTTATTCAACGATCTTCAAAGAAGTTGGTGGAATGATTTTCTTAGCATTCTCTCTGCTCTTAGACCTAATGTCCTCCACTTGTGTTTCTTTACTCAATTAGTTTTAGTATTCCTTCAACTCCCTTTATGAACACGTGGATATATCTCGTAGATTTTTCCTTGACCTTACATAATTTTGAAGGTATTATTGCCACTAAATTGTTGATATAAGTAAAAGCTAGACTGAATCTCATTCCATTGTCATGCATGTTATTGATTGACTCCAATTGTTTTTGCTCTTTTTATTGCATACATGTTCCTTTTGTTGTTTCTTTTTCTTTTTCCTCTTGGAGGATGTGGGTTTTTAAAAATTGGGCTGATGTTTCTAAATGTGCTGTTGATAAATTTACCTTCATAAATGAACTATTTGATATTATGACAGGATTCTTTTTATCATGATTTGAGTAAGGAGGAACTTGCAAGAGTACAAGATTACAACTTTGATCATCCTGGTCTGTACAATTCTACTCCTTAATCTCTCATTATTAGTGACTTTTCTTTGATATTATATGATATTATAATAAATCAACCTTAAGAGGAACTTACAAGAGTACAAGATTACAACTTTGATCATCCTGCTCTGCACAATTCTACTTCTTAATCTCTTGGTGACTTTTCTTTTATATTTATAAGGTATTATAATAAATCAACCATGCCATGATCTTATGGCTTTGCAATCATATGTTTCTTTTTTTGAATTCTGTTGAACAACATAGATATGGCATTCTGTGACTTAAATGTTTTTTGAGTATGAGGTTAGAAAGACTTGAATAATTTCCTAAATTTTAGTCTTCTTTTTCTTCTCAGGTCTTATTGTTCTTCTTAGATATTTCCAATTTTATGTAGAACCAGTTCATTACATTTGATGATTAACAACTATCGAGGATGGTGCTATAATGTTCTATAAACCTTGAAGTGGAGTATCATAAGCTCATTGTAATAAGTAGATGGGCCCTTGTATTTTCTAGCAAATTAATGCACCTCTGTTGTTGCATTATTATTATTTTTTAATATTTAATAGATGTTACGGATTGAGAATAATATCTGATCCAACTACCATTAGAATCCTTGCTGCCAAATATGTACTAGTGGGTTGGCTTTGAAAGAACAAAAGGCTGTAGAAAAAAGGACTTTAAGAAAAATTGACCTCGTGTTCCAAAGCTTGTCTTGCTTGTTGCTTCTTAGGACTAAGTAATTAATTACTTGTTGCTTTGCAAGTTAAAGAAAGGCCTTTTTTCAGAGAAAGAAACAAAAGGGAAAGCCCCTCATGCATGAAATAGTACTGGTCAACAATATTAATAGCTAAGTCTACATTCATTACATTGTAGTAATACACCTGAAATTTGATGAGGTAGAAGTTGATAAGGAAAATATGCAGCATTACATTTTTTTCATTGCTTTGTGATTGATGTTCTGATGCTGCTTTAGGTCCTTGCATTATTTCTAATGGTATTGTGCTTATCTCAACAGATGCATTTAATACCAAGCAATTATTACGTGTTATGGATAAGTTGAAGCATGGCCAAGCAGTAGATATTCCAAACTATGACTGTAAGAGTTACAAGAGTGATGTATTTCCAGCAAGAAGGGTATATCTCTGGCACTTCCATTTTTGCATTGCTTACACTTCTTTCTTAAAATGCTTGATATTGAATTAGGTCTCGTATGTTTGCATTGGGGTTATTCTCGTAAAGAATAATGCGTTCAGTGCATAGAGAAAGTATAAAGAATATTTGGCATGATAATAGAAGAAATGCAGACATTGGACGTGGTTCCTCATGGGATCTCACTTTTTGTAAGCATAAAAGAAATTTTGTGCCTGCTATTACTCCTACCAATGAGAAAGTATGCTGTACGGTTGAAGAGAGTTTCTTATTTGCTTACTTAATTCTAATGAGTCTTGCTTGGTACTAATACCTCATGTGGGGACATATGTTCTTTGCTTGTGCTATTACATGATCCAATTATGTGTCTGTGTGTGTGTGTGTGCTGTTTTTTGTTTTAATGATTGTTTGTGTGATTGATTGTGAATTGATGCATGTACATGTATTTTCAAGCTTTTCCTCTCCATAAGAAGGAAATTTTCTGTGAAATAAAATTAAAATCATTATCCTGCCAATTTCTGTTTTTTTTGGGGTTTTCGCAGGTAAACCCTTCAGATGTTATAATTTTGGAAGGCATTCTTATTTTCCATGATCCTCGTGTTCGAGACTTGATGAATATGAAGATATTTGTTGACACAGGTCCTTTATTATTGTTGTTCCTATTTAAGTTGTAGAATTTATTATACTGCATGTTCCCTGTACAAGGTTCTTTATTATATTATGTGGTATCTGTAGTCAGATTCATTTTCTTTTTCTCAGATGATAATGTAGTTTTTTCTTTAGTATTCAGATTGTGATTTAGGAAAACGCATATGCTCTATGCTCCACATTGTACTATATTAGTAATAAAATACATATGTATTTTCGGGTGTCTTTGTTTCTTTGTTTATCTATTGGTTCTTTATGTTGTTATATGTAATTACTAGTTACCTATGTGTACCTTCAAGTTATTTATAAGCCAGTACAGTTAATGTATCTTTGTTGCAATACTAAGTTAGGCCATCACTTCACATTGTAAAATGTTCAGTGCAGATGCTGATGTTCGTCTGGCTAGGAGGATTAGGCGTGATACTGTTGAGAAGGCTAGGGATATTGGTGCAGTGCTTGATCAGGTTTGCGCTACTATCAATATGTCTTGACAATCTCTTTCCTTTTTCTTTTTAAATACATTTACCGCATTTCAAAACTTGGAAATGTTATGAAATTAATTTTCTGCAGCTTATCAGTTACAATTTGAGCTGCTTAGTTAGAAATCATTCTTAATTTGTGGAATTATGTCATTAAAAATAGGTTATGTGCCAATGATTATAATGTTAATCTAAGATAATATTCTTTATCAGAGTTTGGTTTTATAAGTACTTCTCTTGGATAGATTTTTGTTAGCTGACTTTTATAGTATACTTGATGCAGTATTCCAAATTTGTGAAGCCTGCTTTTGATGACTTCATTCTACCAACAAAGAAGTATGCTGATATTATTATACCCCGTGGAGGAGATAATCATGTGGCAATTGATTTGATTGTACAACATATCCGCACAAAGCTTGGTCAGCATGACCTATGTAAAATATATCCTAATTTATATGTCATTCAATCAACTTTTCAGGTACCCCTGTCTTGCTCTTGACTGACTTTCTCAGTCATTCCATCTTCTTCCCCCCCCCCCCCCCCTCCCTGTAGCTCCAAAACTTTAAAATCATTATAAAGATTCAATTAGAATGGTAATTGCTGCTATGCAGATACGGGGTATGCATACCCTCATACGTGATTCTCAGACAACAAAGCATGATTTTGTTTTTTATGCTGACCGTTTGATTCGTTTGGTATGTATACAGGGTTCATTTGTTGCTTTCTTAATTTAGTGGTGGCATGACATTTTCTTAATAGATTATCACTGGTCACAATTCCTGCACTTGACCAGGTTGTAGAACATGGCCTGGGCCATCTGCCATTTACAGAAAAGCAAGTGATCACTCCAACAGGTAGGCTTTTTTTATGCTTCCCTTGAAGGCTTTTGTGATGTAAAGGGCATTTCTGCTACTTTCCATGTATTTAATCTGTGCAGTTAATAGGGATCGGTTGAATAAACATGCTGAATTTTCATGATGTATATTATATGTGCATTTGCAGGTGCATCGTTCTCTCCTTTTACTAAAGTGTAGTAAATGATGAGCATGTTGGTTCTTTGTTTTGTCAAGTGTTGGTACATTGTTGTTGCCTAATGGCGGAGTAAACTAGATATCATATCCTCAGCAAAATTGTAGAAAGGTTGAAGGTTATAGATTATTTGTATGAAATTGTCATCAATCTTTATTTGGGTAGTTCATAGATCTTCAAATTGTTACCAAATGGTTATGGCTTCTGTCATGCCAAGGATCTTATGCATCTCTGTTATTTTACTTGTTATGCCTTTTTTTCCCAAATATGAAACTGTGGTATGCCCGTGGTATGTTGTACTACTTGGATCCATGTTGAAAGACATTCAACTACCTTTGCATTCCTACTTCAGTGTCAAGTAACTTTTTTGTCCCCTATCATGGGAACCAAATTTGTTTCATGTTGACGTACTAGAAAAATGTGTTTTGTTTTCCACAATGTTATTTGCTGCAAATGCATATTAAGCAAACAGGGCCATGTGCTTGTCTCTATGTGGCTGCTATTCTTTTACTCTATTTACGAAATAGAATTAACTTGCTTTGCTGTTGAATTCTTTAATGGTTTTTGTGGTGAGTCTGGTGACTGCTGATTCTTGTCCCCCTGTACGTGTAAATGCAGGGTCTGTTTACACTGGTGTGGATTTTTGTAAAAGATTATGTGGAGTCTCTGTGATCAGGAGGTATCAGTTTCTTCAAACATTTAAGATGAAAGATCTTTCGTTGATTTGGGTCTAGATGTATTAATTTGTTCAGATTGCATATAGTGGTAATTGGTTTCCTTGTCTGCTTTAGAGGATATCTTATTCTTCTCTCTCCTCACATATATCCTCTTTCTAAAAAAATTTCTTCTTTATGAAATAATTATTCAAAACCATCCAGTCCATGCAGTTCTTAAGAAACTAGTTCTTTTCCTCCTCTCATCAATTTGCTCTCAATCTATGATTACTACAAGTTTTAATTCATTGTTTTAGACAAATCACTTCTGTCATTTTGTAATATCTGCTTATCCAATCTCAGTGGGGAGAGTATGGAGAATGCCTTACGAGCATGCTGTAAAGGTATTAAGATTGGGAAAATTCTTATACATAGAGAAGGGGACAATGGTCAGCAGGTTTGTGCGCTTGTCCTCTTCAAGTATATTTGTGTGGTATTGTATCAATATATAAGGACTAATCTGTCATCCCTTGATTATTGGGCAGCTAATATATGAAAAGTTGCCTAATGATATTTCAGATAGGCATGTGTTACTTTTGGATCCTATCCTTGGCACAGGTTTGTCCTTCTCATAATGTTTGTGTTTATTGGTTCTTATTAACTATTGGTTTATATGCTTTCCATTTTATAAAAAAGGTATGCAAGTTGCCTGCAACCTACTTCTCCTAAAAAGTTGCATAGCTGTCATCATGATTCGAGCAAATTTATAACTCTGATATTTGTTATGTTGCATTTCGTTTGGATAAACCTTAGAATACTTTCTTTCATAGGCAATTCAGCTGTTCAAGCAATATCTTTACTTTTAAGAAAGGGTGTGCCAGAATCCAACATTATATTTCTCAATCTCATATCAGTAAGTTACCGCTCCCTTCGTTCATATACTTCTCTTTCTATCTCCCTTCTCACTATTATTTTTTCACCCCTTTTGCTTCATTTCTTGTGTGCCTAAGGATAATTTACATTTATGTACTAATGTTGGCAGGCGCCTCAGGGTGTGCATGTGGTCTGCAAAAGCTTTCCGCGAATAAAAATCGTGACGTCTGAGATTGATATTGGTTTGAATATAGATTTCCGCGTGATACCTGGCATGGGTGAGTTTGGGGACAGGTATTTTGGAACAGATGATGACGATCAGCAGGTGCTAGCTTCATCACAGTAGTTATAGTTCAGCAAAATCTCAAATTATTTTTGGTTGATGATAATTAAAGAGACTGGGAGTTTGGCAAAATCCATAATAATTTTTGGTTGATGATGACAATTATTATTATTATTATTATTATTATTTTTAAAGATTAGATTTCCGTATCCCTCATAAAAAAAAAAAATGAATGAAGTTAATTACACGTGAATTATTTACTTACAAAATGAGAAGAAAGGTGTAATTCTCAATTTTCACTGGACAAGCTACTAATAATCGTAAAATCGACTGCAGTAAGGTTAATGATGGTACATATTAATCTTCGGCTCTGAAAATAGAGAGTCGTTATTTGTTTTTGTTAAATAAATAAAACATTAGTAAGAATAAAAAAGGACTGTGAGTTACGGAAAAGGATTGAAACTCCACTTACGGCTGAATGCGTCGAGGCTAGACTCCATTATTTAGACCAAAAAACTTCTTTTTAAGGTTTTTGATCGATTACGCCGTACTTGTAGGGGACCACATTTAAAAATGCCTCATATTATGTGACATACTCCTCTGAAATAAAAGAAAATTTTTGCTGACCTGTCTGGAACTTTGAGGATGTGGATAACTTTTCTCCTATTTTAAATCTTAAAATATAAAATTTTAAAATTTTTTAAATAAAAATATTATAATATAAGTAATTTGTAATTTATTTTTTATTAATTATATATAATTAGTAATTTATTTTTATTTAAAGTTTATTTAAATAATAAAATAAAAAATATTTTAATATTTTTACAATTTTTAAGATCCTACAAAGTGGGTGCTATGATTTCCAACTTCGTCGCCAAAATTTCAATGAAGAAATTTATATACCCATTCCATAGAAAAAATTTTCTTCCCGATCTTTGGTCAAAGTCAAGAAATCCTTGCGGATCCTCATTGGACCGGGACAAATGCCATCCCTGGATCTGGTTGAACCCGGTGTACCTATGGTTGCTGAACAATTTGTATTGTACAATTATGAGATGACGCATCTTTTTTCAGATATCAATATACAACTCTTTGTGCCCCGCGGTGGTAAATTAAAATTATGAATTAAAGGTGCAAGTGGCGCTTTTTTCACTACGATTACTAAACACAGAGATTTGCATGGAAGAGACAGGTAGCTGAATGAAGCACTTCTACCTCTGGACCTCTCTGGTTTTGACCCCACTCCCAATTTTCCCTGGGACGGTGATGATCAGGCTAGTTGGTGTTGTTTGCATGTGGATGTAGTTTGAGCTAGGTACTTAATTCTAAAACAAGACAAAAGGGGAAAATATTAGTAATGTGGCCAACACAGCTTCAGGTTGCTAGTGTTTTTATATGAACTGTACCGTGCTGCTACCCATGCAATATTTCTTTTAATACTTCTCTCTCACACATTTTCCATTCATTTCAGATCTACCATATATGCATGTTGCTTCTATTATACAGTCATTTTATGTATTTTGAAAATTTACATAAATCTTTTTTAAATAATGAAATTTCATAAATACTGTTAAAATAAATTATCTTCTTACTCTAGATAAATTAAAATACGCCATTTAAGATTTTATGGTTCTGTTATATGTAAATATAAATGGTTTTTGTTTAAATAATTTTCAAAGATTGATTTATGTTGTTAAGATATTAATTGAAAACTCAATCATATATATACATGACTGAAACGTGTCTATTAAACTTAAGGTGCTTAATTTCATTGATTTAGTAGAAGAAAAACCTTTTAACGAAGTAGCAACCGAGAATTGATGTGAATGACTGAGGTTTTAAACATTTTATCTTAGGAAAAAAGAGAAATGTGTATGAGCTTTTAATATTTTTTTTTTAAATAAAGTTTAGGATGAGGGGTGTTATCTCATTTTAAAGTAGGTGTAAATTATAGGTTTCAATAAGTCTATACAATAATATATACAGATTGCTTATAAAGGGAATTGTTTGTAAAAAAATTTAAATTTTAAGTTTTACAAGTAAAATATTTTAAATCTTACTAATTAAATTAATTGTTACTAACAATTTTTAATAACATTTTAACGGAGATACATATCATGAAAACAAAATATGAAATTTGATGGTGATTCACTCAAATTATTTATAAAGTATTTAGATTTATCAGTATCACATCAATTTTGTTTTAAAGAAATATTTCTTCAAATAAAAAATGTGGCACTTAACTCTTTTGCTTACAATTAAGGTTTGTTATCTGAAGACAAGAAAGTGGATAACGGGGAAGAGCTTTCCACTAAAAATAGAAGGTGAGTGAAATATATAGAAAAAAGAGTTGCAACTTGGGAGGGAGCGGGATCACTCGTTGGTCTATCCAAACGCGATAGCCTTCGTTAGGCTGATCCCTAGACACGTGTTGGTCCTGCATGGGGGTATACTTTTTGGTATATTCCTTGGAGGCTGTTCTATATAACATTGCCTTCTTCAAACTCCTTTTCGTACTGTCGTCTGTTATCTATTGTTTTCAAAGCTTGAACCATGTCTGCCTTTGTCGGAAAATATGCAGGTACTTATCACCTCTCTCTCTCTCTCTCTCTCTCTCTCTCGCTCTCTCCCCTTCTTACAACAAATGGGCCAACTTAATGCATAGTTTTAATTCATTTCTTACAACAAATGGGTCAACTTAATGCATAGTTTTAATTCATTTCCTCTTGATTAATAACAATGCATTTGTAGCAGAGCTAATTATTTTATCTTTTATTAACATAATTTAGATGAACTTATCAAGAATGCCAAGTACATAGCGACCCCTGGGAAGGGCATTCTGGCAGCAGATGAGAGCACTGGCACCATTGGGAAGCGTCTAGCCAGCATTAACGTGGAAAACATTGAGTCCAACCGCCAAGCTCTTCGTGAGCTTCTCTTCACCTCCCCAAATGCCCTCCAGTACCTCTCCGGTGTTATCCTCTTCGAGGAGACCCTTTATCAGAAGACCTCTGATGGGAAGCCCTTCGTTGAATTGCTGCAAGAGAACAATGTGATTCCTGGGATCAAAGTGGACAAAGGCATTGTTGAATTGGCTGGCACCAACGGTGAAACCACCACCCAGGGCTTTGACTCCCTTGGTTCTCGATGCCAGCAGTACTACAAGGCTGGTGCTCGCTTTGCTAAGTGGCGCGCTGTCCTTAAGATCGGACCCACTGAACCCTCTGAATTGTCCATCCAACAGAATGCGCAGGGCTTGGCCCGTTATGCCATCATCTGCCAGGAGAATGGGCTTGTGCCCATTGTTGAGCCTGAGATTTTGACTGATGGTCCTCACGACATTGCTAAATGTGCTGCTGTTACTGAGACTGTACTCGCAGCTGTTTATAAGGCGCTCAATGATCACCATGTCCTTCTTGAAGGAACCCTTCTCAAGCCAAACATGGTCACCCCTGGCTCTGATAGCCCAAAGGTATTAATTAAGTGTATGTTGTCTTCAAGAATGATGATTGCAGCGTGAAAAATTATAGTTAGCACTAACGCTTAGCTATGATTCTGCAAATAACTAGTATTAGAAAAGGTTGATTCTCTTCTAAAGCCAGAAGTATATTTTAGCCAGTGAAGTGCATAGTAGATTACTGCACTTCGCTGATAGTTCTAAGTAAAGTGACTAATACTTTAATTTGATAATGACTCTCCCAAGAACATTGATGTTTGAATATTTTGAGTATTTAAACATGAAAAGCTGGAATGGAACATTACTAGTTGCTGGTAAAATTTGATTTATCAGAGGGGAAATAAAGTACTGCTGTCTGCAGTATGTTATTAACTGAAAGAATTCATTGGTGTGTGTACAGGTACCACCCCAGGTGATTGCGGAGTACACAGTTACTGCACTCCGTAGAACTGTCCCGACTGCGGTACCAGGGATTGTATTTTTGTCAGGTGGACAAAGTGAAGAAGAGGCTACACTCAACCTCAATGCGATGAATAAGCTGGAGGTGTTGAAGCCATGGACTCTTTCTTTCTCATTTGGGCGAGCCTTGCAGCAAAGCACTCTCAAGACCTGGGCTGGAAAGAAGGACAATGTTGCAAAAGCTCAGCAGGCATTTTTGGCTAGATGCCAGGCCAATTCCGAGGCTACTTTGGGCAAGTACGCTGGTGGAAGTGCCACTGGCTTGGCTTCTGAGAGTTTGTTCGTGAAGGGCTATAAGTATTAGGCTTGTACATGAAGTTGGGGATTTAATTTATCAATTGTATGATGCAACTTAAGCTTTTCCTTTCTGATTAACATGCTTACCTTTGGGTACATATTCAATATATACATCAGTTTATGTTGTAGGAGCTAATTGGAATGTCAAATGGTGATGTTTGTTCCCCTCACAAGAAGAAAAAGCTGCCCCTCATTTCATTAAACCAATTATGATTCTTTAGTCTGCAAAATGTTAGAGGGAGCAGTGAAGACCTACAATCTCACCTGGGAGTAAGTAATTCCTAAATAAAGGAAAGGATGATGGAAGAGTCCAAATAACAAACTCAGTTACATGTGACGTCTGATGGATTTTCACAATTTAAACAATAAAGATGTGATTAATTTAATGAATTAGGTAAGTTTCTGATACTGCTGTGAATGAATTTAAGCTATAATCAGTCGGATAAATTTGTTCAAAAAGAATTGCAAAAGGGTTGCCTGCATTTGTCTGTTGTGGTTAACCACCTCAAAGAGCTAACTAACAGCCTATAATGATTTAACAAAATGGTAAATTTGATTTTCTAGTACATTTTCTTACAAAAAAGAAATCCATAGTATGCTTTATATGCCGTGGATGCAAATGATCAATTTCTATCAATCATTCTAAATTCATTTGAGTTTAGGCACATCTTAGGTCTGACCATAAAAGAAGGCAATGGAGGGAATCCCTTCTTCACCCGCAGCTGTAATTGGGTTACCAAATATGGAGTTTGAACCATGCCCCTACTCCCATTGACTTTGCATGCAAAGACTGTGTTTCAAGGAAGGTAGTTAACTAATGAATTATGAATCTTTCTCTGTGGATTCCCTCTTGGGCTTGTATCTCTTTGAATATCTTTGTGTAAAGTAATGTTGATTTCATCTTTCTTGGAAAAATTTCTTATGAGTAGGTCTATAATATCAGGAGTGTGACTTTGTCACCAAGTCCACAGATAAGATGTGTTTGCGGCAGGGTGTCTCCTACAATATTTTTTAGTGATGAATTCCATAATTCAAGAATATTGAGTCAATACAATGAACCTGGTGCAAAGAACAGCAATCAGGGCAGCTGACTGTTGCAGACTTGCAGTTGATAGGAGGAACGGCATAAATACTGGCCTGTGATTGCTCCTGGATCGGGCTGGATGGACTGCCTGGACTACCTGGCAAGCAATTCTCTGGTTGATGACCTCTCAAATTGTCAGGCTTTAATATTTCATTTTTCTTGTCAGCATATTGTGGCAAAACTAAAATGCTATATATTTCATTACGATAGAAAGCGATATATATGCTGTGTTGTTCACAGAAGGACCGAACTAAAGTTAGAGACTTGAGTATAATCAGGACATGAATTAAGCATCCAAAATAAGAAAATATATATATTTGTGGAGGAGAATGGGACAGGTCCATATAATAGTTATTTTCCAAATTTCCTTGTTGCATACTTACTCGGTCTTTTTGCAGCTGCTAGAAGGAGGGTAAAAAGGGGGAAAAAAAACAAGAAAGAAAACCGAAGCGAGGCAAAGGAAGGAAAGAAAGAAGAAACTCGAAGGAAAATTTGCCGTTGCGCTGCCAAGTTATTGTTAGAGTTTGGACCTGTTACCTAATGATTAATAAATTTATAGTCGTGTAAATGTGGAGAGCTCATATATTTAATTCCTTTGCTAATTATCTTCAAAGCTGAAGTGACATGAGGGGAGGCAACCAAAAATAATGTTTTGGTGGGTCAGTTGGACAAGGATATTCAGGCAATAATTATACTACTGCTCTAATACTTTATTGGGTTTCCAGCATACCATGAGATTTTACTGATGAAAGTGTCTGCCTTGAAGATTCTAGATGAAGACATGATTAGTCTTACCACCATAAATTATAAATGGATATTTTTTTTCATTGAAATCCTAGTTGGACCACCAGTGTTTGCCAAATTTTTTCATGTTTTGGCGTTAACCAATTTATACAGTGGAAAAGGCATCTAATTAGTGTCGCTGATAGCCTAATTGAGGACAGGGACTGTAAAATTAAAAAAAAAAAAAATAGTTTATTCCAGTGCCTTATGCGGGGAGGCTGCTGGAAAGCACCAACCATTTAAGGTATAGGAACTATTATTATTAGCAGATGGAATTGAAATCCACCCACTACATGTTGTTGATGTTGGAGGCTTTCCACACTCTCCTTCCTAGCATCTATCTATTTAAACCAAATTAAAAGATATTAAAAAAAAGGAATGAAGCTGTCTTATAATCATCTTTCTTTGTCTTTTCTTTCTTTTTTTTTTTTTTAATTTTTCATTCAAATGAAATAGAAAATCTTGAATGCATATCAAGCAGCTTTAAAAATGATTCTTTTACACGCTTGTATTTACTATTAGTTCCAAATCCACAAGGAGCAGAAAGCAAGAAATAAGCTGAAAGAATATTTCCCTGTTTATTCATCTCTCTGTAATGCACTTTCTGGCAACTAGCACACCAGTCGGGGGGCCAGTCATCTCTATCTGGCATCTGCTATGCAGCCAGTAAGATACGTGGATGAGAGCCAGTGTGACTCTTACTCTAAAAGTTCCCCTAACATTGTAATTCACCCTGTTGCTCTGCACCTGCTTTTGAAGCTTAACACCAAGATCCTGAGGCAAAAACACTAAACTGGATATGAAATGAATTGATTGCAACCTGGTTTCCCCTCGCCTCTGGGTGAAAGGCTGAATCGCCTGAGCTGATATGAGCTTGTCTGAGAAGAAAAGCTCGATATCCAAAAACTCAAATCTTACATCAATTTTCTTGTTGGGGTTTGAGAAATTTGCCAGCAGAATGAAGTAGCCATTGAAGTACTCCGGCGAGTCAAAGTATACCACATTGAGGTTCGCACTGGGGATGTCAAATATGGGGTTTTTGGGTTTGATGGCAAGGAAGATTATCAAAGTTGCTATTCCAAAGAAGATAAGCATGAGGCTGAATATGAGGCAAAACACTGCAGCACACCATACCATTGGGTTGGTCCTTTGAAGACGAGGCTGTCTAAGTGTTAGTGGTCTACTTGACCTTTCTGTGACAGAATTTGGTGCTTCTGATAGTAAGGAACGTTGATTCCTGGGTTGTTTTGATATGACAGTTTGGTCAAGAGAAACTGGATTGGTTTGTATTGTGGGTGGGGATGAGGATGGAGGTGAAGGAGGTGGTGGGGCTGGGAGGGTGAGCATTTTAGAGTGGAACTACTAGAAAAGGCCGTTCCACTCAAGCTGAGTAATGAGAAAAAGATGGAGATTAGAAGCCATTGAAGATGTGTATTGATTCTAAAAGGGTGTTGGATTAAGGACAGTAGGAAAGTAAAGGAGGGAAAGAAGCTTTTGATTGAACTGTAGTGGGGCCAATGTGTTTTTCTGGGTGTTGGCAAAAGTTGAGTGCAGGTGCAGCTGAATTTTGTGCCAGATTGATGTTTGGGATTTGAATGTCGATGCTTTTGCTATGTCGTAGTGTTTGGGAATGTCCTAAGGAAGCAGTTCCACAGGGCCCTGGCATTCTTTATTGCTTTAGCTATGTGGAAAAAAAAAAAATAGTCAATTCAATTAAGGGCTTGGATCAAGCTTCTATATCAGGTATAACATGGTATTGTCCCATCATATCAAAACTATATGTAGGTGATGAGTAGGATGTTTAACCATTAAGGAAGTATAGCAGCCAAAAGTGAATCCTCATAATAAAGCCTTTCCATCATATAAAAAGGTCAATCATGCAGGATAGCGACCCAACCCAACTTACACGTGGATTCAACTATGTTAGTTAGTGCCTAGATAACATGTTCAGTAAAACAGAAATAAAGCTTCTCTTCCAAGTAAAGGAAGCTAAAAGCCTATGAGACTGAAATGATTCAACATGCTTCTGTATGGAATTTTTGGTAAAGGATCTTAGGACTCGTCTTCAATGGGATAGTAATTCTAAAGTACTGAAAATCGGAAGAGAAAGTCACTGGGTGTGATTTAGTAGTTAAAGAGTTTGAATAATATTATAGAAAGACTTAAGTTCAAATCTCTCTTCAACATTTATAACAAAAAAATCTGAAGAAATAAGAAAGAGTCAAAGAGTTAAAAAACACTCTACTTTGGGACAACTAGTACCGGATTAGAACATGAAGAAAGCAAACAAGAAGAAATTACTCAAATTGTCATAGAAAATTCCCTTTTTGGGAGGGGTGACTAGTTCTCTTGGCCTTGTGGTTTGGCCTTGGTCTTTAATTTTGCTCCCGAATTGGTCTCCAAATCTATTGAATCCGCTGGTTCTACCAGTTACTAGATATTTTATTACTGTATATCTAGCATGAAGATTACATTTCAATTCAACAATTTTAGCTTTTGATTATTCAACAATCAAATTGGATTTAGCTATTATTGATGAATCACAAGATAGATCAGATACCGGAGTTAGTCTTTGCACCAATACGACTCAATATTATCAAAAAAGAAACAGAGGAACAAACAGAGAGAAGTACATTTGCAAGTTTTGCTCTACTATTTCGGATGAAACCTCGTCTAATGTACTTCCCCAAATCTCCTAATGAGTACTTGTCTCGCAAGAAGCAAGAATCAATAAAACTTGAACTAGTCTACCATTTGCAGCTAAGAAAAAAACAGTATGATCCTAAATTTCTAAGCAATTTATGAAGATCTGCAATTACATCCACCTGCTTACTATACCATGATTCAGTCCACATACAGGGGTTATAGTTTCATACATGTTATACATAATTCCTTGGATTTGAGAAAGTCTTAATCTCACTTTTAGTCCTCTTGCTTCTAAAATCGTGGCATATTTCCCCTCTCATTTCAGTTTGAACATTGCCATCCTCCTTCTCAAGTTGATGCAACTCATTTCTCCAGTCATTGTGCTCCACATGTGGTACTAGGTAATCTGCTGATAATTTGATTGACATGGCACAATTTCAGATCAGCCAAGAAAAAGGGACCGGCTATCCTACCACTTATCCATACCTTCTTTCTGGCTTTGATGCCATCTTATGAGAAAATTATTATGCTATCCCCCTATGTTTTTCTATTCTACTATTCTACCACTTCTTCATGTATTCAATCATATTTTCTTATAAAAGTGGCTAACAACCTTCGTTATAATATAAATATTTTAATACAGGGTAAGGCTACAAAGGATAGCATAGCAAGGAAAGAAAAAAAAAAGTGACACGTTAGATTCATGTTAACCGAAGACTCAATTGCGTCAATTCGAAGATATCATTGTTCAAGTTGAAACTACAAGGGTAACTTCAGCAATCTTATCAGTGAAGAACAAGGACAGAGATATTTTCTATCGTAAATACTATATGTTGGAACACTTATTAAGATCCTATCTCCTATCTTTATTTTTTAAATAACTAGGGACTTTTGAGAGACAAACCCATTAGTTATTAGGATTTAGTAACTCTATTATCCATTTCTAATTAGAAATAGATTGTGAAAAAGACAACAGTTTATGATGTTGCGAGTTAAAGAAAATTAATCAAAGTTAAAATTTTTTTTTTTAAAATTAATCAAAATTTAGATTTTTTTTTTCTCAATTCATGAGTGTTTCTGTCTGTGAATTGCATCACCATATCAATCATTATTGCATTAGAAATGCTAATGTCACAAAAAGTGAGATACTAAATTTTTATAATATATAGTGTAAAATATTATATCTATTAACTTTTATTATTTAATTTGTAAGATTTATTAGATTTAATAATTTAAATTCTTTTAATTAGTTAAATTTTTGTGAGATTTAATTACGAGAATAGAAGAATTATTATTACACATGCTCTTCCCCACACATTAATCGATCAGCCTACACACACCATCTAGATGACCCTCAGAAGCTCCCTTTATTCCAAAAGCTTCTTTCAGATGAAGTTTGAATGATATAGCTGTATAAATAAATACTTTTGGACTACAGTTTTCAGCGTTCTTTATTTCCCCTACCAATTTACTAACTTTTGGACATACATAACATTACATTGATCAAACTTATTTTATACATCTGGTTGTTGAAAATATTTCATACCGCTCAATATATGTGGTTGCAAGTACTTAAAACAGCTGAATATTTTTTTTTTTTTGGGGTAGAAAAAACAGCTGAATTTCGATGGGAGAAAGATTAATACTAGTTTTTTCATCACTTTTCTTTCTTCAGACAAGGCAATTGCATCTCTTACAACAGACATTCGAACACATATGTAGCTTTTTTCTTTCCAGATCTGTATTCAGCATTAACATATTATTGTTGTTGAAGTTTGCCGACTATCATCAATGCATGCATGTATTACGAAGCTCAATTATTAATACTTATCAATGTCCTTGTCAGAGGATAGTGGTGATGTTAAAAGATCCCATAATGCTAGCGCTGAAGATAACCTGCCACAAAGCATGGGTCTAAAATCTCTTGGTGCAACTGCAAACTAACTGAACTAAACCGAAGCTAACCCCTGAGACAAACATTTAATAATAGTTATAACTCATTTCATTTCCAGCTACCAACAGATACAGTACCCAAAATAACACTTGTTTTTTCGAGTAGCATTTATCTGTTGATTCCTATATAAACTCAGCCATATGATATTGCAAAGAATCACCAAGTCACTTGTATTGGGAACACATTTTCAAGTAAAAATGGCACTACCAACACCTGCTTCCCCTATAACTTTTAAGTATGTGAAGCTGGTGTACCACTGCTTTGTGTGCAACACAAGGAACCTCTTGTTAACTTGGTTTCTGGTATCAACTTGTCTTTACATTCAAGATTTGCTCCACATAGGATGCCTCCCTGATCAGTTCCATGTTCCTCATCCGGTGCTGTTGGCTTCATGCTTAACGGCATTTGCAGCCAACTACTACTTCATGAGCCGACCCAGCAGTGTTTACTTAGTGGATTTTGCATGCTACAAGCCAAACGTTTCTTGTATTTGCACAAAGGAAATGGTGTTGGACAGAGGCGAGCGTTGCGGATTTGTGTCAGAAGAGAACATAGCGCTGATGAAAAAGATTCTAGATAGGTCTGGTTTGGGAGACAAGACCTATGTTCCCGAGGCTCTATTGCGGATCCCACCTAACGTCTCCATCACTGAGGCAAGGAAGGAAACAGAGACTGTGTTTTTTGGAGCCATTGATGAGCTCTTGGAGAAGACGGGAATCGAAGCTAAGGATATTGGGATTCTAGTGGTGAACTGCAGTGTGTTCAACCCCACTCCTTCTCTCTCTGACATGATTATCAATCGCTATAAGCTGAGAGGGAACATAGTTAACTACAATCTTGGTGGAATGGGGTGCAGTGCTGGAGTTATTGCTATAGACCTTGCCAAACAGCTCCTACAGGTTAATTTAATTTCTCATCATTTCGTATTACTCAATCATGCTCAGGCTTCACTGAATTATTATGATGTGATTAACAGGCACATGCTAACACATATGCGTTGGTGCTGAGCATGGAAAATATCGTGTCAAGCGTGTACTGGGGAAACAACCCATCAATGCTGCTTTGCTATTGCCTGTTTCGTATGGGAGGCTCTGCAGCGCTGCTTTCCAACCATCCTTCCGGCCGCTACCGCTCAAAGTACCAAATCATGCATACACTGCGTACCCATATGGGTGCTGATGATAATAGTTACAACTGTGTGTCACAGAAAGAGGATGACCAACAGAAAGTTGGTGTTGCTCTCTCTAAAGATCTTATGAATGTTGCTCGGGATGTTCTCAAGGTCCACATCACTTCCCTTGGCCCCTTAGTCCTCCCCATGTCTGAAAAGCTCAAATTCTTGATTAACTTTGTGCGAAGGAAGGTGTTTAAGATGAAGATTGAAGCCTACATCCCAGATTTCAAGTTGGCTTTCAACCATTTTTGTGTTCACACAGGAGGAAGGGCAGTGCTAGACAGGATGCAAAAAAGCCTTGAGCTAGATGATTGGCACATGGAGCCTTCAAGAATGACACTCTACAGGTTTGGGAATACATCATCTAGTTCCGTGTGGTATGAGTTGGGTTACTGCGAGGCCAAGGGGAGAATAAAAAAGGGTGATCGAATATGGCAAATGGCATTTGGATCTGGATTCAAGTGTAACACTGCGGTGTGGGTTGCACTGAAGACCATTGATCCAGCATCCAACAAGAATCCATGGAGGGATGAGATTCATGAATACCCTTCAAAAGCTACACTTTCTTAATTAGTATTTAACTCTTGAATCAAGTGTAACAAATAATCCTAGCTTTCTCAATTATGAATTGGGTGTGGCGTAGTATGATTTATAGTATTGCAATCTAGTTAGAAACTATCCAGCAAATAAGATTTCTTGGCCTAAATACATATATATATATACTTAAGCAGGATTATGTACTTTGTTTCTGAATTACTGGAATAAATAAGTGTCAGAGCCATTGGAGAACATGAACATCTACTTTATATTTTCTAATAATTTTATCCAAAATTATTTCTATTTATAACTAATTCAAATGTTACATATGCCTATTTCATTCACGATGCTCAACTTGTGGGTATAATGACAAATGTTGATAAACTATTCATTAGATGTATTTAAACGCAGAATTAATACTACCTACTAAAATTGGTGCCATAACTAGGGATACACTATAAACCTCCAAGTCTAGTTAATTAAAATTTGGTTGAAATTCATGTGAGTTAACAAGAGCCATAATTGTCAGGCAATTAAGATAGTAGGAAAGTTTCCCCTGGGACTAAATAAATATTGTTGGGCTTTGGCGGTTTGAATTTAATTGAAGTAGTTGAATTTGGTTTTATTTTTTTTTCTCTTTTAAATTTAATTTTTATATTATAATATTTTTAATATTTAAAAAAATATTATTGGGTTTTCTTCTTATTCAAAGCAATATACTTAAGATTTACTAACTCACACATTGCAATTGCTCTCTCAATGTTTTTTTTTTTTAATTGAAAGGAAAAGTATAATTCTACACCTCTATCATTGTATAATACTCACTTTTTTTATATAAATTTTTAAGTTTATAATTTAATTTAAAATTTTAGTAATATAAACTTTTTATTATAAGAATTAAATAAAAATAAAATTATAAAAATAATAGTTATATTATTAAAAACACCATATAATTTTTGTTTTCATTGTTATTAAAAATATCTATAACTAAGCTTCACGCCATCTTAAAAAAATTATTTCAATTGTTGTTTCGAATGCAAATACACCAACGGATATGTTGAGTACTTTCTAGACTTTAATTTATACTATATAATTTCCAGAAATCAATTTAAATTATTTTTATTTAATTCTTGTTATTTGGAATATTATTTTAAATAGAATTAAATTATTTATGTAAAAAAAGAATTCGATTATTTTCTTAAAAAATGGAAATTGGTCGGATTTTTATTTTTGAGGGTTAGGAATTTATTCTTCTGGGGCTAAAAAGACCTTTTCTTCCCGGTGGTTCTCTATTTTTACAAACAAAAAAAGCCAAAGAGGCCCTAAAAACCTCGGCGGCTCCTTCTACGCAACTTTAGAACACTACTCTGTTACCGGTGAAGCAATTCCTCTGTTGATTTTAGCAGCGAGAGGACTCCATCGGAGGTAAACAATTTCATTTTCGGACCAACGATTTTCTCTTTCTTTCGTCTGCACAAAACTTGTGTCAAATCGGTGCTGTGATTTTCTGAGTTATTTCGATAAGTTTAGAATCTGCATATTTGGTTTAAATTGGCGCCGATTTCTGGGTTATAAATCGGTGTCTATGTCTTTTTTTTTTTAAATTGAAAACCAGTTGGTCTATCTTCAATATATGAGAAATATCAGATGGTTTTCATGCATATCTACAAGATAAGCAGCATATTTGCCAGGAAGCTTTTATTAAATGCTGCCTACCATAAAGCCTTTGCCAGTGGCCTTTTAACTACTATTTTGGGTTCAGAACAGTCGTGCACCATGACGGATTGCTGCAACGCTAATAAGTAGATTATCAGTTGTTATTGTTATTTTACAGTGTGTTGATTTTAGTTTGATCATAGCTGGCTGCTATCCCACACATAGCTTTGAATCTATTTTTAGGCCATCGCTACTGTAATAGCAGGCTTCTTCCGTCCTTTATCTTTGTTGTAAGACAAGTTATCTCCCCCTAACATGTAGAACTATGATAAGGCTGACTTGATTGTTTGCATGGCCAATAACAAAGAGAACAGCTTACCTTTATCTTTTCTTCGGAGAAAAATTAGAGAAAGAAGTTGAAAAAGAAAAAGATTTTTGGTATGAGAAGTCTCGTTGCAAGTTTCTTTTTCTTAAAAATGTTGGATTGCAATTTCTGGACAGCACCTTAAGCCCCAAAATTGGTATAAAATGCATTGCTGAGGTGAAAATTCTGTTTTACTATCAATGAAGGAATTTCTTGTAAAGATTTCTGTTTTCCTGAGAATTGGTTTTTGTAATTAATTACGTGTGGAGGCTTTAGTGCAAAGTTTTGGCTTGTGTAAGAACTTTTGGATACAAAATTGTGGATTGCACATTTTGGAATACAAAAACAATGGAATTGAATTGAACTTCATAAATTTGAGATTTGTTCCAAACATCAGAATTTATTATAAGTGAGAATCCATTTCAATCCATTAGAGAAATTCAATTCAAATTCTTGCTTTTGGAGTTTGTGCCAAAGTGTCCCTTTTGAAAAAGTACTGGTTCCATTTAATTTGGAAAAGGGAGCTTAAACACTAGCCACTCAAATATCTTTGGAGGGGACATTTTTTTTTTTTTTTTTTATGGACTGCCTTTTAAAGGCATTTTCCTTCTCATTGCATAACCTAGATCTGCCTAAGTGTTCACGTGCTATCCATGCAGAATGTGATAACATTCTTCTTGTTATTTGAAATTGTCCCAGTAATCAAATCATACAAGCAGCTATTTATTTGCTTGATTATATGTACTTTTATTACTAAGGGTAGTTATTCAGGTTTTGAAAATTTTAATTTAGTGCTCATTTTCATTTGGTTATTTGTGGTATTTAATAATTTAACCATTATTAATTTTTATTACTTTATAGACATTGTTCTGATTTGTTAGGATCCTTAATATTCTGTATTCTACTCATTTCTCTTCTGTTTTATTGCTGCTTTTCTTCATCTCTTTTCAGTTTTTTTGACATACTAATTCTGTTTTTCTTATCTTACAGCAATTATGGCAGATGAAACGCAGAATGATATGAAGGAGGAGGTTCCAGAAGTAAGCTTTTTTTCCTATCTGTACACAATTACAACTTTATACAATGTGTTTCTGCTATTTGTTTCCCTTGAGGGTATTAGAACATATGAACAGATTTTATTTTATTCTTTATAAATTGCTATTTCTCATGTTGCTAATTGCTTTGATCCCCTGTCATGAGCCATCATTTGTTGCTTCAGTTTGTTGAAATAGTACTATGCTGCTCATTTGATCCTACTAAAAAGAAAAAGAAAAAGAAAATTACAATTATAGATCCTACTGATGATTCAGTGGACAAGTTGGCTGAGAAGACAGAAAACTTGTCAGGTATCTAAATTGAATCAAGTATATTATGGCTATTGTTTTCAATGCTGTAGCCCCCAAGGTTTCTTTAATTGTGCTTATGCGTAATTAATTGTCATCAACTGATGTCTTGCAGTTTCTGATGGGCTTGAGACTACATTTTCTGGTTTGAAAAAGAAGAAGAAGAAGCAAGTAAGTCATTGAATAGTTTTATGAAATTTATTTTTCTGAGCAATGTCTGTTGACGCTATTTGAACATTTTATGAGGAACTATTTCCTTCAATAGCTGAAGGCTTTGGAGTAGCTAGTTACTTATAGGAAACAATTGTACAACTGATGATTGTTACTGGTTGTAGGTTGAAACTAGTAGCTTAAATGATGAGAGTGGCGATGCAGGTGAAGATGTGGATGGTAAGCAGTTGGCATTTTTCAATGAATAGAATCTATAGATCTGAACTGAAAGAATTCATATTTGTTCTACAAGTAATTTATTAAGGGGATTTAATTGAATGCTGGACCTTTGATAAACGTTCTTGGCTTAGATCACACTGGAGAGGATGAAGGAGAAGTTATTGCCTTGCAGCCTCGTTATCCTTGGGAAGGGAGCGACCGTGATTATAAATATGAGGAGGTATATCACACTTTACATGGTTTCTGCTATAATAAGCCTCTTCCTTGAAAATAATTTCTAATGATTTTGTTCATCCCTCGTTACTAAAAGTTTCAGAATTGCTTTTCATCTGCTTTTTTGATTAAGGGGTTCGTGGACCTTGCTTTCTGTGTTACAACATTAGTTTTATTGTCTGTGTTTAGCAATTTATAGTCTTTGAAATGACTGATATAGTGATGTCAGAATCTCTTATATGCTTTTAAGTTGAGGTTTTGGCATAAGAGAATTCTTAAGACTGAAACATGTTAATGATTTATAAGGAAGACATTATGCTTATGGAAATTTCCTAGAATTCTACATTTTAGGGTGCTTTGTACTTGTCGGATTGAGAACTACCTCATTTGTGTAAGCTCATATGGCATTTCCAACTATATTTCCATGAAAAATTAGTCAATCAGAATTATTTTGCTATGTCCTCTGCTTGTAGGACTAATTTTACAATGTCTTCAGATTGTGACCATGCAGATACAATTTTTGTTGTACACTAATGAAAGTCTTCTATGCTATTGCTTGAGGTTGCATGCTGAACGAATTTCACACAATCTGTGATGCATCAATTTCTTTTATCTTACTTACTTTTTTGTTTCATAAGCATCCTGTGGTCCATATACTCCCAAGCTAAAGGTTCCCTGTTTTGTTTTCATTTTACTTACGAATTGCCCTGACTTTTATTAATTGAGTTTCACTAGAGGTGTATATTAATTAACAAGAAATAATAATTAACATGTAGCGAATAGATCTAATTGTTCACTGCAGTACATATGGCAACTTTTGTCAGTTTAGCTTGTGTGGTATGGTACTCCTTACTTCCTCACTTGATTGCTATATGCCAGTTATTGGAGGAAGCATGGTTCAGTTGTCACTATCTTAGTTTGTAGTTCCTTTTTCAAATCGAAACGTACTAATCTTCTTGAAGATTGTTTTTGTCCTTTGTTCTGATGTTTTTCTCTGCAGCTTCTTGGCAGGGTGTTTAACATTCTACGTGAGAATAACCCTGAATTGGCTGGAGATAGGCGGAGGACAGTTATGAGGCCTCCACAAGTTCTCCGTGAAGGCACAAAGAAAACTGTTTTTGTGAATTTTATGGATTTATGCAAAACGTATGTGGATCTCTTTCCTTTTGAGTTTAATTGCAAGGGATAGTTAAGCACGTTCTGCCTTTTGATGTATAACAATTGTTTGTCATTGTCTCTTTTCTATTCGTTTATGTATCTTTTTTTTGGTAAGCTATTATCATATTTTTCTTTTACTTCAAACTATTGTTATCATATATGCTCAGGTGCTTTGTCTGTTAAGCATCTATTTTCTATGTGCCATGAATTAGTGGTGGAGTTTATGTGTTTCATGTATCAATGGTTGTAATGTACGTGGTTTCTTGAACTATTATTTGTAACTTGTAATATGAATTCATTGTTTAGGACTACTTCATATCCATGGCTGTATGTTGAGAGTTTTATTTGTATGACTTCAATAAAGTATGATTTTCAGCTTGTTTCTTTCTTATATTAGCAGATTTTTTTTTTTTAATTTGAGATATTTTTCAGTGTGCTGTTGGATTGCAAACTTAGTAGTGTATTGATGATCTGCAAGAATATTTATAGGGATCATATTTGTACTAATAAACAGTTATGCTTGCCTCAATGTATGAAGCCTGCAAACCAAGATTCAAGACATTTCTAATGTCTTCCAACTTGTGATCCTTCACTATCATAGTAGTTGAAATGCTGTTTGTTCTATATGTCCAGTGATGCTTATCATCTTTTGGTTTTTATTAATCTTTACTGCCGAGTGACTCTGCCTATTTCTAGCATTAATAATGGGCTGTAGCTGGATAAGTTTTTCTAAACTGCACAAGAAATAATTTTTTCTGTCCTTGAAAATTTTGGTGCTATCCAATCTGTTAGGATGCATCGGCAGCCAGACCATGTCATGGCCTTTTTGCTTGCTGAACTGGGTACCAGTGGCTCACTTGATGGACAGCAGAGGTTGGTCGTGAAGGGAAGATTTGCTCCAAAGAACTTTGAAGGAATTCTGAGGCGATATGTCAGTAAGTATTTCTGCCTAATATCTGATGAATAATTTTTGCTGATCTGTTGCGTATGAGAAATGGAAAGGACGAAGGGTGAACACATCCTTTGTGGCATGTGTCATATAGTGTTTCGGCTGTACATAATCTATCTCTAGTGGCAATTGTGTAATGTAAGTTTTTCCTAGCCGAATGAAAAAGTTTGAAGGAACTAAAGGAGGTGAGTCCAATTTGTATGATGCCTCCTAGATGAAACCAAAGTGTAAAAGTTCTCTGTTTTAGTTATTGTGTTTTGGTGTTGCATTGTATATTTCCTTGTAGCAATTTTGTGATCAATTCAGCTTATCGGTTAAAAAGTTTGAAACAAAACCAAAGGGAGGAATTCTTTGTTTGATTCCTCCTTTGTGCTAAGTTTAGTTGGTGACTACTCTGGAATGATTGATCTGCCACTTTAATTACATATAGCTTTTATGTATTTTTGGCTGTTTGAGAGTGACGCTTGTCTAAATTTTTGTTTTCAGATGAATACGTAATTTGCCTTGGATGCAAAAGTCCAGACACAATACTTACAAAGGAGAATCGTCTGTTCTTTCTTCGTTGTGAGAAGGTGAATTTCTGCATGCCTTAGCCTTTCCTTCCCCCTTCATATCTCTCATGCCCTCATATTTCATGCTGGGTGACTGCTTGGCTTGGACCTAGAGCAACTCTTGGTCTACCAAAGCTCTCTAGTTCTCATTTTCAAGCCAGCACGGTTGCAGCTCTCTCTGCAACAAGATTGAGTTTTTTGGTTACTAGTTAGTCCAGATTTTGTGGTTCATTTCTTGCCAGGGTGATGGTGGCCTTTGGTGATATGAAATTTGGAATTTTTGTTACAATTTCTCTTAATAATGTTTGTGAAAGATTATCGCCTTTGAGGTCTATATTATTTGAGAAATAATATCAATTTGATTCAGTCATCATTAATATTTTATGCTGGGTTGAGGATTTTTCTGGGAATGTGTTTCCCATCTGATATTCTAGCTTACCTGTTGGTTGGTTTGTTGCAGTGTGGATCAGGAAGATCAGTCGCTCCAATCAAGGCTGGCTTCGTTGCTCGTGTTGGACGTAGGAACACGGGGACATGATTTGGTCTTCTTTTCCATACTTGCAGACTGTTGAGTATACTAACGTCAACTTTGAAAATGATTTGCCTTTGTACCCCTTGTTTTGAAATGAGTATAATGTCGTAACCGTAACTTGTTCTCTGTCCAATGTCCAAATTTTCTGTAATCTAGTTTAGTTATTTGTTATTTGTTATTTGTATTATCACTTTCGGCTTTAAGTGGACAACAAAATATTTGTCGTTGGAGCTTGTTTATTTAAAATCTGAAAAGAAAAATATTTTCTTACAAAGACACGAAATATAGCTGGAGTATTTCCGTTCTCAGATATATATTTTTTTAAGTTCTTTAGAGTATTTACAATTATGGGACTTTTATTTATTTCTAAGTTTTTAGTAGTTCTAATAAAGCAAGTCACCTTTTTGTGTTTTACCGTTTTTCTTTTAAGCCATTAAGTTTCGTGTAAACTAATGATTCGTGTATGGTACTAGCAAATAGCAAGTAATTCATTAGCAATTGTGTATCCAAGTATTAATTAGTATTGTTCAGTAAGTTTAGTCAGTTTTGTTATTTTTATAATTTTATTTTTATAATATAAAATATGAATTATTAAATATATTAAGTTATAAATATTATACATTTATAAAAAATATATAAAAATAACAGTTTTCGTTCAATTATGCAATTCATGTAATAAAAGTATCATCATTTTTGCAATTAAGTGTAGTTAGGGTAGATTAGTCAGATTTAGTGACTAGTTAATAATTAAAAATTGTTTGAAACGGCATTATCATCTTATAAATAGAACTGTTAAAACAGGTTCTGTTTTGCCTTGCAGAAGAGGTAGGGTAGACATATTTTTTTGATTTACAAAAATTTTAATTTATTTTATTTAATTTAAAAATTATAATAAGATGAAATAACCTACATATTTATATATAAAAAATATATTAGCTTACAAACTCATGTGCCTCACTTCGTACAATAGATGTAATAGGCATATAATTTTTTGACTTATAAAAACTATAATCTCTTCCACCTTATTTCATTTAATTATAAGTTATTGTAAAGCGCAACAGAACAAATTACTCTAATTGCCAACTTTACTGATAAATGCATTGTCATTCACTGTCCAGTTATTTACTAACATGGGCTTAACAATGACAACCATATACGTATCAGTTATGGGTGTCTAGAACACATTACTATATTACCTTGTCTTGAATTGTATCGGCCGTGCAAAGATGGGTTTGCCACTATGTAAGATGACGTGGATAAAACACTAACTGGTTGATGATGAAAAGGTTCTGCCCAATTCAGTAATGAGATGCGGAAATAATTAGTTTACAATGTTTGCATCCACATTTTTTTTACATATATAACGTGACTTCATAAAAAATAATAGATGAGGTGCAAGAAAGTAAAAATCAGTGGCTCATATTCAATCACGCCATTTTACATAATCAAATTATAAACATAGAGAAATAGAAATATCAGTGCTCAACAAGATATACAGAGAAACATGCAAGAGATTTTGGTCGCGATCCATAGATACGTTGGTTAAATTAGCGTTTGAAGTTTTTACCAAAAGACGAGGGAATGAGAATTGAAGACGTGAGTGTTTTCAAGCTTTGGCGACTGAGTCCATAAGTATGACTCAAACCCAGAGAGGCAATTGGCCGGTTTCTTTGTTTTTTATGCCATCTCCAACGTCATTGTTGGTGATCTCCGCTTAGACTAATGCCCCAAAACCCTGCATCGCTCAATGCTTACTATATAGCACAAAGCCACTCTCACTCGCTTACCCCAATGCTGTCGCACTTGTTTCACCATTCCCTTATCCTCCGCAACCCTTCTTCCTCGCACTTCCATCAATTTCTCTCAAGAACCTCCCTTACACTAGCTCCGAACCCTTCCGTGCCTCCAATTCCTTCTGCTTCTCCGGTTTCCGAAATGGGGTTCGAAGCTTTGGTCTTAAACGTCTTGATCGATCTAGGGTTTTCATGAGCGTATCTGTTGGATCTCAGGCAGCTGTTGAGGATGCTTTCTTCGCTGATTACAAGGCCCGCTGTACTTTTCTGTTCCCTGGTCAGGTACAGTTTGTACAATGCATATTCTTTGGTTTATCAGAAATGGCATAGTCGAGAATGTTGGATAATTTTCCTAAAAGAGAAAATATTTGAATTGGTTTTGTGACAAATATTATTAGATTGTACTATAATAGTTTTGTTTACCTGTGTATGATGGAGAAATTCACATTTAAAGGGACTAAAGGAGTGAACGGAAAAAGGTCGAAATGATTACCAGCCAAAACTTTTTAATTCCCGGTCATAACGAATTTGGGGTTGGATATTATGGACATAGCTGAAGTGATGATGTTTTTCTATTGGTACAGAATTGGTATGTTATCTGGGGTTCCATTAGAAGGGAATTGTAGGATCAAGGGATACTAGATTTTCTTAGCTCAGGTTGCCAACAAATTGCTTGGGAAAATTTGTCACTAAAAAAATAAAATTACAATGAAACAGAGCCCGCATGAATTTAATGTTTTTTGGTGATTGCCCTGGTCATTGAGGAGAAGATAGCATTCCCCTTTAATATAAAAGAAGATCACAGAATAAGTGATCATGGTGTCAAAAAAATAGTTGTCCTAAAAGCTTATGCTGTTAAGTATAAACTCAATAATAGTTCTTATTTTTAACACGCTCCACACATAAAACTTTGTTGGGCTTGAATTATAGGCAAAGCACAAGCACTGAAATTTAATTTTAATTATGAAGAATGTAGGCAGTAAGAATTGAACGCCTAATTACTTAGTTGTAGAGGCTCTAATACCTTCTTAAGGAACTTGTCATCCTAAAGCAAGGAATATGTTTTATCTCTAACACAAGCATCTCTCAAGTATTTAGCCAACAGCTATCTTGCCAATATACCTACATATTTATCCAAGCTCGTAACTACTTATCTTTCTCTTGCAACCCTCACAAGCTCTATTACAAAATAACTCTCCCATACCTCAAACCTATTAACAATTATAACCTGAAAGCTTGCTTCACAAGCAACCACTATTTTTGTCATTCAAGAAAATAAACAACCTACCCTTTAAGAAAGCACAATTAGGAAACTATCATACCCTATCAATACTTCATGCTTGTTGGCCTCATTATCAACAATTCAAAACTAACAACATAAAGGAGTGATGTGAATTTTGACCAATAAGAAAATTCAGTTGTTGAATGCAACTTCAGTTGTTAAATGATTGAAATTCTTATATTTATAAAAGAAGTTACTTCTAGTTCTGTTGGATAACATCAGAATTAAACTGAAAGATGTATTCTAACATGTTCCTTTGACAACATTTTTACCCAATTTTTGTGTAAATGTCATCTGCAAATGGCATAACGAAAATATTTTATTATTAACTTTAAAAGAACGGAAAAAAAAAAAGAAGTAAACTTTTATCAGAAATAAAGATACTTGTCTGATGATGCTTCTACACTATGTTGAATACATCAATGTGATGGTTCTTTCTGTAATTCCTGTTGTTGATAAAGATTGCCATAAATCATTGTTTACCATCTGAATTGTGCGTCTTCAGCCAGCTATTTATGTCACAAGTCTAGCTGCAGTAGAGCTACTTCGTGCATGTGATAGATATTATTGACTCTGTTGATGTTACATGTGGATTAAGCCTGGGAGAATACACTGCTCTGGCATTTGCTGGGGCTTTAAGGTGAGTTCAGAAAAAATTATTACAATTGCTTTTCTATTGCCTCTCCCTTATTTCTTTTTTCCATTGTGTCTGAGAGCTGTACAAGATTGAAAGGAATAGGTTCAAAATCAGTGCCCCTTTAGAGAGTAAAGTGCAAGCGAATATCCACTGATGAAAAAATTAATGGTCATGATTATTTCAAATGATTAATTGTAATACATTTGCTTATATGTAATAACAATTATGATTATTGATTTTTTCATCAATAATTATCTACTTGCACTTTACTCTCTAAAATGTACCCTGCACTTTAGAAAATCCCAATTCCTATATGTTAGGCTCCAACTTTGCTTTGATGCTGCAACTAGTATCTGAAAACCAAGATACATGTCAGCCAACCATGGGCCATGGGATACTTCTGAATTTGAATGCTTAATGTCTATAGTTATTTTAAATCTCATAAGAACCTTGTAAATAAATTTCTTGTTGGTAGCCCATGGAAAGATGCCACCTATTTGAACCATTAGCTGTCACCTTTCCTACTTCACAGCATATGTAGGACAAAGATTGATCATATAGATATATATTGTGATTAAAATGTCCTTCTAGTGAATTTGTTCAAAATCAATTATGATGATCATCAAATTAATAATTGATGTGTTATGGACCCTGTATTTGATTTACTTTTTAAGCTTCGAAGACGGACTTGAGTTGGTCAAACTGGGGTGAAGCTATTCAGGCAAGCAACCTTTTATAATTTTCCTTGCTTCTTATGTGAGAGATAACATGATTTGTTTGTAATTTGTAATTTCTGTGATTGATATATTGACTCCAATCAGGAAGCTGCTGATGCTGCTAAAAGTGTCATGGTTAGTGTGATAGGATTGGTCTCAGAGAAGGTCCAACAATTATGTGATGCAGCCAATCAGGAAGTTCCTGAACCTGAGAAGGTTCAGATTTCAAATTACCTATGTCCTGTAAGGTTCTTGTGGATTGTCCTTATTAATTTAACAAGCTTAGTCAGAATTCTGGTTCTAAAGTACCTTACTTTTGGGACACTATGCTGTCTCTGGAGGCTTAAAGGGAGTAGAAGCGGTGGAAGCCCAAGGTGAAATCTTTCAAGGCTAGAATCATAGCGTGAAAATTGTCCCTAAACTTCTTTGTCTATTGCCACCTTCTCTCATAAAAATAACATCTTTTCCTCGCTTGGAAGGTGCGCCTGGCTCTTGCTGGTGCTTTTCACACCAGTTTTATGGAACCAGCTGTGTCAAGATTGGAAGCAGCACTGGCAGCAACAGAGATCAGAACTCCAAGAATACCAGTTATCTCCAATGTTGATGCACAGCCACATGCAAATCCTGAAACAATGAAGAAGATATTGGGACGTCAGGTATGCTGCTTATCAGTGATAGCTTGTTTTTGTTTACCAAGAGCTGGAAATAATCATATATGTAATTTGATTCACAGGTTACTTCTCCTGTTCAATGGGAAACAACAGTGAAGACTCTACTTTCCTAGGGACTGAAGAAAAGTTATGAATTAGGAACTGGAAAGGTAGAATATTTAGACATCAAATACTAATATAAGTGATAAATATTTTTAAGTTAATTTTTACAATTGTTCTGATTGGGTCCTAGTATTTTCATAACTTATTTTCATTTAATTTTCACAATATAAAATTTAAAACGTTAAATTTATTGAATTTTATAAACTGAATTGTAAAACACACAGAAATCAACAATTATGTTAGGGAACAATGTTTTTCTTTCTAATTTGCTGCATTTTTTGTTCCTCCGCCTTTTACATATCAGGTTATTGCTGGTATTGTCAAGAGAATGGACAAAGATGCTGACATTGAAAATATTGGTGCTTGAGCGCTTGCTCCTTCAGTGGCTTTTGTGGTCTCCGATGATTACATGACTGATCTGTAGCATTTTTTAAATGGGAAAGTGTATGTGTGCTAAATCGAGAAATTACATGGACATTGAATTTTTAATGAGCAAAATGGAGTTGTAATCAGAGTCGAATGTCAATTTGGAAAAAAAGATTTTAATTTGGTTGCCAGTGGCTTACTTCTCTGTGCGAGGCAATGCAAAATATAAAATTGGAAAGCAGAAGCCATAAAGGTTTCTATGTAGGGAAAATAATATTTGTATATAGTTTTGCATACTATATATACATATATGTAGAAATAGATTAAAAGAAAAAAATGAAGTTATGATAAAATGTAAAAGTATATAAAATTTGTATTTTTAAAAATATATGAATAAGAAGACTTTAATATAGCATTTCTCACTCGTTGAGACCTTCTGTATTGGGGGCCACTTGATCTATTTTTCTCCAAAATATTTTTGATCCTTTCATGACACAAGGACACAATTGAATCCCAAGATTCCAGCTTTTGGATCCTAGCCAAGCCAACGCCATCACCATACTTTGCCTTGTCCTTTGCTTTTAAAGAAAAATATAGAATCATGTTGAATTGCATCATTAAAATATAAGGGAAACAGTCTGAAGTTGGGTTACATAAGTAACCATTTACCAATAAGGAATATATTAAATTAAACAAAAGAACCATAGAATGATAGAATAGTAGGTATGTGATCGCACCAAGATGCAATGTATATGCCGACTATTTGCACGTCCTTTTTCTGTTTTTTTTTTTTTTTTTTTTTCCTCCTCTCTTTTTGGCTTTGGTTTTGCGGGAAGATGGGATATTTATGTTGTTTTCCATTTTCTTTTTCACGTCACTAATAGACTTATTATAGGTTAGATCTTCAAACTATTTATATAAAGTATATAAATATAAACTGATTTTTATTTGTGTTAGTTTAAATATACTAATAATAATCAATCTTTATTTATGTATTATATAAATATTATATAGATTTTTAAAGTGTAACTAGCATTTTTCTTCTACTAATATTAGTTCACTGTTTTACAATTCCATTAAAATTACAATTCAGGAAGATTTTGCCTCCTCAAATCTAGGAAAGGCAGTAACGAGAGACAGAGCTACTAATAAACAGCCTTCATCTTTTTTTTGTCGGCAGAAAAGGAGTTTAAATGTAAGAACTTACAGTTTATATAAAAAGCAAACGCTAAAATATGAGGCCATGGAATTTGACCTTCCATCTGTTGCAAAAGCCCTAAAACAAAATAATATCACCTGACTTATAAGTGATACGAGCACTTTAATTTTCACGTTAACTATATTCATCAAGAAATAATTTGTTGAAATTCGCCCTCTCTCTCTCTCTCTCTCGTTTGTTTGTGTTTTCTTCTTCCCTGTAAGAAGAGGGAGCAAGAGCATAGAATCAACTTCAGGTTAATTTCATTATATATGCAGAAACTTAAGACGAGGGTCATAGAGAGGTGCAGATAAGACCTAAGATGCGGTGAGCATTGGTCCACTAACAATACCAGTTTATCCGACAGGTATAATAAGCCACATCATGATGTTCATCTTCTAAAAGGAAGATCGATATGAATTACTGTGATACAGGACCTTACAGATCCGGGGGAGAAAGAACATAATAGAAAAATGATCGTATAGATTCATAGGAAAATGGGACTGTTATTGTGTGTACTGTGGACTTACCAACCACAATAGAGAATCGAGTTATACCTTCCAGAAGGTACTGTCAAACCCCACTGTAGCAAATAGCAATTCTATATAGGAATGATGATTAAGGATGGCAAGATACTGCTTAGATCAACATAGGATCTAAACAAACCAAAGAGATCACAGCGCGAAAGGTGAGAGCTTGGACACCAGGAGATAACAGAATCAAATAGAGATCCACTTGAACAATTTATATTTTGGGTGACGACCCAAAGTATATTACTCCCACAATCCAAGTGGCGGTAGTTTTGGGACTAAAAAAGAATAGATACTTTGCTTCAAAGCAGCAAAAACAAGATATTCTTTTCCCTACCAAGCAGAGCAGTCTCAATAGGGTCAATAAGCGCTATGTCTCCATTGTCAATGATATTAAGCAATTTAATGCGACATGTGCCAAAACCAACCAATAAGACATTTCAAAAGAGCCTAGTTGATTACGTTTTTTTTGTTTTTTGTGTTTTTTTTTGGTACTCTGAGTTCAATAAGAGAGGAGTGAACATTGATTTCCCTGTTTACTTCTCTCTCATTGTACTCAAAGAATACCCAAAAAAATGTGTAATTATATTTTTCCTTCCAAACCCATCACCATCCCATACCAAAATAAGTGCCGTGTCAGCCAACAAAGCCACCAAATCACTATTCCTCTCCCTCTCTATCACCCCCGTCACTTTTCTCCCGGAGAAGTTCACATCAATGGAGTAAAGCAACTTCGAAATCCTTGCGTGCCCGAAACCACTGGAAGAAATTACACAATATTCAAAACCCAGATTAAATATGGTTCAAAATAGTGTGCATATTTCTGGGTTTTGTCTGTAACAATGGTCTAGTGGCAAAGCAGGGGCAGAGAGATAGAAACAGAGTATCTTTATGAAGAGTGAATATTACAGAAGAAGCAGTCAACCTGGGAAAGCGCGGAGAGTTCTTGTTGGAGGGCATATTGGATTGCATCCATGAAATTACCGCGGCACTTGCTTTTGCTGATAGGATGAACGATTCTGCTTACAAAGTGGAAACCACATCTCGTCTCGCCCAATGGAGAATCGAAAACTTGGCCTCCTGCACTTACCGCAAATCCGATCCTTTCAAGATCGGCAAGTGGAATTGGTAACTGACTTATTCCATCTCCTCTCTCTCAATTCAAAGAAGAGTTTTATGTAACTATGTCAATATCCTGAGAATGCTTGGGCTATAGCAAATTCATTAAAAAAAAAAAAAAAAAAAAGGACTGGAGTGGGATTTTCCATTTATTAATGAATATGTAATTATGCGCTTGGTTTCCTAAAATTTTTTGAAGAAAGGGTGTAGAGTTGTGTACTTAAATCCCAATACCTTTTTCTTAAGCATGTTATGACGTTGAAATGATTGTTAACTTTAAATTTCCTTTGAAATGATGAAGGCATTTGGCCGTGGAGAAGAACCGCGTCTTATTTGTTAAATTATATCCAGAAGTATCCAATCTAACAAGAGACAACCCCCCAATTGCATCTTTCATCATTCGTGTGGTTAGTTCTGCTGGAGATCGCAAAGCCTTGAACCATCCAGGTAATCAAATTTCTGCTTTTTCATAAATATGTTTTCTGGTTAATTTAATATACTGTGCTTCTGAAGATTGCTGTAATATTGATACCCTTTTTGCCTTTGGAGGCTTTGCTTCAAATATTAGACTCCTTGTCTAAAGGATACTTGGAAACAGATGATCGGAAAAGCCATTATCCCACTTAGGGCTTGTAATTCTCATTTGGGACTTCGGAAAGGAAACTACTTTTCTACTGTAAACAAGTTCAGTGAATGAAAATTCAACCTTTTCTTATATAGGACTCACTACTCGCTATGATGCAGAAATCAAAGACAAACTACTCAAGAACAACGAAGACTTTGTTTGGGCAATTGAGGTTCCACTAACTGGGAAATTCATTATTGACGTCGAGTTCCTTGATTTGAAGACTGCATCCCCAAACGTACGCATTTTACTTTTTGCCCTTTTAGACATTGCAAATGATAACTATGACAATTGGAATGTGCTAATCTACTTACAAGGCCACAATCTATTGAGCCTATTCATTAGATTGTATTTTTATAATCATTAGCACATCAATTCCTTTGTCCAGTCTTGATGATTGATTGCTGATGATGCAGAACCATGGTAATTATATATATTGAACTCTATACTCCTGGTCTACTAGTACCTTACCTTGTTAAATACTGTGTGTTTTGATACAGGGTGGAGAACCTTGCTCCATCTGGGCTGAAGGATTCACGCAGAAGAGATCAAATGCGGCAGCCCTTGAATCTCTTGGTCGAATGCTGACAGAAGCTATTCACACAGACATTACGATCAATGCTTGTGATGGAAGCATTGGTGCCCATCAGACTGTTCTTGCGGCTAGGTCACCTGTCTTCCGCAGCATGTTCTCACATAATCTTAAGGAGAAGGAGCTATCTACCATAGACATCTCAGACATGTCGATTGAAGCTTGCCAAGTTTTTCTAAATTATCTTTATGGGAACATCAAACATGAAGAATTTCTGGCGCATAGGCTGGTCCTTCTAAAAGCAGCTGATAAGTATGACATATCTGACTTGAAAGAGGCATGCCATGAGAGTCTTCTAGACGATATTGATTCAAACAATGTGCTTGAGAGGCTCCAAAATGCATCTCTATATCAATTGCCGAAATTGAAGATTAGCTGTATACTGTATCTTGTGAAATTTGGTAAAATATTTGACATTCGGGATGATTTCAATGCCTTTTTGAAATGCGCAGACAGGGATCTGATAGCTGAAGTCTTTCATGAACTTCTCAATGCCTGGAGAGGATTCTAAAGATTTTCCCACTTCAAAGAAGCATCGGAAGAAATGGTGTTATAAAACATCCCCATGAAATAGGTTGCTTGAATCTTGCGCAGGATTTGTTTTGATTGATGTTATTCTTTTGTCCAGATGGCATTCTTAATGATTTCAATGTACATATTCATGCAATGCTCCTCATGTGTAAACCAAACAATTGTTTACCAAAAAGTATGTAATTTTACATAAGAAGGAAAAAAAATTACGGTTGCAAATTATATCTGATGAGATGTGAGTCTATGAATATAGTTTTTTCCAGATTAAGGACGAATTTCTCATTAATATTTTACCCCCTATTCATTCAATGAAGAGAAAGAGAACTAGTCAACTATGCAATCAATACATTTTTAGAACAAGATCACATATCTAATGATATGTTTTGATATGTAAATGACTTGAACTAATTAAGCATACTAAAGTGACATCAGAATCCCTCTGGCAAGGTTGGAATCTTATGATATACTGACACCTTGCTATATTAACATGTTACTGGGGAAGGGTTGTGATGAGTTCCAAGTTTAGAATGCATAAATTTGAATCAAACATCCATATTGCTTGCAATGATGATTCTAGTTTTCATCATAATATTCATGCCAAAGTGCTTGGCAGGTCGGCAAAATGAGCGTGGACATATGACAATGAGAGAAATATGTTTCCTACAGAGTAATAAGCTCTTACAGGTGCATGAAATTTCTGATTGTTTAAGAACATTGTATCCTTTTTTGGTTTCTTCAACTGACTATTTTAAAAGATAGTAATTTGGTTAGCAAATCTAGTAACATAATAAAGTATATTCTTCTAATATGCAGGGGGAAACTTTGAGTACTTGAAAATTCTTATAAAGTAAAATGAAGAAGTTTGGCCACAAATACAAATGGTATATAGTATTGGCAACAACATGGCACTCTTTCACATCTTGGCTTGCCATAGAATGATAGACAACTGATTGGCTACAAATAAGACAGTCCAGTTACAGTTTATTACAGAATTTGGAGCTATCCGTTGCAGAGATTAATGGTGCCTCGGAGGGCAGGAAACTGGAATGATTGGGGGCATGACTTGGCAAACTAGTCAAAGCATGAGTTTATGTGTTTCATAAAGTTTACTTCAATCATATCAGTTTCACCCATTTCTGATCGATAATTTCGAAAGTTTATCTCTATGTCAGAAGGAACTTTCCAAAATGGGCATATCCCAATTCTAACAACGAAAAGTAAAGCCATCATCGTATCCAAGAAGTAGCGAAAACAGACTTAAATTGCAGTCTCATTCACAGCATCTATACCTTTGGACCCATAGATGTGACATATCAAATAAGCTAGAAGCCGCCTAAAATGAACACTACAAATTCATTTTTGTTTTGTAGCCGACTACTTCTTGTGATAAGTTTCACCCATTTCTAATGTAATTTTGAAAATTCGTCTCTACAGAAGGTACCTTTCGAAATGGGCATTCCCAATTCTAACGATGAGAAGTAAAGCCCACCATTACATCTTAGAAGTAGCGAAAACAAATTTAAACAGGAAAAAATCTTCGGTCTGAGTAGATATTCTTTCCAAATATGGTCATTACCGAAAGTTTTTTCCATAAATAGGCAGTAGAAAGCATCGCTTCTTTCTACTCCACTATCTCAAGGCATTTAGCATCAAGATCGGTGGGAGAAAAGCAATGGGTTTATCCATTTACAACCTTTTTACATCATTATTTCTTCTTAGCTCTTTCTTGTACCAGCCAGTCCATGCCATTAGAAAGGTAATCTCAATTTACTTCTGATCATTTCAGTACAAGTTTCAATTTCTTTTGTTATATGTCTTATTTTGCTCATAATAATTACCTGAACTACTATTCTTGTAACTAGCTGATGAAGTTTTGGTCTCCTTATCAATTCAACATATACAACTGGCTTATGGTGATAAAGTTCAATCGTTTGTATCTTACGCTTTGTTGCAGTCTTACATTGTATACTTAGGGTCAAATTCTCATGGCCCAAACCCTTCGGCTACTGATCTTGAATCTACTACAAATTCTCATTATAATTTGCTAGGATTACACCTGGGAAGGTATAGAAATCGATGAATTCCTGTTTAATGCACTGTGATAGAAGTAAGGAGATCCTGACTACTTGAAATATATATATATATATATATATATATGCATTCACAGCCGTGAGAAAGCAAAGGAAGCAATATATTACTCGTACAATAGGCACATCAATGGCTTTGCTGCAGTTCTTGAAGAGGAAGAAGCAGCAGAGATTGCAAGTGAGCAAATCTATTGTCGTTGACATCTTCCAAAACTATTGTTACTAATTCTGTTTTACTCTGTTTTCATCATTGAATATTAAAAACATCACAAAACAATTCCTTTAGAATCTACATATTCATATGATATAATAATTCGATGGGTACAGAAAATCCAAATGTAGTGTGTGTGTTCGAGAACGAAGGGCACCAACTGCAAACCACCCGGTCGTGGGAATTTCTTGGGTTAGAGAGTGATGGAGTGGTTCCCAAAGACTCCATTTGGGAGAAGGCAAGATATGGGGAAGACACTATCATCGCTAACATTGATACAGGTCAGTTTCTTATCCTCACAGTCAAAGTTGATCTTCATTCAGTTTTTCAGACAAGATTCAGGTCTTCTCATTTTTCTAAATGTCTGATAACCAGCTAGGTACTTGATTAAACAATCATCAACAAGATGCTTCATTCAATCATGTGCCATAATCTTTGCTTGAGATTTCTTCTTCATGTGAATATTTAGGTGTTTGGCCCGAATCCAAGAGCTTTAGCGAAGAAGGAATGGGGCCGGTGCCGTCACGGTGGCGTGGCATCTGTCAACTAGACAATTTTCGTTGCAATAGGTCCTTCTTCTTCCTTCACTTTATGAAACTTGTTTAATTGGATCAGATGATGATAATCATGTAATGAAAATTGCTCCTTTTACATCAATAGAACTGGTCTCGCTTTAGTTAAACCAAGTATTAAGTATTGCACTTCATACTTATCAGTGATTTTCACTTAAGCAAGGCAATTATAAATTTCTATACATATGCGTAGCTGTGAATATTAGTCACAAGAACCCTGTCTCTCTCTCTCTCTCTCTCTCTCTCTCTCTATAGATATATACACAGTAGTCAGTACTACAGTACACACACAAGGCAATATTCCAGTGGTTTAGGCTGCTGATTTCCATCTACCTTGAAACATTGTAAGTCTCTCAAGACAGATATAAGCTTATATATTTAGCTTGAAATGGTTATTAATCCAGCACCGTAAGCAGCTAGCTAGAGTAGAGGCAAACACTTTCTTTTAGCTTGCTTCTCAAGGAAGTATCTTAAGCTATATATGTTTTTGGTACAAATGCAATAAAGGGGATTTAAACCTAAGTCCTTCTACGCTATTACCTAAACTTGTCATCACTACCATGACTAACAGCTTTAAGCCATATATGTTTCAACTAACAAGAGTTGGTCAAATGCTAATTAATCACTAATTGCCAGTTAATCTTGGAGAAAGGAACAACTTAACTCTTATTTTGCATTAATGTCAATCAAATAGCCAAGTTGTGTGATCTGAAAAGAGGAACAGGAGATCATGCTGTAAACAAATACTGATAAAAATTTCTCAGGAAGTTTAATTAGTGGTATTTATTGATTAATAATGACTACAATAGCACAATTTTTAAACCATGTTGAGAAAGAAATATTAAAAGAAATGAGAAACACATAAGAATGGAGACTCCTCTTCAGGTACATACTACATACACTAGCTAGAGAATTTATGATTGCCGAATCGATTTCCGTAAACTTTGCAAGCAGCAATACTTTTTTTTCCTCTTGTTTTTATTCTCATATATTTCCATTTATGTTGTACTACATTACCCAGGAAGTTGATCGGAGCAAGATTCTTCAGCAAGGGTTCTGAGTCAATATATGGCAAGCTGAACACATCTGCTCATACAGCACGTGACGTTCTTGGCCATGGTACCCCTACTCTATCAATTACTGGGGGTAATTTTGTTGCAGGAGCAAATTTTTTTGGTTTAGCCAATGGCACTGGTAAGGGTGGATCCCCTAAAGCCCGCGTTGTAGCCTACAAGGTGTGCTGGTTGTTTGGGGCCGAAATCTCATGCACTGATGCAGATGTTATGGCAGCTTTCGAAGCTGCTATAGGTGATGGGGTTGATGTGATCTCCATCGCTCTGGGCAAGCCTATTCCAACAGAATTTTTTAAAGATGGGCTTTCCATAGGTGCGTTCCATGCAATTGCCAATGGTATAACCGTAATAAGTGGAGCTGGGAATACAGGACCAAATCCTGGCACTGTTATTAATGTGGCACCATGGATGTTCACTGTTGGTGCTAGCACTATAGACAGAGACTTTGTTAGTAATCTTGCACTTGGTGACATGAAGCACCTAAAGGTATTATCATGCTTTTTTCATTTTGACATCTCAGCTTAGGTTGACACTTGAGCAACTTGTAATTATGCGTTAAATTGCATCTGGGTTTTTCTCAAAAAAAGTTTAATATTTAAAAACGACCTCATATGTTTTCTCAATTCATAATATGGGCTCTCAGGGAATTGGTCTTTCCAAAGGCTTGCCATCCCAAAAGTTCTACCCTTTGATCAGTGCTGTGGATGCTAAAGCTGCCAATGCAACAATGGAAGATGCGTAAGGGCAAATGTTCCAAGAGTGATTGCTTCAATTTGTCATGCTTCTTAATTAAATTAAAATTTTCACTAGATAGTAATATTCTTGCTTTCTTGCAGTCAACTCTGCAAGGATGGAACCGTTGATCCTAAGAAGGCAAAGGGTAAAATTCTCGTCTGCCTACTAACAGAGGATGGTGGAATGGTTTATGCAGAGCAGCAAGCCCTTCTTTCAGGCGCAGTAGGATTGCTTTTGGCTAATAATGAGCAACGTGGTAACAATATTTTTGCATTCCCGCATTTGTTACCTACTTCAAACCTGAACTTCACAGATGGCAAATATGTTTATGCCTACATGAAAAGCAGCAAGTAATAATAATCTTTCACTAGCGCCATTTCTCCTTTAATTTGCTAATTAATTTTCAAAAATCCTTCTAGCAGCTAAATGCTCAATATGCATGCATATATTGCAGGAATCCAACGGCTTACATGACCATAGCAAAAACAGAACTAGGAATAAAACCAGCTCCACTAATGGCTTCGCTTTCATCTAGGGGACCTAATATCATCCAACCAGCAATCCTCAAGGTCTTCTCTTTATTTCATCACCGACTTTGCCACTATTACATTCAATTGTTCCCTGGTTTGTTCCTTTTAATATATCAGGTAGAGATGGTGTTGCAATTACAGTTATTATTTGCTATTTCAGCCAGATGTAACTGCACCGGGTGTGGACATTCTTTATGCATACCCAGAAGCCTTAAGTCTAACTGGTTTTGAATCAGATAAACGCCGGATAGCATTCAATATAGGTGCTGGAACTTCTTTTTCCTGCGCTCATGTCTCTGGCATCGTTGGCCTTCTCAAAACACTCCATCCTAATTGGAGTCCCGCAGCTATCAGATCGGCAATCATGACCACTGGTATTTGCAGTTTAAGTGCTTTCGTATGAAAATATTCTTTTCCAACAAAATTCGCTTTCCTCACTTTGGAGATTTTATGAACTTCCAGCCATGACAGTAGATGAAAACAATGGACCAATTTTGGACCAATCTAAACAAGACGCAACTCCATTTGGATATGGTGCGGGACACATTCAACCAGACCTTGCAATGGACCCTGGACTTGTTTATGATCTACACACTGTTGATTACTTGAACTTCTTATGTGCCCATGGTTACAACCGAACACAAATTGGCTTGTTTTCAAGGAGCCCTTACACTTGTCCGAAGTCTTACCGCATAGCAGATTTTAAATACCCTTCAATCACAGTGCCTAGTCTGGGGAAAAGCTCTGTAAGCATCACTCGCACGGTGACCAATGTAGGTTCCCCAAGTACATATAAGGTGTATGTGAAGGCACCTGTTGGGGTTTCAGTTTCGGTTGAGCCAAGTTCCTTGACATTTAAGGAAATCGGCGAAAAGAAGACATTCAAGGTTATTTTGACTGCTGATAAGATTTCCACAGCAGACTATGTATTTGGGGAATTGTGGTGGTCAGATGGTCAGCACCAAGTCAAGAGTCCTATCGTTGTGAAGTGAACGGGCGCAACCAGAAACAATTTTGTGTAATTTTATGTTAGTTGGCTACAAAAACCATGCATTTTCTAGACAGCGACTACTACAAGATGATTTACCAATTTTAGTTTAGAAGTAATATCTTTCTAGAAATGTAAGCTCATGATGGATGGCTAATTTTACGTTCTAGGTCCTCGTTTGTTTATACTTAACGATTTATTTTCTCTGCCATAAGATCTCTTCCTGCTTTCTGTGGTACGTGATGACCCAAACTTCAAACTCATAGGTTGAAGGGTGACTATGGATCCATATTATTCTACATATATTGCAGGGCAGGCGGGGCTTACATGACCAAAGCAAAAACAGAGGGAATAAAGGAAGGCCCAGTTATTGGAGCATTTAAATCCAGGGAATTAAGCCTTTCACGTGTCCAAAATCTTATAATGAGGTAGCAGCTTTCAACTACCCTTCACTATGTTAGTCTTCCAGTGAGAAATGCAGGTTAGCAATTACTTCGTGGATGCCAATTTACCTTCAGGGAGTGAGACTTTTGTGCAGCCAAATTATTGGCAATTAAGAAAATTGGTGAAAAGAAGAGATTTCAGATTGTTTTGGAGGCAACGGGTGCGAATGGTAATGACTTGGAAGTATATCACCTTAATTAGCCACACCCATCAATATCAGTCCGTGGAATTATGCACTCATTATCTCTAGAAGGCATAGTAGAGAAAATTTTGAACCTAAACTTTGTAGGAGAAACATTCCAGTGTTACCAACAGAAATCAACCTAACGTTTTTAAATTTTTTGTGAACCGCTTTTTCCACCCCAACAATTCTACCCGACAAGTAAACCTCCGAAATCGATTTGACCAAAGTACCCTTAAACGAAGTGACAAATTACAAGGTACGTCCCTTAAAACCCCCGCCCCGTCCCTTGTAACTGCTGCGCTGCCAGAGTTCGTCGCTCCCCGTATTGTCCAGTGGAAGCCTAGCGCGGTTACCGGTATCTGGTCTGTCATCTTTTCACTCATTTAATTCCATTGTCATGCGATTCAAAAGCAAAAGCGCGTGCTTAAGTGTTTTTCAGTGTAATAATACGAACCTACCCGTTTGTGCTCTGTGGGATCAGAATGAGATTTTCGGTGGTTCAGAGAGGGAGAGGCCCGGGAATGATATAGCCTTATTCAAAATCAAGTTTTCTAGTTTTCTTCAAAGCGGCAGTATTTTGAGAGTGACTTCAATTACTATCACAATATTTCTGATGTTTGTATCAAGGGGAATTTGCAGTCAATGACTAGTGCATGCTTTATATGTGTGATCTCTTTGTTATTTGCAAAAGAAAGCTGTGTATATATGCGTAGCTTCTTTACTTGAATTTACCATGGTGTTACTGATTATCCATATTCAAATTTGATTAGGCAGGCAGTGTGGTAGAATTTCTTAAAACGGCGGTATTTTCTATCTTATGTTTGTATATAATCCGTGATCAATTGGTTTAGTTTTGTTTCAGGAGTTAATCGATTCAAACCCTAAACCTCTCTTTGGTCTGTGAACTCAAAACTATTAGTCTTAGTTTTGGAGAGAATTACAATTAGGGATATCCTTGCAAATATATTTCCAGTTTAGGAGTAGGGAAAAACATACCAAAAATTTGTTTACATTGACAGTGGTTATCAATAAAACGGCTAGGTTCTAGGTTTTTGCACTATGAACATGGCAACATGCTATTAGAAAGTTGTATAATACGCCCTTAAATGTGGTTTCTCAACTTCTCTACTATAGCGGGTTTGGCTTCTTAACATTATGTTTTTTGTGTACCTTTATAGATTCGATATCAGCCTTTTTGGGTACCACTTGGATCAGATTCACAATGCAGTCTAATGAGGCATCTGCTTCTATGGAAGTTGAAGCTCTCCCATCTGAACCAAAAGTTTTGCCACCAAAGCCCAAGTTTGAGCCTTTGAAAGCTCATGAGATGTCTGATGGTCGGGTTCAGTTCCGCAAAGTGTCTGTTCCACAACATCGTTATACCCCACTCAAGAAAGCTTGGATGGATATCTACACTCCAATATACGAGCAGATGAAAATTGACATCCGTATGAATTTAAAGGCTCGAAAGGTTGAGTTGAAGACAAGACCAGATACACCTGATATTGGTAACCTGCAAAAATGTGCCGACTTTGTGCATGCCTTCATGCTGGGTTTTGATGTCATAGATGCCATTGCCCTTTTACGTTTGGACGAGCTCTATGTTGAGTCCTTTGAAATCAAGGATGTGAAAACACTTCGAGGGGACCACTTGTCTCGCGCGATAGGAAGATTATCTGGTAAAGGTGGTAAAACAAAATTTGGTATTGAGAATGCAACAAAGACTAGGATCGTGATTGCTGATACCAAAATTCACATATTAGGATCTTTTGCCAACATTAAGATCGCTCGAGATTCTTTGTGTAGCTTAATCTTGGGGTCACCAGCAGGGAAGGTATATTCAAAATTAAGAGCAGTAACTGCTAGACTGGCAGAAAGATTTTGATCTCTTAATCCTGGTGTTGAAGGAGCTTTTTTCTTTTCTATAGATTTTTTATTATCAATTATGATTAACTTCGATGATAATGAGCTAGCATGAGGAAGTTGTGCATGAATAGTTGCTTCAATTATTTACGGATGTCTAAATTTTTGCTGTCATGATTAAATTGAAATTATACAACTAACAGCGTTGCAGTTGGGAATATTATTAGTTATTACAATGTCAATTATAGAAATATGGTTCATTAGAATTTTTAATACTTGTTTCAGAAATGCCAGTGTTTGTTTCTCCCTTTGATTGGGTTTGAGTGGAAGTTAATGGTGGTGGCCTTTTGGTCTTGGCAATTAACTAATATATAAACGTAAAGCAATTACCTTTATCGATCTTCAGTGGGGCGAGGGCTTTTTCAAAAAAAAAAAAAAAAGGATGGCGCAATTAATGGACTAGCTACAGAATGAATGCTTTGACAGGGAACAAAGTGGGCAATGAAAATAAGGGGAAAGGTGTAGGGATTGAATACAATTAAGGAAATAGAGTCCTTTCTTGTTTGGGTTTGTTATAAATAAAATGAAATTAAAATGACTTCACCTATAATTAATTGTGGCTGAGATACAATTTTGAGAAGAATAATTATGTAATTAGGAAAACTATTATCATTTTTTTTATATTCCCTGGACATTTTCTTCTAACTTTTGGAAAGAATGGTCTCGATCGAATTTCAGTTAAATATTCTCTCGTTGTATACCTCCTGATTTCTCTTTATTTTCCTACTAAGTTAATGCTCATTACTTTCAAAATCATTCGTTATGCTTCCACTTGTTGCAGGCAAAGGGTCGATGTATTCCATGGAACAAGGCCTATTCTGTCCAAACAAATATTAAAAAAAGTATATGACTTATCTAATATTTGTTAAAATATTAAAAACTTCTTCGATGTCTTTGATCCCTTCAACATGTATAAGGCATCGTAAAATATATATAATTATTGAATGATAGGTAATTTACATACCTCAATCACGAAGTATCACTGAGATGATGCTTTGAATTTGATAGGCCAGGTAAATATTACATACACTAAAGACCAAAATGGAGAACGTCCAGGGGCTTTACATACCTCAATCATGGAGTAAAAACAAAACATTATGTCAATGTCAATTAAATGAAACGATTTCTTACAGGAAGAACAATTCATAAAAAATGCCATTAGGTCTTTATTTTCATTATCAAAATTTATAATGAATCTGGTTAAATAAGAAATCCTTTTCAGTGAAGTAGTAGTCTCAAATGTTTAATTCAGCCACCGAAAAGAAATCCAGCTGCCTGTTCCTCATTGCCATTGAATAATTTAAGAGCTTGTATAACTGCATCTCTTTCAAAACCTAACTCAACAAGCTTTGTAACTTTAGCTTCAAACTCCGACCCCTGCAATCATAAAAATCAGTGACTACAATCACATTTGAAAACTAACAAGTGGCCCTTGCTGGTTGCATTTTACCATGTCAGCACATCAAACATGTAAAAAACACATGTTCCAGTAGAATATAAAATAAGGCCTTAGTAGCAAATGATATTTAGTCTTTAGCATATACATATATTCGAAATTTTAAATATAGCCTTTCCTTTTCAATTTAAAATATGGGTCTTCTAGTTCCAGACCTATACACAACCCATTTCAACTATACGAGCAATTTAGCATGTTGCTCATCTATTTTTACGTCATTTGTTTATGCTCCTTCATGGTCTTCAGGTCTATGTTCCACATATTGCATCATAGACCAACAGCAAGGTAATAGGCATGTTGCACATCATATTTTTCCTCCAAAACTTCGTTCTAAATTTTCAATGGAATGAAGGCCAACAAACACTAAAGAATGAAGCACAAATTCTAAAAAGAGCTCAAGCAGAAAGCTGAAACAGTTGTTAATAGCAGATTTACCTGTGCCATGTCCCTGTGAGCGCCTCCTGAAAAATGAAGAAAAATTAAATGGAAATAAGAATGCAATGACATAAAGTCTGTTGATCAGTCAAAAAATTGTTAAATTTGACAAGGGAATTAGAAAGTCACTTATATGGAAAAATACAAACCAGAATACTACCTCACTGACATGGTCTACACAAGGCCAGCTAGTAGTATCATTGGAAGTGTAGTTAATACCAGTATTAATTGCAAACTTAAAAGCTTGCTTAGAGTGGAAATTTAATAGAAATTTGGCCAACTGAAGCCCAAAGTAGAACAAATATGAAACAATTTATTCCTGTAAACTTTTGAGTCCAAATGAATTTCCTTGTTTTTTTTTATACTACAAATGAAAAATTATTTCCCCCATGTTACAAGTATAAACACATATCAATACTAACCAGAAGACTGGTCTCCCTTCGAGACATTATTGCTCTTATCTGTTGTTCCAGTTGTCACCTAAAGGTATAAAGAGTCAGCAAAACAATTTCAATAAAGTAAAATTAAAGAACATTTATGATGTGCAAATCACTATGAAAAATCCCAGGCTCAGCCCTTTGTTATATAATTTCAAAACATTTAAAAAGCATGCATTCAAATTCTAAAATGAAGTGTTCTGCACTTCATCCCCTTAGATCTACCATGAAGCAAGTTAAGCAACAATTAGAATTAGATCTATACTATATATAAATGCACAGACGGCAGAGACATTATCTTCGTCTATAATAGTCTTCTTAAATTTTTACTTACCAATGCACTTTTAGTTATAAATTCAAATTATTTTAAAATTTCTCAAATATTTTCCTACTAAAATTTATCAAATATTTTCCTACTAAAATTTAATATCTTATTTCCTAAACTCTTTTCTTTCCTTTTTTTAAAATTATCTTTATCCAATTACTTTTAATTGAAATTTGAAATTATTTTACTTTATCAAATAATGTCACTAGTTATATTACTTCATAATGAATGTTGTTAAATACCACATACAATGCATGTGCCTAAATCTATCATTCTAAAAACAGGGCAAAAAGTGAGTCCAAAGAAGTGTTATCCCCAGGAAAGGTGTATCTCCATCCCCTCCAGTAAGATGTAAAACTTATTGATTACTTGGAAGTTGGAACCATGAGTACATTCCATATCTAAAAGCTGATTAAAGTGTTACAGTTTAAAGATGTTCGCTTTAAAAGAAGCATATGACCCACAAGTATACATACCTGACCACCTGAGCTGGAAGCTTCCTTAGAATACCTTTCTTCGTCTAGAAATCGAGAAGGTATGTCTTTCTCTGAACATAACAAACAACAAAGGTTGACCATATATAAAATTCACGAAAGGATGAGTTTAAAAGAGAGCTATACTAACATCAATGAGAAAAATGCTCATTACTATGAATTAATGAATTGAAGACCAACCTTGCAAAAATGGCACTGACACTTCTCCTCCACCAACTCTCAACACATTTTCTTTCAAATCTATAATACACTGCAGACATGAATCACATTTAATAAGAATAGTCGATCAGTGTTAATTGCTAAAGTGACAATATCTAAGATTGTAACTTTGGGATGCTACCTGGTGCTTCCGGAGCATATCCAACCCAAAGAGGAACTCCATATTGGGAGAATCAAGCACCAAGAATGAGCAAGGGAAAAATATATTCCCAATCTTCAAAAAGAAAGACATACACAGAGAAGTAAAAGTTGGAGTGACGGATATAAAAGGCAGAGACATTGCAGGAAAATGGCAAGTCATATCAGAAAAATGAGTCAATCTCCAATGATCAACTTTGAATCATTCCTTATCCACGAACTCAAACATTTTTTCATCAGTGACATGTAAATAAGAGATGTCATTCAAACTGTAATGCAAGAACTAGCACTCCTAATAACACATGAAGGCCAGGCATACACACCATACAATAAACATTTAATACAAAACCAAGACAGATGAAAGTCCCCTCATAACACAATTGCAATCCATGTCCAATCATTTCACCCTTTATAAATTAAAAAATTATATGAATGGTATGTAACAATCATATGAAAAGAAATGTGGTAAAGGGATGTCACTAAACTCACTACCAATGATAAAATTTAGATAAAAAACAACAGAAGTCCTTCTTGGTCAAATATGCATAGAACTTGGAATCAGTAAGTTATACTAGATAAAAGCTAGACAAATCCGTTAAGAGTTGTTTTTAAATGTCCAGAAAAGAAAGAAAACAACAACATGACATCAAAGTCAAATATACTTGAACAGTAACACAGAAATCTAGGCAATGTTTGACATACAATCATGATATGCCAAAGACCAGCACGATCTAAGACATGCAACAATGTAAATATCTTACCATAAAACCTGTTAGTATATTACCTTGATAGAAGCTACATGTATTCGGCCCAATATCTCTGACTGGCCAACTCCATGAGCAATTCCTTTGTAACGCTGATCTAAAAGTCTCAACAGTCTGGATGATCAGGAAAGAAAATCATCCTCATATTTCCAATCTAGAAAGCTATGAAACATTTATCATATTATTTATGAATATTAAGACAACCAAAACACATCATGCATCCCCTCTCCTTCCCGCTATCCAACAGATAATGGGAAAAAAAAGTCTCCTATATATTAGAAAAACTGTGGTTTTGTGTTTTCACAAGAAAAGAAATTATTTAAGAGAAGATTATTAAGACCATAGAAACAGAAGATTAAACATCCTTGCAATATCATAAAAAATGGGAGATAGAAGAATACAGGCCATTATATCATAACAGCAAAGCCCTCTACTACAATCAAGATAATGTTTACTGCGCAACATTGAAATGCCAAAGGGACAATTCTTTCCTAGAACAAGGTCATGTCATACATCTCTCCTTTATTCTAGCCCTTTACTGCAACCCCACATAAAACATTCATAAAAATCCATGAACTCAACCTCAGTCAATCAATAAAGAAAGTGAAACAAACAATAGTAGCTTCAGAGCTTTAGAACACATGACCCATAGATAGTCATAAGAATTTATCTGGTCTACAGACAATACAAGAGATCATTCAGTTAAAACTACTATGTATCAAAGACCAAGCCAAAGTAGATCTCAATGGGAGACTTTCCTTCTCATAATGAATGGAAAGGGAAAGTGACTTCTACTTGGGGCAAAAATAAGGATTTAAACAAAATCTACAAGAAAAGAATCCTAAACTTCCCAAATCCTTTTACTTTATTCCTGGAAAAACAAGAAGAATCGAGGGAGTTAATATGAAATAGTAAATCGGAGGCTCTTCCAATATTCAATACTAGTATCTTGACATGCATCTGCTTTTTATAATTTTTTTTAAAATAAAGACTAGAAAGAGAATAGTTTTGAAACTTAAATAATAACTGCACACTAATCACAATTTCTAACCCTTATTTTTTCCTTCTGAGAGTACAAAGAATAAGTACCAAAAATGGAGGGTATTTAGATATTATTAGTAATTACAAAAAGTCTAAGATATCAAGTACATTTGATCATTACATTAACAACCATTAATTTCTCTCTATTCATTTCAGCAACATAACAACCATTAATTTCTCTCTATTCATTTCAGCAACACTAACCTTCCCCAAAGCCATCCATGTTCTTATCTTGCACCTACTGCCAGATTTTTTTTCATCGCATATTTCAGAACCTAAATAAATGTCAAGCTCTTAAACCATGGTTCAAGCTCTTAAAATGTAGCTTGTAGACATATGTATAACCATACATTATAGCATCAATGAACCCGCATATTTCATTTTTCCCCCCTTCAACTACCAGTTTCGTATATAAACCACTAGATAGAACATATCATAAACACACATGATTACATTGACTATTACGTCCTCAATTCTACATCTATCTAGTTATGTTCACACAATAAATTCAGAGGCAAGCAAATGTTATCCTAACAAATGCAATTATACTATAGGAACTGTCCCAGACAATACATAATTTCAATTCTAAGCCAATATAACCAGTCAATCAATTTTAAAAAACACATACCCACAACGCTCAGCACAGCTTTTTGATATAATGGTAGACTGGGCTCCACTATCAACAAATGCCTGAAACAGAGTGAAGATAGAAATCCATTCAATGCATGATCCATTTCATAACCCCCCTCCTCCCATTTAAGAGGGCAAGAAAAACAATAATGCATTATCAAATAAACTAATTAAAGGCTAATCAGTAGTCCCACATAATAAAACAGAACTTCAAAATTTTAATACTGGAGAAAAACAAAGAGTAAGGACAGTTTAGTCATGTAAAGTATTTTGGAGGAGTGATAAAACTGCATTAAAAGTGTCCGCAGGGGGTGGGAAGGGACCTAAAAAATCACTGCCAATACAGTGCATCCTTGTGTAATACTGAACTTGAAGAAGAATGCACCTATTGTGATCAGCTACTTACCTTTAGTGGGACACCATTAACCTCCATGTCAACGTACAACATGACCTGAAGTAATACATTGAACCTTAAAAAATCTATTATGAATCCAACAAAGATATTTGCATTAAACAAAAGAAAAGAAAAAAAAAGAAAAAAAAGTATGAAAGTCATACATACCACCCTGGCAAAACCTTCAGGATTATATTCTAGTGCAGCTGCCCAGTTTTCGTCAATCCCTTTCTACATAAAAGAATGTCAAAAAGCCAATATTCAAAATAAAGCATACAAAATAAAGCATACATGATGTCATGCATCCGAGAAAAAAATGAATTCCTGAGTTCATCATTACAGCACGTAATTAATAACTATGGGCACTAACTATGTGGATATTAACAAGTAGTAAATTGCTCAAGTTGAGGTAGTTCAATAAAAAATTTGAAACAACTACACATTTGTGCTTGGCAGTCTGTAATAACAAACACAACGATTCAAAATTTACTAGACCTAATGTTCATCTGACAAGGCAATGCTAGTGTTTAGCCAAGAGATATCCAAGACAATCAATGAATTAGTAATCTACTGATTAACGGAACAATGAAGATATATTTTAACATTTTTGTTTCAGATAATCAGTACATAAACATACATGAAGCACTTCTTTGCCAGACATAAGTAGGGTCTAGAATAGTTCTTAAACTCATTTGAACTATTTAATATGATTTACAGTAAACATATAGACACCCAACCACATAGGATAGGACAGAATCACACCTTACGGGGAAAAAATTAAACAGGTAACTTTAAAAATTAATTAATATTATAGTGCAAAGTCAGACAACAAATAATTGTCTTTCCAGTCAAAATGGGCTGTCTCAGGAGATTTATAGGGGACAAGCCACCTATGGAACACTTCCATGAGTTATATTATAATCTGAAAGACAGTAATTAAACTCACTTGGCGGATTGCAGCTTCAATCTTTTTTTGTGCTTCAACATCAAAGGGATCTGCATAAAGAAGAGCCTTGAACAAAGAAGTAGAACAAATTTAGATCCTCTGCCCATTAATTATGTTTAATTCTGATCAATACCAAAGGTATGTAGAGCCAATCTTGTTTCAGGGTTCAAGGTATCAACACCAGCAACAAATACTCAACATCAGGTAAGATCAAGATGTCATTCTTCGCACAATCATACCATGTGAAAAATATACTAATGAAGTAATGCCACAGGGAGAATACTTATTTAAAACAAAAAACTCCATAGGATTATCAGTAAAGAAGCCAGCATGTCTAAAGAAAAAATAATCACCACAGAACCAACTTACAAGTTCCTCTTCTTTCTGACGCTGTAATTCAGCTCTTTGGTGATGACGCATTCGTAATATGTCCTGAAGTCTATTAAGATTGTTTCCTAGAATAGCTTGTGCCAACTCTGGATCAGTCTGCAAATTCGATTATAAAGATGTGTCATAGGATAGCTAGTAACCAAAGAACAAATCAAAGAACAGGATAAGTGATTACAACTGCAGGATATAACAAATAATTTGAAAAAAAAAATTGCATATAAAGTCTAAACTGCTAACTGCTAGCAAATACGTTTGTTCTAATAAAAGTATGAAGCATACTAGTACCATGGCTGCTACATGCATCAAATCTTGAACACAAAGAAATTATCATATTTAGTGACAAATGAACCAACAATTCACCTGAAGGAGCTGACCCATCATGTTAGAGTCACGTCTAATGTGCTGTTGGAAAGCACCAGGGTTCACAGCAGATCCGTCAGGGTTGATGCTCAAATCATTAGTAGGCGCACTGAAATGATTTTTCATCACAAAAGGCATAAAAAGTTACTGAAACAAATATGTATTTTCAGATATTACCATCAACTTCAAGCACATATGAAGTAAGAATATAGCGAAGACATTCACATCATAAGCTAGTATCAGAAGTCCTCTAGCATATGATGGTTTCTCCCCTTTTTTGATTATTTAATTATTTTCACATTCAACATGCATGCATAAAAGGCAAAAGAGAAAATTGAGATTGGTAATTCTAGGTCTATGAAAGTATATGAGTGATGTCTGATCTAGAGAAATGGGAGGTATATGTTCTTGTGGTAACTTACTAAAATCTCCCACTCGTCTATTTACAAAAAAGTCCCCTGATTTTCTCATTCATGTATATACTCCAGAATTTCCATATACAATATTTCACCCAACTGGGCTGAAGTCATTTTATAATGTCATAGTGAGTAAAATCTGAGGAAACATAAATATACTCTTTATCCAAATTAATAGTACTTGGAGAATATAAAGTACAACTTGGACTATGCCTTGTCACAGAATGAAAATGCTTAACAAATTTATTAATAAAAGTTCCGCTTTCTATATCAATATAAGTACAGTATCATAACCAAGTCGAAAAAAACATCTTAATATTACTTATCAGCCCACGCTTCCCGCTTTAGAACAAGAAAATGATGTACGGACATTCTACTGTTCCAGGGGAAAGATGAAAGATTGTCCAGCATCTTCTCAAAAGGGAAGAGGGCAAGGTTATACAATTGAAAAGCATACCCAGAAGTAGCATTAGAGACCATCATCACCAAATCTTCATCTTTAACACCAAGCGCGCTCAATTTGTCTGAATTCCTCATCTCCCTTCCGTTATACAGAAGTTGCTGTTGCTGAAGAGGCACTCTTGTCTTCTCAAACGTCCACAACAAGAAAGAATACAATGAAATACGATTCAGCACGTCATGCAGCTCTGGGATTATAGTTACTTAAAATTTGATAGGGGAGCCATCAAGCCAACAATTTAAAAATATAAGACGAATGAGTCGACCCCCAATAAAATCAAACTAATTCTTATCGGGTGAGGCCTCGATAAATGAAAAACACTTTAGGAATCTCTAATCAATATTTCAGTCAAAATGAAAAGCGAAAAGCCATCAAAGAAAAGGGAAGGAAAAGGAATGGGTGATGGGTGGGGAACTCACCTCTACCTCAAGCAATGCTTTAACGTTTTCCACCTACCAAAAAGAAAATTACGAAAATGAAAGTATGAGTAATATAACAGAGAGAAAGATGATGATAAAAAGCGGAATTAGGATGTTGGATGCTAACGGATTCGTGGGGATCGACATCCAACGTAATAATCTGCTCGTCAGCAGTCATTACAGTGATCTTCATCTTCAAGCTATACCTAATAGCGATTCGACCCGTCTTTCTCGGAATGATGAATTTCTTCGCCCGCAGAAAAAGTCGAGATATTGATATTTTGACAGCAGAGCTGAGACGAGTTTTTGTAGACCAGCTTTCCGCTTACATTGTCTTTCCGTTAATTTTTTTTTTTTTTCTGAGGTCCTTTGCTTATAATTATATTGTCTTTCTATTCCTTCCTCCTGGGTTTAGTTACTTGGGTTAGAGAAGAGTTAACACACAACAACAGTGACACTTGTTGTATCATCAATGGTCATAAAATTTAACGGAAGATTTCACTTTGCCCCCTAAGATTACAATTTAAGGTTGAAATGTAAATTTTTATAATTAAAATGGGATATTTTAAATAGAAATTATAAATAAAATTTTATAATTTTGATATTAATTTGAACATATTGTTTGGAGTCATTGTTTTAAATTTTAAAAAATAATTAAAGAAAGATGTGAGATGTTGAATAGTTAGAATAGGCAAGAGAGGGCAATGGCGGTTGTAATGGAGCCACAATAATTGTGGGGGTGCCAGTTGCAACAGGAATAAGAATTGTTGTTACGGGTGATGGATAATAGAAATAACGTGATTTGAGGGCGGCACGAATGATGACATTAACAATGACTAACAACCATGACCATAATGGTAATTTAATGACCGCGAAAATCTGAACAGTGGCACCATTTTACACAGCGCGAGGGGCCTTGTTCATCATTGGCAGCAGAGGCTTCCTCATGCCTCCTCTCTATTTCTATTTGATTATTTTTTTTCCTCAATTTCGGTCTCAAAACTAAAATCTATAATCACAACCGCAAATTGGAGAGCACTTTAAAACGCTTTGAGTATCCAGTAACTTCCCTTTTCTACGCTTTGAGAATCAATCAGATTTGCTCTTTTTGGATGTACTACAAATTAGGGTGGTTATTAGTTTGGGGGTTTACTCGTGTTGACATTGTAGATCAAGCCCTCAGATGCTCCAAAATTCCTAAGACAAGCAAGAGCTATTCATAATGCGCAGGAAAATTAAACAGAAAAAATAAAGCATGAATCCCAAGAAACAAATTCTATTTACAAATATCAAACCAAAAAAATGTAATTTAAAATCTAGATCCTAAGATAAACAAACCAGAAACTTAGATACTAATTGACTAGAATGAACAGAACATAAGAAAGGAGAAAATTCCTAGAATAATGGCGGCGGTGCGTAACCCAACAAGGGTCTTCCACGGAGATTCCCGCAGAGAGTGCCATGAACGGTTGGATCGCAGTAATGGACAGTATCCTTGAGCTTGTGGAAGCCGTGCTTGAAGACTCCGAAGCCGAACAGCAAGCCGATCAGGATCACCACCAGAATCACGCACGTGCATAGCATGCACACCCTGCTACCGCAGCACATCTCTGAGGCTGAGCTATTTATCAGAAATTGGATCTGGGAATCGTTGATCTTGGATAGAAATGGTTGGAGAATGAGTCGGGATTGCGAATGAAGAGATCAGAAATGGGAATATTATAAAGGCGGAGGCGAAAGAGACGAAGGAGAAGACGAGAAGCTGTGGTTGAGTTGCGTCAGTATCGCAGATTGAAAGCGCTTTGATGCCATTGCTCGCTTATAAGGAAAGTTATGATTGAAAAAAGCTGTTTTCTTTATTCTCTTTTTAAGAAGAAAAAAAAAGGGAATCTCCTTTTTATTAACATAAATCCGGGACCCAACACAACAAAGATGGTTATTGTTAAAAGTTTTATAAATTTGAGGAGAGGTTTTGAGGGTGATGTGTGAAAGAGTGGGTGGTGCAGTGGTTGGATCCGTTACAATAACAATAGTTTAACTGAAATTTGAATAAGTCTTATTATTTAAATATTTTTATTTTTATTTAATTTATATAATATAAAATTTAAATTATAAAATTTAATATATCTAATCATTTACATAAAAAATATAAAAATTAATTAATTTTTAAATTGTCACACTAGTATTACTTAATTTTGATAGGCCTACAAAGTTTTGGCGATTTGTCTAAAATCAACTTTAAATCCTTTGCCGATGAACAATTCCCAATGCATATGTTCAACGTCTCTGTGCTGTCGATTTTCAAGTATTAAAAAGGATCAAACTTACCGGACCATATGGTTGGTACATAATTAAATGTTTTAAATATATTATTTTAAATTTAATTTATATTATTTATATAAAATAATTTTATTAAAAAATAAAGATCATTTTAATAATTTTTATATCTCAAATAAAATTAATCTTCCATTTTCAGATACCTGAGTTCCCTAAAAGAGACCAAAACTAAGATGGGTACTGGGTAGTGCTAGTGTAGGCTTGGGCCAATACCCCAATAAAGCCCAGCAGACAAGGGGCTGCCGCGGGGAAGAAAGTAGGCTTGGCACAACATAAGAGGTCGATGGGCTAAACTAAACGGGCTCATAGAGGTCCATGGTCTAAAAGAAAGGGGCTCATTAAAAATAATTAAATGGAACAATGGCATATTTAGTACTTAAACTTTTTTGAAAGTATAATTTTATCTCTTATTTTTTAATTCAGATAAACTCATCTATCTAATGGTTCAATCAATACATAATAATCTCAGACTCACAAGAACTTACATTTTCCTAGGATATTTTAAGAGAATTATCAATCTTAGACTCTGTTATACTAATTAAAAGCAAATAAGAAAACAATTTGGACATTCATCGTCTTAAATATTTTTAAAAGCGGGAAATGGTAACCTAAATGATCCTAATGACGGAGAAGGTTTATTGGAAATATGAGATGAGTTCCTTATAAAGGATGAGAGGGACCTTCTTGCAGCAATTGTGGAAAACACATATCCATGTTTTTTGCGCAACCTAAATGATTCAATGTACTTGTAGGAGAGAGCCATTCTTACTCCTACTCATGAGATTGTGGAAGCAGTAAATGACCGCATGTGTTTTTTTAGTGCTTGGCAATGATAAAATATACTGAAGTCCAGATAGCTTTTGCAAGACAGATAATGATGCCTTTACCACGGAAGATATACATACACCTGAGCACTTAAAACAATATCCACTGTTCAAGAGTTCCAAACCATTAATTGAAGCTTAGAGTTAGTGTTTCAATAATGTTACTTAGAAACATAGATCAATCATTTGGATTATGTAATAAAATTTAACTAATTGTGACTCAACTAGGTAATCAAGTTTTAGAAAAAAAGGTTATACCGGGGATAAAATAGGCCAAAAAGTGTACACACTTACACCTTTTGATACCAAATTTCCTTACATATTCCATGAGACAATTTTACTTCAACAATTCCTTTTGGTATGACTCTATATAAACCAATCAAGACCAGTCAGTTTCCCATGTTAGATTATATTAATTTATGAATACGAATTTTTAATTATGGATAATTCCATGTTGCAATCTGTAGAATTATAAGCAAAGAATGGCTCAAAATTATTATCTCTGACAATGACAGGCAACTTTCTCACAAAACATCCAATGCGTTGTGCAAATAAGCTTTCAAGAATCTTATTTAGATAGATACATTATACAATTTCCAAGTGATTACATTTTGTTATCTAATTGATCATTTGATTGCGACTAATTGTGTGATCTTTTACTGTAATCTAAATTTCATTGTCACAAAAATAATATTAAACTCGAATCTAACAGAACAAGATTGTAAATCATATGCGAACAATAATTATCTTCACATATTGGATACATAAAATAGTTAAAACATTTTAGACTTAATCAGTTACAGACTTTTAGTCCAAGTGTGTGAATCTTCTCAATAAATTAGTGGCTTACTCTAATTATAGACAAACCATTATGAATTTCAAAAATTATACAGCAAAGTACTAACTATTTTCATAATTTATGTTGTTTTATAAATAGTTGTGTTGTTTTTTTTTTTATGTTTATAATAGGTTATAAATTTTATGATAATTTAGTTATAAACATTTACAAATTCTATAAACAATAACATATATCAAAATAGTAAAGATAAAATTTAAACTAAACTTAGAGATATTAATATATAATATCTAACTAATGATAAAATCTAATATATAGTAATCAAATTATAAAATAATCTTATTATTATCACCAATTAGTTGTTTTATGCTTTTTTTTTGTGAATTCAAGGTATTCTTTAATAAAAAATTGAAGATTAATTTTGTTTGAAGCTTGAATCAAATGTAGAACAACATACTTAAGAGATAAAACTATCTATTAACTATATCAAATCTTAATACTAATTGTTTTGTTATTTAAATAGATCAAAAATGAGAGTTACAATGAATAAATAAATATTAAGCTTCAATCAAATTTTTAAGATGAAAGAGAAAAATTTGTCTCCATTCAAAAATTAGGGACAAAATTATATTTAAAAAAAATGATAAATTAAAAATATTTTTATTTCATAATTAAATTGAGAACGAATGTGTATTTATCATATCAAATAGTATTTTAAAATAAGAATTCAATTAATTTTTAGTAAAACATTTTGCAAACCATTTTTTAATAACTTAGAAAAGTAGAAATATAATTTTTGGTAAAACACTGTTTCATAAAATTTAAAATTTATCAAAATTTTAATTAAATAATTTAGTTATTATCAACAAAGAGTTTTACAAAGTTCTGCCTCATGTGAAGTTTCTTTTCAAATATACCCTCTTCGAATTTCGGGTCCCTAAGTCCCAGCGCGTTCACTTGAAAGTCATCTGGGGCAATCGGTGTGGCTTTAAAAGCCTCCGCAGTCCGCACTCCCATCAGATCTCACTGTGCATGACTTTGCGGAAGTGAGTCCCACTATTCTCTCTTCTCCCTCCCAGCTTTACTCCATAGGAATCCTTGTAGCGGCTGATTTCTCTGATTCCGCATCTCATCAGATTGAATTGTTTGGAATTTCAATTCAATCTGATGATGGCTTCTCCTGGGAACTCAAATCAACCGCCAGCACCTTTCGACATGCACAAGTTCTTTAAACCCACGAACCCACCGCCAAACCCCACGTCTCAGAACCCATCGCCATTTTCACCTTCCTCTTTTCCTCCAACCGCTCCTCCTCCTCCTTCTTCTGCATCTTATCCTCCACCCACTGGCCCCTATTCATACCCTCCTCAATCCGCACCCTTTCACCACCAGTTCCCACAGCCCCCCATTCCTTACTCCCAAGATCAGTTGCTTCCCAACTTGCACCAGCAGCGTTCTCTCTCTTTCCCCACACCTCCCCTTCAACCTCAACCCATGCCTCCTCCTCCCCACTCCATTTCTTCTTCTTCCCCCAGCAACCCCAACGCCGGTGCTCGTTTAATGGCGTTACTTAGTGCGCCACCTGCAACCAATCTTGAATTGCCGTCTCAACCTGCTGCTCCTTTGCATTCCATTCATCCTCCTTCATCTGGGGTGCCTGAGTTTCCAGTGCCTGCCAATGTGACGGTTATGCCAACAATGGGTATGTTGGCTGGCGCCAATCCGGGGATGGCTGCCACCAGCCCAATTCGTATGCCGAGCAGTAAGCTCCCAAAGGGGCGGCATTTGACTAGTGATCATGTAGTGTATGATGTGGATATTAGGTTGCACGGTGAGGTGCAGCCTCAGCTCGAAGTTACTCCTATAACAAAATACGGATCAGATCCTCAGCTTGTTTTGGGTCGTCAAATTGCTGTCAATAAATCGTATATATGCTATGGATTGAAACAAGGGAACATCCGGGTCCTTAATATTAACACTGCATTAAGATCTTTGCTCCGAGGCCACACTCAGGTATATATAGTTCTAGTATGGCTTATAATACTGCTTTGTGTTTCAATTCAGTTAATATCTTATGTTGATTTAATCGTATATATGTGTGATCCCTTAGAAACCAGTTGCTGCTTACTCTGTTAAGATTGAATTTGATCAAGAGTTTGTTTAAATAACATTTCAAGCTTGATTGGACGGTTGGATCCCTTGTGCTGATAACAGTAGATGGAATTCATAGCTGAAATGCTTTATAATCTAATTGCCAAGGATAGGTGCTTAATAACGTATCTGGGGATACTCATTGGAGAAAATTCCAATCGGTTGAAAATTATGGTGCAAATTAATCAGTAACAATTGCTTATTGAATTGGAAGTTTTCTTCTGTAAAATTAGAAGGAACCATAAATGCTATAATTTTCAATTGCAACTGTCTTTCTTTGTAAGGAGAGGCTTATTTGTTTGATTTGTACTCTAGTAGAAATTGAAGTGTGACAGCAGAGCCCTGTAGATTATTGGGAGGTCTTTGATATGTTAGATTAGGACTAGGTAAGTCATCAACAAGAAAGGTTAATGTCTATGCTTAATAGTAAATATCAATGATATAGGTAAGCAACACCAAATTTCAAATCTAAAGCTTTTGGTCCTTCTTTAGTAGCTCGAGTTTGCTTCTGAGTCAAATTTCACCGGTTCTTTCCCTATCCAAAAGGGCATGCAAGGGTTTTAGTTGATGGGAAGCCTGATTAACATAATGTTCTATTGCTTTATGACAACCTTTGTTACCACAATGCTAGATGTGGTATAGTCTAGAAGATCTAAGATATAAGAAGGAAGGGCAGTGATTTATATCTATAAAATGACATAATGGTCTTTGTGATCTTACAGCAACAAAAGCTGAAAACATACCGATTGTGGTAAAGAATAAATGGTAACTTAAAATGTTGTGCACTGGCTTGTGAATGAGAAAGAGCTGTGGAATGCGAGGAAAAGAAGGGCTATATATCAATGTTCCTCTAAGCTGTTAACATGTCTAATAGAAGATGGTAAACTTATAATGCCAATGTTGGGCCCCAATTATTATGAGATTTGATGGTATTTTGCTTTACCAATATGTCAAAGTCTAGCTAGGAATTTAGGTACTGTAGTTTATGTGATAAGAATGTTGTAGGATCGCAGTTTCATGCTATACTACTGATTGATATCATTTAAGGGTTAGAACTCAGAAATGGATTTAGGATACAGGTACCTCACATCAGCTACTGTTTTAGTTCCTTTTTCTGTTGGAAACTATGTGATGTAGGTATTCATTCTAATGATTTATAGTCTTACTATTTAATTGGAATGTTCCTTCTTTTAAGAGTCTAAGACATGTTTTATGCATGCACAGCATACCTAAAAGTATATGTTAGGGATTTAAGATTTTTTTTTTTCCAAAAGTTGAAAGAATTCATCAAGAAACAATGGAAGAATAAAACATCAGAGGTTGATATGATTCCTAAACAGAAAAAAAAATAAAAATAAAAGAAAAAGCAGAAAACAGAAAACAGAAATCATGTACTGACTTATGAGTGTAAGATATTTTTCCAACTCAATATTTATTTTGAAAAGTTCAATTTATATTGGAATTATATTCCTGTTTGAAGGGGGTCAATCTAAAATACTATGCCATAATAAAGATCAGAGGGAGAGAAAACAGAAGAAGACATGTTTGGACTATTAAGTTCTAGAAAAATTCTCAACTCAAATCTTTGTTTTTAAAATTAAATTAATATCGAGGGTATATTCTTTTTTTTTGGCCCGGGGGGGGGGGGGAAGGAATGGGGGTGTTAATCTAAGTTACTATATCATGATCTCTATTGTGCTCTTAATTGTCAAATTAATAGGACAAAAAATAGCAGATAGCAGAAATGGGTACATGAACAAGTTTCTGTTCAATATCCATCACTAGTGTTCAAGTGAAATTATATTTAATTATCACTGTAGGTTTAGAAGAAAGGCAGAATCATGTATTATTCTTTATAGCAGAATGGTCATACTTATTCGAGCATTGTTGCTGCCTTGATTCATGACTTTTGTTAACTTTTTGTAATTGTACTTCTGTACAAGTATTACTAATGACAATCATGAAAGCTCTTATTAAATCATTCTTCAATTAATCTTTTTTTCTTTCTCTCTTGTCAGAGGGTCACAGACTTGGCTTTTTTTGCTGAAGATGTTCACCTCCTGGCTAGGTAGATAGATTTTGTTGTCTGAAATCTGTAAATGGCCCATTTTGTTTTTGTATGGATGATGATAACATACTTTTCTACAGTATTGGCATTGATGGCCGCGTATATGTATGGAAGATCTTTGAAGGTCCAGATGAAGAAGATAAGCCCCAAATTACCGGAAGTATTGTTATTGCTATTCAAATAGTGGGAGAGGAAGAAGCTACAAATCCCCGTATTTGTTGGCATTGCCACAAACTGGTAATTGCTCCTGCTTCTCCCATTTTGTTCTTTGTTCCAATAGTTAGTTCTTTCTTTCCAGTTCTTGAAGTAATGATTTAATTTATTTCCTTAAACTGATGTTTGATTAATTGAGCTTTTTTATACAGGAGGTTTTGGTTGTTGGTATGGGAAAACGTATATTTAGAATTGACACAACAAAAGTTGGAAATGGTGAAGCTTATGTGGCAGAGGAACCTCTTAGATGTCCAGTTGACAAGCTTATTGATGGGGTTCAGCTTGTAGGTAAACATGATAGGGAGGTCACTGATTTGTCAATGTGCCAATGGATGACAAATCGTTTGGTATCTGCCTCATTGGATGGCATGGTTTGTATCTGCTTTTTTCTAATGGATTCCTACTTGTTTATTTTAAGGTGTTATGCATCTTTATGATTGCATTCAATTCAAAATGGTGCTTTATGGGCATATATAAATTCATTTCCATCCACTTGTTAGTGGATTAATTAAACATTGGCTGTTTTTTGGTTCTTAGCTGTCATACATATTCTAGGGATAGAAAGGAAATTGACAAAAAAATATTGTTTGGTGCTTTCAAGAGATACATATAGTGAAGGTGTGGAAATTTGATGAGAAGGAGAAGAGACGCCAATTAATATGGAATGAATAGTTCTTTAAAGAAAACTAAACATGCCTTTGAGAAACTATAGGTTAAGCATCTATATTTAAAGAAATATGGTTCCATAGCCAAATGCCAAAGAAGTAGTGCCAAAAGAGGTTGCAGAATTGTTGGAACAAGGGTAGTTAAGAGCACATATATATTATCCTTAATAGAAAGTTAAAGAAGGGTTATGGTGAGTTCTTCTGGAAATGAGACCGAGATAGACAAAGAAGTTTCTACAGTTATGATGCCTAGCTTGAAGAAAAATAAGTATATGAAAAGGCTTTTGCTATAGGAGATTGACATTATTCAAGCTATGTGTCTGGGTGCAGTCTTTAGTATGAGTAAGTACTAGTGTTTATTGTGATAAAACTACTAGTGTTTAAATTTATATCACTGTTTTGAAAGGTGTAGAGTCATTATACATATAGTCCATAACTCCATATATATGGTACAAATGGAGATGTATGACGATAAATATTGTTCAGTGCTCGAATGTTAGAGATAATACTAATGGAAAGTAACTGTAATGGGGTTCTAGTTGAGAACATGGGAAAATACTAACCAAGAAATAGGTTTATTTTCTTTAAATAGAGGGAGCACAATTAAGGATAATGGCTTTTGAACTAAGATACAATCATGTCTTGGTTTGAGATGGTTCAAAGATCTGGTTTCTACGATAATCTTGCTGGTAAAATGGAAGGGGGTTAGAAATTGATCTTGGATGAGTAGACATGTAGCTGATTAAAACTTAGTTGGGTAGATTTCTTTAGAGATATTTTTGACTTGTTAAAGTAATGCAGTGCCTCGCATGCCAATGAATATCCATTCATCATGTTTATCCTTGCATATTTAGTAATTAAGCCATTCCTTGAATATTGTCTTTTTATTGTATCATGCTCATAGCTCATGCTTATTTCATATTTATTCATATTTATATAATATGTAAACAATGTTTCAACTCTTAGGCATATATGTCTTTCTTATGCAACAGATAAAGATCTGGGAAGATCGCAGAGCACAACCACTTGCTGTTTTGAGGCCACATGATGGGCACCCTGTGTATTCTGCTACATTTTTGACTGCTCCACATCGGCCTGATCATATTGTGCTTATCACAGGGGTAAGGGTGCTCATTAAATTTGCTAATATGGTTAATTATGGCTTGTGTTTAAGCTTCTGCTGCCCTGCTGTAGTAAAACTTTTAATTTTATTCACTAGGAATAGTCTTGCAAGTCTACATGGGTATGTTAAATCTTAGAAAATATCAGAGGCATGGTCCTTCTCCATGGATATTTGTTAATTATGTATCTTTTCTAATGATATTTGTTATACTTGTGTTGGCAGGGACCTCTAAATCGAGAAGTGAAGCTTTGGGTCTATGCAAGTGAAGAAGGTTGGCTGCTCCCAAGTGATGCTGAATCATGGAAATGTACTCAGACATTGGACTTGAAAAGTTCATCTGAACCTTGTGTCGAGGATGCATTCTTTAATCAAGTTGCAGCATTATCTCAAGCAGGTCTTCTTTTACTTGCAAATGCTAAGAGGAATGCTATATATGCTGTGCACTTAGAATATGGTTCTAATCCAGAATCAACTCGCATGGATTATATAGCAGAGTTTACTGTGACCATGCCTATTCTGAGTTTTACTGGGACAAGTGATATATTACCTCATGGTGAACAAATTGTTCAGGTTTACTGTGTGCAGACACAGGCTATTCAGCAGTATGCTTTGGATTTATCCCAGTGCTTGCCTCCACCACTGGAAAATGTGGGACTAGAGAAGTTAGACTCCAGTGTTTCCCGAGATGCAATTGCCGCTGAAGGATTCACCTCTTTAGACTCATCTGCGAGTAGAACTACTGAGATGTCTTTACCCAGTTCTGCTCCCAAAACAATGATACAAGCAAATAGCAGTGACAGTGCACCTGCAGCAAGGTACCCTTTAAGCTCTGGCCCTATTGAGGCAGCTACTTCTAAAGAATTCAGCAGCTCTAATACTGAAGCTAAAACTGTTGCATTGGCTCCAGCAAGTGGTGATGGTGATATTGTTTGTGTTCCTTCACCACCTCTTCCTTTAAGCCCAAGGTTGTCTAGGAAACTTTCTGATTTTAGGAGTCCTGTACTTGGTGATCATGGTGGAGACCCACCAGTCAATGGTTACCCAGTTGACAGACAGATGGATACCATTCGTAGGAACTTATCTGATGTAGCACCATTGGATAATAATTCAAAGAATGATGAGAAGAAAGTTGCACAGGATGACATCTCTAGTGTAATTAATCCTTCTGTCATATTTAAACAACCAACTCATCTGGTTACACCATCTGAGATCATAAAAGCTGGTTCTTTGTCTGAAACTAATGTAATTGACAGCAAGAGTGGGGGGGAGACAAAGATGCACGATGTGATTGTCAACAGTGACACAGGTAATGCTGAAATGGAAGTGAAAGTGGTTGGTGAAGCAAGATCTAATCAAAGTGATGAATTTGGCGTGCAGGCACAACAGCAAAACCTAGTTTCTGATAGTAAAGAAAAAATTTTTTGCTCTCAGGCTTCAGATCTTGGTATCGAGATGGCTCGAGAAAGCTGTGCAATATCAGGGCAAACTTACATTTCAGAGGAACCTAAGCAAATTGATTCTGGTATAGTGGATTCACTTGCCCAACCTCCTAGTGCTGGTGAGGATGGACCCCAAGTATTGGGAAAAGAGGTGCATGAAAAGGTTTCTGACACAACCACTTCCACAACAGTACTGCAGTCACCTTCACCTAATACAAAAGGGAAAAGGCAGAAGGGAAAAACTTCTCAAGCAGCTGGACCTTCTTCCCCAAGTGCTTGCAATTCAACTGATTCATCCAATGAGCCAAGTGGAAGTTCAAACCTCCCCTCTGCTGAAAGTGCTTTCCCTCAAATATTAGCAATGCAGGAGATGCTTAACCAGGTGGTTGTTTAAGATGTTTCGTTGTTCATGCATCATATCATATAGTTTTGCTTTTTCAAGGGACCTGTAGTTTTATAGATCTTTATATTCACTTACCTTTTTCAGTTCAGTTTGACTGTGTCACCAAAAAGTGGGAAAATTTTTTTGCGGGACCAACCTATCAAGTTATTTTGACAGAAGGGTGAATAACCACTCAAAGTAATTACTCAGTTTAGTGCCTAAAGCTTAATAACCACTTTGAGTTTTAAGTAAAGATTATTACTGACATTGACCCTTATCTCAGATTTTCCCAAAAAAAGTATTAATATAACTGACAGACTTTTTCTTTTGGTAGGTAACTATTTTTTTGGCCTTCTGGTAGATAACTGGACAGAATTTTGCATATTTTGGGCAGTTTGACTCACTTACAACATATTGTTTCTGCACTTGGCAGCTTATGTCAATGCAAAAAGAGATGCAGAAGCAGATGACAATGATGGTTGCAGTTCCAGTTACAAAAGAAGGTAGAAGGCTGGAGGCAGCCCTAGGCCGAAGCATGGAAAAAGCTGTCAAGGCTAACGCTGATGCTTTGTGGGCTCGGATTCAAGAGGAGAATGCCAAAAATGAAAAGTTGTTAAGAGACCGTATCCAGCAGATTACAACTTTAATTAGTAACTTCATGAACAAGGATCTACCAGCCATATTGGAGAAAACAGTTAAGAAGGAAATGGCTGCAGTTGGACCAGCCGTAGTCCGCACCATAAGTCCTGCTATTGAGAAAACTATATCTTCAGCTATTGTGGAGTCCTTCCAGGTTAGAATATATTTATTATTTATATTAAATTAGAGATTTGGTTTTGAATGTATTGTTTAATCTATGTAACCGACACTACCTAATAGGATAAAAGCATAGTTTTTTGTTGTTGTTGTTGAAATTAGAGATAAAATTATCTTGCTGGGATCTAATTGGCACTCCCTGCTACAGAGAGGAGTAGGTGATAAGGCAGTGAATCAACTTGACAAATCAATTAATTCAAAACTTGAAGCTACAGTAGCTAGGCAGGTCCAAGCACAGTTTCAAACTACCGGGAAACAGGTACTTCAGGTATGTCTGACTTACCTTGCTTTCATGTGGTGTCTGCCATTTAATTTATTCTTGACATCAGTGTGGTGTTTGTTGTTTTATCATGAGGTTGGGATAGCTTTGATATGGTGTTCTGAAATAATTTCTTCTGTAGGACGCACTCAAATCCAGTTTTGAAACGTCAGTCGTTCCTGCATTTGACATGTCATGCAAAGCCATGTTTGAGCAAGTAGATGCTACATTTCAGAATGGCATGGTTGAACATACCACTGCAGTGCAGCAACACCTTGAATCTGGGCATACATCATTGGCAGTGGCTCTGAGGGTGTGTATACTTGTTCTTTTTTTTAGTGATCAGTGTATAAATGTTACATGTCCAACAACTTATTATTATCTAGATCTTGACTTGGCAAGTTTTGATCGTTTTGTACGCTTTTCTATATGAAGTTGTTATAAAGCTAATTGACTTGGCTTAATTTCATCTATTGAATTAGTATAATTTGCTTGCACTATAAGTCTAGACCCATAGTTTTGTAAGAAATCTGATATATTTATCTCCTATTAAAAACAATCATTTTAAAATATCTGGATGTTAGAATGTATTTGGCTGTTTCTGAATCCAGCCATGTGAAATGGATTTGACGCAAGGCTTGTTTTCGCAATTTTTTATTTCTGATTATTTCCTTGTTTATGTATGTGAATTGCTGAATATCTTAAAATTACTCCTCATTGTTAGTTGTCACCCTCCTGTTGCATAGTCCATGTAAGATTTCCAAAGATTTTGTCTTTCAAGGTAAATTAAAATGACTAATTACAGCTTGAATATGGATACTTTAAATAGTAAGGTATTCTTGTTCTGCTTTGTAGGCCCCTTTTACATGTTTCTTGATAATTGGAACAAGTTCTAGTAATTTATCTGAAAAGCCAACAATTTAACACTAGAAACAAGTTTGCTTCTGCATCTCTTTTGGGCGTCTGGCAGTCTGGCAGGCTAGCAATCTAGAGCCCATGGCTTGCTGAATGGGTTGAGTTCCCCACATGACCGATGTACTGGGGGAAGCCGGCAGACTTCCATATTTGTGTTGATTGTGATTTTTTCTGCTTTATATAGTTGATCCTATTATTTAAAATTAATATCCTAGTTGCTTAGTTTAGACTAGAAGTGACGCAAGTTTTTCACATCTTTTAACAGAACTGTTTTCTTCTAATTAAAGTTATGATTATGCTTTTTTGACTTGTTAGTGCTTCTCATATGTAGCTTGCTACCATTTATGTATCTAACTAGCAGTATTCCTCTTTCGCAGGACGCCATTAATGCAGCATCATCATTTACTCAAACCTTAAGTAGAGAATTGGTTGAGGGTCAGAGAAAGCTATTAGCACTTGCAGCTGCTGGAGCAAACTCAGGCACATTAAATCCTTTGCCCACCCAGCTGAATAATGGTCCTTTACTTCACGAAAAGGTAAACTCTCTTTCCTTACCACGTGTCAGTCCCTATACAAATAAGTGGGTAGTTCTAACCCTGACTTTATGGTATATATGCTGGTACTTGCTATAATAATTTGAGATGTTTATCAGGTTGAAGTGTCACCTGATCCAACAAAGGAGTTAGCAAGGTTGATATCTGAAAGAAAATATGAAGAGGCTTTCACTGGAGCTCTACAAAGAAGTGATGTATCCATTGTATCTTGGTTATGTTCCCAGGTATGCCAGAGAACTTGTAACTACAGTATATGCAATTTACATTGTATTGTTTGTTTTTATTCTAGGTCTCTGTTATAAGGAGGTTTTTATGGTACTCAGATCAATTTTTAAAGTATCTAAACTTAGAGATCATTATGGCACAGACTTATGACATATGTCCTTATAAACTAATTTAACAAGTATCCAAAATTTTAAAAACTATATTAATGGTTTGATGCGGAAGTTCTGGTCAGAATGCAAAAGCTACTCTCACTTCATAAACATGATTTATGCTAGGGCTAATTCTATGGTACTAGGACTAAAGCTTATACTTCACATACTTAGGATGATGTGCTCAAATAAGAAGAATGAATGAACTTTTTAAACAATCTAATCCATTAATATAACTTCCAAGATAACTATCTGATTAAGTAAAAATAGACTCATCTTACCGTTTGTTGGAATCTATTACCTCTGAAAAATGTCAGGAATCTGACGTTCCTGGGTAAAAGGCTTCACCAACTTTCATAGAAAGCCAATGCAGCTACATCGTCTTTATAAATTCCAATTTGTATACCAAATATGGGGAACGTAAATATACTGGTATCTTAAATGGTTGTACTCAAATATCAAAATTGCCTTGGAATTCAACAAATGTATGAAACAACTCTTAAGTTCTTACACAACCTAATAATTCTTCCCACCTTAGAATCTACAATGATGCCTTATCCAATTTGCCCTGCATCATCCAGTCCAAAACATGTTTCCCTAGATAAATACTACTTACTTTTATCTGTATTGCAAAATATACAGGTGGAGTTTATACCACAGAAAAAGCATGGCGCATGGTAGTGTGATTCCACACAATTTTCAGAATAACCTTTGTCAGTAAACCTCTTTGTAGACTAACCGAAGCCTTCTCAAGTGATTCCATTCTTCTACTTTGACCACATCTTGTCATACTCTTTCTCCCTACTATCTAGCCTGGCACTTTTATTGAAAAATATGTTGCTTTGCTATCAGGGACTGAAATCAATCCTGTCTCTTTCATTTTTTATTGTAGCTGTCTTCATTGCATTGCAAGTCAACATCATGTGGTATGGTCATACCGTCATATGGGTTTGGCTTCCATCTTTCCTTTCTTTGAGACATCTGTGTCTGTTAGGAGACTAATAACTTCATGTATAGCATTTTTGCCCCGCAAGGAAGTTATTGGACGTTATTTAAGCCCAGCATCAAGTGAAGTTGATGTTGTGTGGACATCCTTTTTAAACTTGACAGATAGATTTTGAGCTTTAACCGTATCACTTTCTGCCCTAACAGGTTGATCTTCATGGAATTTTGTCGATGGTTCCTCTCCCTTTGAATCAAGGAGTAGTGCTTTCACTTCTTCAGCAGTTGGCGTGTGATATCAATAATGATACATCACGAAAACTTGCTTGGATGACTGATGTGGCCGCAGCGATAAATCCAATAGACCCCATGATTACAATGCACGTGAGGCCAATCTTTGAGCAAGTCTATCAGATACTGAATCATCAACGTACCTTGCCTACATTGAGCGGAGCTGAGCTCTCAAGTATCCGTCTTCTATTACATGTTATCAACTCTATGCTGATGACATGTAAATGATCAAACTCTTCACCAAGAAAGTGCAAATTGTCATTTAAAACTTATTATGTGATTGGAATTTTGCACGAAGCTTGATGAGTTTTGTTCAAAGGTCCTAAATTTGTAGAGTCAGTTTTCTATGGATCAAGGAAGCAGACGGGTAGTTCATCTGTCTGAATATTCCGCTGTAATGAAATTTTTGTGTTTCTGGCTACCAACTTTACTCTGTTACAAGAAAAACGAAAGGTGGGACTTGGGAGTTAAGGGGCTGAGTTAGAAATCCTTCAATTTCCTCTCCTCCGTCTCTATTAACTCTTAAGCAGAGGATAAGTTTGATTTAGCCTCTTTTTTCTCTGTATGATCCCCCATCCATACAGGTTTATCTAGCAATGTACTCATTCGCTGGGTGGTAGCAGGCGTTCTGTGGCCAAGGTAAAATGTGAATGGGTCAGCTAATTTTGATTATACGTTTAACTTTACACCAGTTGAATTGGTCATCACAGATTGTGTCAGGACTCATGAGCATTAAGATAATAATGTTAGGTGAACAAATTTCTGTGACAAGCTGCGCGGCATTTTTTTTTTCCGTTCTTCTAGTCATATTTCCCTTGTAGATGGGTTTGCATTTAATATTTCATGGAGTCATGGATGCATGGATTCCACTTACGCAGGCTCCTACAACTGATCTCTCTCTCTCTCTCTCTCTCTGTTTATTTATATTATATTATATTTAAACTGTCTCAAAATAGTTATTAATTGATAATCATGAGAGAGAATTCGAATCTTAGAATGCGATTGAAGAACTACTAGAAGGATAAATCAGTTTTGGGTTCAAAAAAAAAATATATATATATGTTTTGAACATTTCATTATTTAAAAATACATTTTTGTGTATAGCACTCTTTTATAATGTCTTGTTGGTTTAGATATATCTCCTTTAATTATTGAAAAAAAAAGTGTTATAATTATAACAACATTAGCGGTGCCACATAGTTTTCATCGTTGACAGAAAAGTTATGAAAACATGTAAAATAAGCAAGCTATTAATTTTTTTATTTCTTCTTGATCATCGTATCAGGTTTAATTTGTAACTAAAGCAAATAATTACAAAGTTTGGTCCCACAAATTAAAGAAACGAAAAAAAATACTGGTTGTTGGAGGCATTGTGAAATTGGAAGAGAAATCACAAATAGGAGAGGAGATGACAAATTAACCCCCAAATAAAAAGGTTGAATGTAAAAAATTTCCATTATAGAGGAGATAGAATTTACAGGACATTCTCTACATCGCTAAGTTAGTGACATCCTTGTATATTGCACTGTAAGCTATTCTTGCCCTAAGTCTCACATCCACTTCCCTTTTTTCAATCCTTTTCCTTTCCTAAGCAATCCACAATTTTGTTAATACCAAAGACCAAAAGTATTTACTAGTTCTACCAGCATTGGTCTGTCTCCCATCTCCGGGTCGGGTAGAACCCGGGATGGCGATTCTGAGCCGCGGACCAAAATTGGAGCCTACTCCGATGAACAGCCATCAAGGAAAGATCATAGAGCGCTCTCGCCGATGGATCGGAGAGTGTAGCATAGGCGTTGTGGATCTCGATGAAGTCCCTGCCGTCGGGTTCCGATTGGTGCAGCGTTGAATCAGGGTGGTAGAGCTTAGCCAAACTCCGGTAAGCCGACTTGATTTCCATAGGGGATGCGTTCTGGTTGACTCGGAGCACCTCGTACAGACTCGACGGCCGACGGGAATCGATCAACACCGAGTCAGTCTCCGTTGTGAAAGCCTTGATCGAAGCTCTGGATTGATTTGTGGACTTGAGACGCGGCCGCCGTTGGAAATTAACAAAGGAGGCGGAGAGGAAGCAGTCGTCGGAGGAGAAACAGAGTGGGCGACCGGCGGGGAGCGTGAAATTGAGAGTTCCGGACATTATGAAAAGGAAAATCAATGCAATTCTGTGGTGTGAACCTGGTTGCTCAATGCAAGAGAAATTAGTTTGAGTGGTTTATATAGTGGTCAAAGGTAGAGAGAAAAGGGGAGAAGGGTAAAAGGGTGATTTGGTTGAGCACGAGCCACGAGGGATGGGAGCAAAACCGTGTGTTGTCTGTTTGTTACACATAGGAAATGGAAAATTGAGGGTCCCGATGTGGCCGCTGCCGCAGCTGTTAGTTTTTGAAAGGCCTTCTAGAAGAGTTGGCCCTTGGAGATGGGGCAAAGTGGGACCTAAGAGTAGAGGACGACATCGGTTAGGCTGCAAATTTTAATATCCAAAATGCCCAGCTTAAACCATTTCCTTTGATAATAAAAAAATAAAGAAAAAAAAGGCACAAGCTAAAGGGGTAAGATGCGTTTTCTTGTAGTATTAAGGATGAAGGAAAGTTGTGTGTGATTGAGGAAAAGTAAAGGCCAAGAAAGTGAATGCCCTGACTCAAATATTTGTTTGTTGGATAAATGATGTTTGGAAGTGGGTACGTCTGAGCCTCATCCTTTTTATTTTGATTCAGACAGTGTAATGTGTTTGATTACTTCATTGTTGCAATTGCAGAACTTGCTTTTATCACCAAGGAAATTATAATGACAGCTCCTTTTTTATGAGTTTATGATTTATGATCAGTTTGCATTTACATTGTCATTTGCATTTATGATAAAAATGTAATGTTGGAGACAAGAAGTGTCAATAATAATAATATTAAAAGTGTTGTTGAAACATGAATTAGAAGCAGAAAAGTTAAAATTAAGTTTGCCATTATAATCAAGGGATGAAAAAGACCTTAAATTTAAAGAATTGCGGTTTTGATGTGGGTGTGCACTGTAGAGGGATAGCCACTGGTACTGCAGCTGAAATGGATATGTGTGATACTGTGGGCGGGGCTTAACAGATTGCAGTGTTGTTGGCAATGAATGGTGGCGAAACGAGAAAGAATTGTGGCCCTGACATTCACAGCAGATACTATTCCTATTAGTAAAATCAATATTCTGTGCTTATTTATTGTTTGAGTGGGTTTAGCGTTCAAAAAAGCAAAACCAAGTACTAGTTGAGAAAGCAACTGCTCCATCAAAAATTCTTTTACCTTTCTGGCATATAATTAAGAACTTTTTTACAAATATTAAATTTATATTATACCTCAGGATATAGTCGATGATGACATATCTGTATGTGTTCAGTGTCTGAACTCTGCATATGATTCAAGCTGAAGGAGTATCTAAAAGAGATGAGATTTTGTCCCTTCGAACAGCCCAATTAGTTCGACTTTTCCTCTCGCACCTCACCTCCCTCGGTTAAAAAAAAAAAGAAGAGATTTTAGCTTAAAAACTGAATGCCACAATTCCTAATTTTCCCTATAGTAGCAGTCGCACCGTCGGTTCTTGGTTGTATGTCGGGTGCGGTGCACATTCATGAGCTGAGCTCAACAGTCAACACTGCCTTTCTATCTCTCTTTCACACTGCTCTGGCATCTGCACGAGGTAAGAGGAAGAGGGCCTTCCTTCTAGAACTTCCTTGTCGGTACTCGGTGCCGCAGAGTCAGCACAGCCCCACACTTTCTGGTTGCCTAAGCGACTGATCCACACTAAATAAATAAACCAGTAGACCACATATCTCCCTCCCTCTAGAAGGATTCTTTTTTATTTGTTAATCTATAACTAGAAGGCTTTTCTTGGCCGTCACCATTCACCACACCAACGATGCAGCAAGAACCTCAACACATTGCAATTATTAAAGTAATTAATTGAACTATGTAAATTAGAATAATGAATGGGTAATATTTTTATTTCCTAAGCTTTTTTATTAAAAAAATATCTATGACATGTGCAAGGGACATTGCATTAGAAACGTTTTCGTTTCTTGGCAAGCCAGCTGCCACCATTCAAGTTCATACTCCCACGTCCTAGAGCATGTTTGGTTGCTCCTGAATTGCCCTCAACGCGGGGGTCTAATATGGACGCAGACGCTGAAATATATTCAGAACCATACCATATCTGATCTGCTTTTGAATACGCTATTTGCCCTCAAAGCAGGTGTCTATTATGGATGCAGACGCTGAAATACGTTGAGAGAGAACCATGTCTGCTTTTGAAATCCTCACTACTCTGAATTCTTAAACAAATAACTATCCTTATTTGTTCTCCGTTGTAAGCATCAAATCTTTCCTCTACCTTTTTCACTTATACCCAAGCTTTCAACTTTAAAGACTAATGGCAAAAATAAAAGAGAACTAACTTAAAGACCTTCCTGAGGAGTGTCGCATTGATTCTGGAATCTGGGCTTTCAAATGTCTCCCAGGATCCAATCCAATCCAATCCAATCTTCCTACAGTTTTCTTCCATCATGACGCAATTTTAGAACACACCCCATGCCTTGGGGAACAATATGAAATCATATCCGACATAATAACTTCTCTTATTCACCCAAAAAAAGGGCTAAAATCTGGTTTTAGTTCATGATTTTCCCGGAATAATCTTTGGTTTACAGGGTTGCAAGGGAGCACCACAGAGACAGTCATTCCCGATAAATACATTGGCTGAAAATTTAGTAGCTGGAATCTGACCACAAAGATGATTATAGCTCAAATTCAATTTTTCAAGTCCAGCAATAGCTCCTGGAACCTTTCCAAACACCGAATTCCTTGCCAAATCCAAGTATTTCAGTGTGCGAACGATTCTCAAACTTTTCAAATCGAAGTGCAACTTGTTCCCCGATGCCCAAAATCCCACCAAGTAATCTGTCTTGTTCAACAGCCCAATCGCACTCCCCGATATTTCGTTATCAGAAAGGTCAATGTAATCATAGAAGAAAGTCTCTGATGGCTTCCAATCCTCCAACCGCATCTTTATACCGCATTTTGCCAGCTTGAGAGAGAAGATAATCGGAGACGAAGTGACCCATTTGGGGATTTCCTTCAAATGGAATTGGTTATTGGACAAATCAAGCGATTCGATGCCTTTCACATTCATTTCAGGAAAGGGGTCGACCAACAAATTGTTAGAGAGGTCAAGGTTGAAAATTTTGGTGATGTTTCCAAAACTTTTTGGGACCGTTCCCGAGAACCGGTTCGATGACAGATCAAGCGTGTCGAGTGCTTTAAAGTTGCCCAGAAAATCTGGGACTTTTCCCCTTAGATTATTATGGCCGAGTTCAAGGTAGCTTAGTTTTGATGCTAGCGTTGCAATCGAGGGTGGAATTTTCCCAGAAAATTTATTGCGGGAAAGTCTGAGAATTTGGAGGTTTGTGAACGACGAAAAGAAATCTGGTATAGCACCTGTGAGTTGGTTCCCTTCTAGACTCAGGAAGGTGAGATTTTTAAGCCTGCGAATCCCGTCAGGTACGAATCCATGGAGAAGGTTCCCACCGAGTTTAAGCTGAGTCAAGCGAGTCAACTCAGAAATTGAACTTGGTATTGTTCCTGTAAACCTGTTCCCGGCTAAACTGAGGGCGGATAATTGGGTCAGGTTGCCAATGTTTGCGGGTATTTGACCTGAAAGTCTGTTGTTTTCAATATACACGAATTGCAGATTTGGTAGGTTAAAAAGAGAGTCAGGGAAATTGCCGGAAAGATTTCGGAGATCTAGGAGGTAGAGTCCATCAAGGAATCGGAGTTTGGAGAGGGAGGGTGAGATAGTACCAGACAAAAAGCTGGAGGGGGTTTCGGGTTGACCGAAAAGGGCCAGACTTGTGACTCGCTTGTTGTCGAAAAGGCAGTTAACGCCAGCCCAAGTGCAACAATCAGTACCGGGTTTCCATGAAATGAGCATGCCGGAGGGATCGGCCGCGATTCCTAATTTAAAACCCAAGAGAGCCTTTTCATCATCAATGTGGCAAGGGGCAGCAGAGACACAAACGATAATGGTCAAGATAATGAAGATGATAGGTGAGAATACGTGGTGACCATAGTGGGAGTGGAAATGGGATGGGTTTAATTTCATTTTGTAAAAGCAAAAGTTGTGTGCGAAGACAGTAAAGTGTACAGCGGAGATGGGAGTTTGATTTGATTTGATTGATTTATAGGGAAAGCAAAGTTAGTGTTTTTTTTTGAGTGTACAACGAAAAACTCGAACAGGGGGCGAGGGATGAAAGCCCGGTGCGAGATCACTGAGGTACAACTCAAGTGGCGAAAGCAAGTTAGTTCGATTTGGGTGTCCACAAATGCAATTGAGTGCATCCCTCTCTGATTGGTACGGGGCGTGTAGGTTGAGAAGCCACCAGGATTGACTAAAACCCAAGTGGCAAGCATGCAGGCGGCAACTTGCCAACCACAGCGTGGTGGCTGTACCTCATTAATCATAGCGCATTAAGGAAAATGCTATTGCTACGCCACACTAGCAACGTTTAGGCATACATTGCTGGTGTGGCTTATTTTGAAACTCTTAAATTATAAATAAAAAAATTAAAAATAAAATTTGAATGGAAGAGATTTAAGATGTAGGTGTAAGAGTGTAAGTGAAGCATTGTTCGCGCATTAAACACCACTGCCAACCTTACGTATTTCAGATTCAACTTTTTAGCGCTTTTTAGATTTAGACAGTCATCAGCTGCAACGGGTAAATTATATGTGGCTGGACACTAATATTTGGTAGTGAGTTTCCCCGGATTTCACAATTTTGTATTCAAGCTTTTGTTGGGGGTTTTGATTACACACAACTAGTTACGAAACATGTAGATTAACCTTTTTTTCTATTCTCTGTTTCTCGGATGGTCTGTCGGGACATTTAGTTTCAATTATACAGAGAATTGTATTGCGTCTGCAAGTGTAGACTTGTTGATTGATATAGTAAAGTATCAATGACACTTGACGTTTTATTATATTATATATATATATTTTTTTTAGATTTTTCTACATATCTTTCTCTCTTTGTAAGATATTAATCCTCATTGGAAACAAAAACTTAACCGCAAATCTTTCATCGAACATAGACGATCTTTTATTCCCTCCCCAAAAAAGAGTATCTGGAGCTACAGCTAATGCTGCAGTGACAGGAAATAATTGCACCATTTATTTCACAATATTGCCACAAACAGTATAGGTAATGAGTCAGAACGGCAGCAGTTCGGAATTCGCAGTTTTTGAATCTGTTAAAGCAAGGACAACTACAGCAACTCCATAAGTTTTAGAGATAGAGATGAAGATGAGAGTTTTCTGGAAATTCGACTTAATTCGTTCTTATAATTTCTTGCTTTACAATTCCTATTTATACAAGTTTCTATTCTGTTTACATCTGAACTGCCTAATCAATTCTAACAGCCTAACCAATGACGCTGCTTCGCTTCTCTTATTGTGCGGAATTTGTTACAAAGTCCTGATGCCATTGTGGTGTTTGACGCTCTCGTTTTGGGTATCTCTCTGTCCGACCACCGACCCTCTTCTTTGCTTGGTCCCTTACCATTCTCAGCACACGAGAGGTGTTGCCTGGTTCAGAACGACATTCTCTAGAAAAACCTTGTGTCACAATGCACAATTAAGCGTTTGGACACCAATTGCCACGATTTGTGATCCGATCCATCCACTGTACTTAGCAACCCAACTAGATAAAGTGCTTCTTGGGAATGGCCTCCATCTCACATGGTCCATCATAACACTCACATGCTTCAGTTATTTTCCTCAAAATATGCATTTCCCATTGAGATCTCTGAAGCCTCGTTTGTATAGAGACTCCAAATTAAGGATTGGGTGTGCCCAATCGGACCGAAAACGCTTCATCCCCTTGACTTGTAGAAAAGCCCAAGAAAAACAGAGTCCCGAGAAGTCTCCGACCTGAGATAACAATTATATGCCATAGACATTTCCAAAAAAAAGAAAGAAAGCAAAACGAGTTAAACGACGATTTCTGCAGTAAGAAAATTATTACCCAACAAACAAGGAGAGGGAGCCTATGGCATCACAAACCGCAGAGGATAAACTTGGAAGCCGGGAATACCAAACCTGTAAAGCAAACAAGAGAAATGGTAAGTAAATTCTGAAAGCACAAAGTGATTGGCTTCCATTTGATTTCGACGCTGGAACTTTTCATCTTCTTCCCACTCTGGGGCTCCTTCGACAAATCAAAGCTTGCCCCTTTCATCCTCAACTCATGTATACACCTTGTCACTGCTCTGCTCTCATTCCTCTCCCTCTGAAGCTGCCTCCAAACCTTCCAATACCTGTAGAGTTTGACCTGAGCCAGAAACACCAACACCAGCGAGGTGGAGAGGGACAAAAGCGATGGAATCCACCATTTCTTACAAGCATGGTCTGGGGAATCCACCGATGACGTGAACAGCAAAGTCAACAAAAACCCATGAAAGATGAAAAAGAAACAACACAAATGGAACAGTTCCTGTCTAATGGAGTCCATTCGGTTCTCCTTTTGAGCAATTCGACGACCGAAAAGGTCCTCTTCTCTTTGCCAGAGCTTGAGAAGCAATAGATGACCGGGGCTCTCCGAAATTTCGGTTAATGGGTGGTCCTCAATTGCTTCAGTCATGTTGCTTATTGCAGATAAGAGCTTCTGCTGCTGATGCTCTTCGTCTACTGGGATTTCCACAATGTGGGCGTCTTTCGATTCCGCCATTGCTTCAAATGAATAAGAAATTATACACCAAATAATTGAACAACACAAGAAAACAAATAAGAAAAAGCAAAGGCAGTGTTAATTAAGTAACAATGAAGAACTTGTAAAGAGCGGCGCGTATAAGTAGCACTTGCAGTAATAGTAATCGTACAGTTTGCTTGATTTAGATGAGGAGAAGATTAGTAGATGATCTCCAAAACATATATCCTCGGAAAACGTTGGCGTTGCTAACGGCTACATCCGCAGACCCAACGGTCAGAGTTTTTGTCTCGGCTTATTTTATTTCAAAAAATCAAATCCAACTTTTCCAATTTTATTTATTAGAGGAGGAAAAATCAATCAACACACAGTATTCTAGATTTAAACCCGGAATTAAAAAACTCCATTGTTTTGTTAGAAATACTTAAACGCAATATTGGACTTAAGGGTCCTCAAATTGTTGATGGCCTTGAGCCATCAAATAAGAGTTTCATTATTCTGTAAATGAAATTTTATTAAATATTTAATTAAAAAAATTTAAACAAGTATATTTATTAAAAGTTATCAATTAAATTATGAGATCACAAATTTAACAATTCATCAACCATTTCGTAAACTATTGATAGCTGTATTTTTATGAGTTTGTTTTCCCATCAAATGAGGGGCGGTTAAGGGTTTGAAATTCAAGAATGAAGTAAGCCCAAGTGATGAGATGAGATGAAATGTTGGCTTTCGCGTTGGGACAGCGAAAGGAAGGAACCCATTGGGCTACCTTAACGGAACAGAAGGAAGGATCTGGTTTGGTGACCATCAATCAATTTGAGAGTAGCAGAGAAGGAATTATACCAATGGAACATATATATAAATCTATTGGCTATTGATGCACAAACTATAAAACTATTATGCAATGGAGGTCCAGATTGCCTGGCATTTGTCACAAATGCTTATTCTGCCTCTGTCTTATTTCCTTCTTCTTCTTTTATTTTTTTTTTAAATTATACCTGGTTTTAAAAGAAATTTTTTAATCTTTTCATTAACTTTCAAATAGTTTATGGATTTTATTGTGACATTTAGCAGCTCCGTTGCCATTCCCCTGCTGGCATACCCTTCACAGAACAGATTCAAGCAATTGCTAACTGAAGTAAGATGCATTTGGTCGAGCTATGGAAAATGGATTCCATGCTTGATAGTTGACAAGGCTAGCTTGTTCCCATATTAATTCATGTTTTTTCACTTTGAATTCCACTTGTTTGTTTTTGCCTTAGAAGATAGAAAATGGTACAAAGAATCTTCGATTTAAAAGAATACTTTTAAAGTACAATTGTGAGAGGGGAATAAAATTGTTATTTCCCACACATTTACTTTTATATTTGTACTCTAAGAATATATTAAAAATTTATACTAATAACACCACTGATTTAGTAATCCTTTGTTGCTTCCCATATATTTATTTGTATAATCTTCATCTGATACATAAACTCACTCATGTTCATTTAATAATTTTTAATTAAATTTAATTAAAAATTAAAATTTCAAGATTCCAACCGATAGAGTTACATTTTTTTTCAGATATTTTAATGTAAAACATAAAATCGAATGTTTATGTCCAAACTTGAAACGACATCGTCGCGGGAGGGGACGGTCGTCTAACAGCAACTAAGGGCTAAAACCCCAAGCCCAGGGTTTAGAGAGGGCAGTGGGGGGAGACAAGGAAAGAGAAGAGGATGTTTGGAAGGCGAGCGGTGTGGTGGTGTGTGAGGAGGAGCAAAGATCTCAGCGGGACATACAAAACGAGAGGGTTAAGGCCGTCCACTTTTTCGTCTGAAGAATCATTAAGATTCTTTACCCCGACTGTTGCCAGGCATTGCTTCCATAATTTTGCATCTCACCTTAAGGTATCGTTCCTCGTTTCTTTTCCTTAACCTTGATTCGAACGCTTCCAACCACTCTTTATATGTGTCCTCTTTGCAACTGAGCCATTCGAAATTTCGGCATTCAACAGGGCATCGATAACTTCAATAATTTTTTTTTTAAAATATTTACTTTTAATCCGTTTAATTCGCTGTTGTTTTATTTTAGTCCTAGATTATTGCACTTTCATTGTAGATTCACAATATTAGATATGAATTTCTCGTAATGAGCGATTGTTTCCTTTGATTTTTTTAACTTTATTTTTGCCTTTTGCTTTTCCATTTCAGTATGAATATTACTGCCTTTCTTGTGCACTGTTGAACATGTATTGCCATCTTAAGTGTCAATGACTTGCTGGGTCTGATTTTTGAGCTGACATTAAGGGGCTTTGTTGGAACTCGGAACTTTTACTTCAATTTAGTTTAACTGACTTGTGTCTTTTCTTTAAAAAAAAAAGGTTTTTTTAAGATTTATCTGAGGCGTGTCAATAATTGTACATGTTGGTCATTGATCAAATTGGAAATCTCCGTATTATATCAATTCAATATGACACGCACTAGGGAATGGCTCCCAGTTGGTTATTAATGGTTAGAGTATGGCTTTCGTGCGTAACTTTTTATGCCTTTCCATTCCCTTTTGATCTCTGTAACTGTTCAGAGTCACGCAGCTCATCTACTGTGAATGTTTAATACATGTGGTTTTAAGGAAGCTGTTATGATGCTTTTAGGGTCACCATGTGCCATACACAAGAAACTTTTGTAGTATGGCGTCCAGGGCTGAACATAAAGAGGGGTTAAAACAGCTGGTAACCAGAGGATCACATGCTAGGAAAGTGGTTGGGATATGGCTCTTTGGCTCTGCTGCATGGGTGTTTAGTATGGTGGTACTTGGGGGTGTTACCAGACTCACACGATCTGGTCTTTCTATGACAGATTGGAAATTTACTGGTAGATTACCTCCTTTGTCAGAAGAAGAATGGTTGCACGAGTTTGAGAAATATAAGCTGTCACCTGAATACAAGCGGTAAGTTCAAACACTGTAGTGATTCTTGCAACTTCAATAGTAGATTGAATTGAGCATGTATACTGTTGTAAACTTATCCTGCTACACCTTCAATTTTTGATGTAAAGCCTTTGGTAATCTTTTTAGTCCTCTTATTTATATGCTTATATGAGTATATCATATTATAACTGGCATCAAACAAATGAATTGCTTGAAGGAATTATTTTACAGCTAAAGCTGAAGATGGCTGACTAATTATATACAGGCATTGAAATAACTAAAGAAAATTTGTTGATTGAAATTGAGGAATAAACTATTTAACAGTTATGCTCAAACTTGATTGTAAAATTATATGGTCTTTGACATCAAGAAAAAGTGATATGATAGCGATCAATGTTGTAGCCAAAAGAAAGAAAGATTGTGATAAATGTTATGTTGATAAAGTAGACTATTTACTAAATGCTCTAATTCTTGGGCTCAAGTTTTATGGGATTATGGCAATTGACAAAAATGTTTTATATTTCTTGTGTGAAGTAAAATTTTTGGTATTGATTATGGACTATATAGAAAAGGTTGAAGGTTGAGAGAAGATTAAGTGATTTAATACATGGTTTTAAAGTGTTATAGAAATTCTGATGAATATTATGATGATACTTTGTTTCTCTTGTTGCAGTGTTAACAAAGGAATGAAGATTGAAGATTTCAAATTTATATATTGGATGGAGTATGCACACCGAATGTGGGGAAGGGCTCTGGGTGTTATGTTTGCTTTGCCTTTTTCGTATTTTCTTCACAAGGGGTACATTACCTTAAGATTGGGACTGAGACTCTCTGCTCTTTTTACCCTTGGTGCTGGCCAGGGCTTCATCGGGTGGTGGATGGTTAAAAGTGGTTTAGAGGTTGGCAAATAGATAATATTACTCTATTCATTTAAAGTTTAATGAGCCAACTCTTTCAGATCCTAATAACAGTAGTCTTCTTCCTTAGGAACCAGCATCTGAATATTCTCAGCCAAGGGTGAGCCCTTATCGCCTTGCATCTCATCTTACATCGGCATTTGCTATCTACTGTGGTCTCTTTTGGACTGCTCTTTCTGTTGTGATGCCTGAACCACCAGCTGAATCAATAGCATGGGTCCACGGGGCTGCTAAAGTGAAGAGACTTGCATTGCCTATAAGCTTTCTTGTTGGTCTGACTGCTGTCTCTGGTGCATTTGTTGCAGGAAATGATGCTGTATGTTAGAATGTTCATTAGTTTCATGCTTTTCATTTTTTTTAATTTTTGAATTTATAAAAAATTTTAAATTGACAACATCAATTAAAAGAAATGAAGTTGTGATTTCTTTTCTTTCTGTTATTAAGATTGATTGAATAGTATTTTTAAAAATTTAGTTTCGGATAGAATTTTATGGCGTTGTTTAATTTATGTAGCCGATCTCAACTAGTGGAATAAGGTTTTGTTTGTTGTTGTTTTGAATTTATCATTCAGCCTTTAATGAGGGAAAAGAACTTTGCTTATTGATTGCCAGGGACATGCCTTTAATACTTTTCCAAAGATGGGTGATGCATGGATACCAGATGATATTTTGGAAATGAAGCCTCTGATTCGAAATTTCTTCGAGAATACATCTACTGTACAGGTAATAGGTGCTAATATCAGCCAAAAAAAAAAGCACTTCTAGATTTTATGGCTCATTAGTTGCTTTTCAGAGTTTAGATACTTACAAATAAATGAAGTGTGGAAAGAATTTAGTAGTACAAGTTGGATGAGCTATTTTTTGAGGTTGAGGTTGCTGGTAAATATTTACTTATCATCACAATTTGGTGATGATAATTATTATTTCAAATTGGAGCAACAGTTTTCCTTTCCTTAATTTCTCTAAAGAGCGCAAAGAAATAAATCCTTTAATTTTATTTTGTCGGACTACTTCAAGACAGTAAAATGAGTGTACCTGGCTCTTTATGTGACATTATACTTTTGTGTGGCAGGAACCATATCAATTTTTAACTGGTGTCTTGCTTTTCGCAGCTTGATCATCGTATCTTTGCGACTGCAACTTTGATTTCAGTAGGGACTTTATGGTGGTCAACACGAAAGCTGGACATACATCCTGCTGTTCGATCTTTGATTGGGAGCATTGTTGGCATGGCTGCTCTTCAGGTGATTACTTCAATGAATAATTTTGTGTAAAATATGTGGTTATTTGTTTAGGGATATCCTTAGTTGCTATTGCTAGGTCTATCTACCTATTGATATATTAACTGCCTCGTCTGAGCTAAATACTCAAAGTTGCTTCTTCCACATTTTGCAAAATTAGGGACTAGACAGGAATATAACAACAACAACAACAACAACAACAACAAACCAAGCCTTTTCCCACTAGGTGGGGTCGGCTACATGGATCAAACGACGCCATAAACTTCTATCCAAAACCAAATTTTCGGATAAGACAGGAATATAACAGTGACAAGAAATTAAAAAGTTAATAAAAAGGAAAGAAAATGAATGGGGTTATTTTTTTTATGAGCAGTCAAATAAATGATTTCCAATGGCATTTTTTCATCAGCACTTGTACTGCCACCTGTTTACATTTCATACTATTGAGCCTCTGTCTGAGGGTGTTATAATTAAAAATTTCGCATTGGTTACAGGTTACCTTGGGGGTTTCAACACTTCTGTCTTATGTACCTGTTTCACTGGGCACTGCACATCAGGCTGGAGCCTTAACACTTCTGACGCTTATGATACTGCTCAATCACACAGTTCGTAGGCCCTCATTGACCCTTCTCAAATCCCTTCCTAAAGTTGTGAAAGCGAACTGATTGTTTCCCGGTAAAATTGTGACAAGGATTAGCCATTTTAAGTTGATGAAGAGTTCATTTTTATTATTTTTTTTCCTATTTTAGGTTTGGCATTAAGCTTAGTCCAATTTACAATTGAAAAGCATGTTCTCTTCCTTGGTTTGTGCTTCTGAAGCCTGAAAACTCATGATGTTACGAGTGATCTGTTAATAGGAGGTTTTTACAGTACCCTTAGTCGGGGTAGCCCTCGCACTATCAATGGTAGGATTCTGCATTTAAATTCATTCAACATAATAATATTTACAACTGCGTAGGGGCACCACAAAAGAGGGGTACCGTAAAATTACTCAAATTTATGCTTCAAAATTAAACTATTACATAAGGGATTATTATGTAAATTGTGACAACTTTAAGATGAACAATCCATGGCCTTTATGTTGATTTCGCTTCCTTCACCTGACACATCAGTTTGTAATATATCTTTCTTATATTCATGTGTTTATTTATTTTTATATGCATTATTTATTAGTTTCTCTTTCTGATATTTTTTTGAGCATATCAACAACTGACATAAAAAATTCAATTTTCTAGTCTCTCTTTAGTATTGGAGTTGCTAGCCGAAGATGGCTGGTTTGTTAGCGGTATTGATTGTCTAAAATTTGTTAAATCTTAGCAAGAAAAAATGTCTGGAACTTGTTTCGGTGAGAGACCATTTGATTCTGAAGAGTTGATTGTTAGAGCTTGTTTTTCTTTCCTTCCGTTTTAAGGTGTTGATGCTGATATCGTTTCACTTCTATGTGAGGGCAATGGATAGATTTGTCCATACAGCTACAGGAAAGGCAACATTATCTGTAATGTCGTGTCACCCCTTCCTTGAATAATATTAATGCCTGTAGACCTAAGATTTAACGTGGACAGATATAAGAAGCACTGTAAAGTGGGTTTTACCGAGTTTTACAAAAAGTATAAGGAGTGTTATTCCTGTTGATTTTATAGTTTAGTTTCTTTGTAAGATTTAGTAAATTTGATAACTCAAATTTTTTTATGTAAGAATTTAATAAAATTTTGTTTATGAGAATAATAAGAACGGTCCTATTATGCCTCCAAAAACACAGATTATATTTGACTGACTGAAACAAGAGTGAAACGATAGCATGAGTATATGCAGTTCACACAGACAACTAATGGCGGATTATTGCCACAAGTCCGGACGAGTATCTGGCATGGAGGGCCACTGCTGGAGATGATGATTGATGGGGTTAAGTATTTTAGCATCTGCTACTCTTCTTCTGCTGAGCTTGCTTCTTGAGGTGCGCTTCACTCCAGGCTGTGGCAGTGACTAGTGTTTAAATGCTTGGGTGGGTTACACGGGAATTCAGACTGGTTTGAGGACATTGAAATTGCAGACACGGGCTAGAGAATGAAGGGAAAGGAAAGGGATTGGACTGATCATTTTGAAACAACTACTTAAGGTGTAGTGCCATCTCAAATTGGCAATGTAATGTCCAAGAGTCAAGTTACTGGGAGCACAATAAAGTATCCATTTGTATTCGTGTTAGTATTTTCTTAAGTCTTCTTTTGGGCACTACGATCCAAAGCAGGCAGATTGAGGGAGTGGCGTTGAATGTATGATGTTATGTTTTTGGTAGCCATGGTGTTTAGTGGGCTGATGTTAATCAGATTTTGCAATTTCATGTTAAAAATAGGAATCAATAACACAACGCATAGTCGTACAACTTTTATCTAGGCACAACAACAAACCAACCAAACTACAATTTTTTATTTTATTTGCCTTGTAAATGTAAATAATGAGTTTGGTTTAATTCAAGTTTCGCCTTCTTGTGGCTGAGCTTCCTGAATGAAATGGATCTGGCAGATGGTTAGTTGTGATCTCACGGTGGTGTTGTTACAGGGACCAGGCTCCATCATGTCGAAATTAGTAGTTTGCGGGATTAATTACTTTATATCTAAATTTAGAATGGCCAGCACTTATAAATTTGGTGTAAGATATTTGATAAGTTGAACTTACGGTGTGTAATGCTTAAAATCTTTCATTGAATTTAGAGTTTCCAAGTTGGACTTAATTGTTTAACATTTGAGCTTACCTGCCAAATTTCAACTCAATTGCGTGTTGGGATGAGAAAAACCAAAGGCAGAAAAAAAATCCCAGGTCTACGCCATGCTTGGTTTGGTAGTCGGTCACCAAATGGACGTTTGTGCATCAATTGTGAGCTCCTCCTTCTAAAAGTTATAATTAGTCAACAAAACTAGCTAATCATATTAACAAATATAACTAACAGTCAGCCTTAGAGAACAAGAGGCACCCATATGGGCAAATTGGGTTATTACTTTTTGCAAACGTTAATAGCAAAGACTTCATCAGTTGAAGAAAAAATGGATCGAAGATTAGTAACTTGCTATAATTTGTAATTTATAAGGAATCCAATAAATTTGTAAAATTGATTACTAGTGAAGTAAATATGAAATTACAAGTTAGTATCCTTAATAATACAATAGCATTTATGGTCGTTTTAATACATGTTTTTTTAAAAATTTTAAACTTAAACCTAAAACTTTATATATATATATATGTGTGTGTGTGTGTGTGTGAAATTGCAACATCAGAAGAAAAAACAATGGAAACATTAATCAATAGAGTATGCAGTTTAACTTGCGAAGGTATGTATTGTAAACTGCGTCAAAATGAATAATCTTTGCAGCCATGTCCAACGAATAAAAGCCCAAAGATTCGCCAGTTTCCCTTTAGCTTGTTGGTCAAGGAGTCTAACTACTTACCAACAACCCTAGGGTTCAAACCAGTACCAACCACAGTTCAGTCCTGCTATTCTACAACACAAAAGCAGAATGATTCGAATCTGTGCAAAAAACTTAGATTCCACTGTTTAGGAATCTGTTGCTTGTTCGACTTTTTTATTTTCTTTTTTTATAGGAATAAGACGCAAGATTGAAGGCACCCCGCAGAGTCATACATAAGGGTTAACGTGTTGAAATCCGCCAATAGCCCTGCTTAGCTTATATATTACATGTGCCTCTGCCCGGGAATCGAGAAGCAAACCAATTACGTTTTGAACTTTGAAGGAAATGGATGAGCCAGAAAGAGGAATCGATGACTCCCCTTTAATTGGGCTTGCAAATTTGTCATCTGGAGAGGCTTCCATTAGAACTGGTGAGTTCTGTCATACTGCTTCTTTCCTGACTCTAAATCTTTCATTCATTAATACCCTCTTCATCACACTCTCGTGCCTCCTTTATTTTCCTCATTTCTTCATCAACTACCTTGTATTATATTGTATTTACATATATGTTGCTTGCTGTAACTCTCCCTGTTCCAAAGAGTATCTCTGATTCTCTCTTTTATTACCTATATTATATACAAATATATGATGTAAATAATGGTAGCAGAAAGTCTTGCTCCCACAGACTTGGTGGCTTCATTTACTTTGCACGGCTCTGCAACTACGTTAGCATATGGCAATGGCAGTCCTCTGAGGCTCTGACCGGTCCCCTGACCTGGGATATTTCTTTCCTCTTTTTTGTTTCTGAAACGGGGCAAAGGCCCAGACAAAGACAACTACACAAATTGGTCAGGGCCGTGGCCAGCTGTACTGGGTTAGCAAATTCAAAACCCAAATATGGAACACTGACAAATTAGTTGGCGTGAATGGTAGTTAGAATGTAGCTAGCTAACTGAAGGGAAGCTAGCAACTAATGGTTGTGGCTCCGCAAGCTTAAGTCTGCTCCTTATCTGTGTTATGCTGTTTACTACTATGTCTTAATTTCGTATATTTAAATTTTTTGACTTTTTACTTTTCTCTCTTAATATTATATATTTTTTTTCTCACTTTCCATGCCTTTAGGGTAGAGAATCCCTAGTTATAAAATTCATAGCAATTTTCAATTCCCATTTTGAAGATATTGACAAGGAATGCATCATCAGGCAACAAACCTATGAATGAATTATTGGCCATGTTGCTCCACGCGCAGCAATCTTATCCAAATGTTTATTTTTGTTTAAGTTGTTGCTCTATCAATCTTATACATGTATACATGTATGTTTGGCATTAATCCAGAATGGTAACCATAACATAAACACTAAATATGATTCCAACAATGTGAAGGGAACGTTCGGAGTGCGGTGGCACACATAATAACCGGGGTGATAGGGGCGGGGGTCTTGTCTCTTGCATGGTCAGTGGCACAGCTAGGCTGGATTGCCGGTCCATTGTTCATCATACTCTTTGCACTGACCACCTTAGTTTCCTCAAACCTTCTATCCGACTTCTATAGATTCCCTGATCCTGAACATGGGACTGTCAGGAGCTCATCCTACATGGCTGCTGTCAAGGTCTACCTTGGTGAGTGTCTGATTCACACATACATATTTATCTCTTTTTATCACTCTCCTCTCTGCGTAATTTCCATACATAATGTAATTTACAGTATCAGTGTATCATCATGAAGTTAATTTAAAAAAGTGATAGAAATACAAGAATGGGTTTGGAATTTGAATATTCATTTTCATAATTTGACCAACTAACCGGTCTCCACCAAACTTCCTATTTTGGTGAGCTCCACCAAACTTTTGTTAATCCAACAGGCTACAGCTAACATTCCCTTCTCTTTACGTCTTTTTTCTCAATTTAATATTTTACAACAAGTTTGACATAAAGTCAAAGGTTTCTTAAAATGATTGCTCATGATGTTTTTGTGCGTGTTTTTTTTTTTTTTAATTTTTTTTATGAGCACATAGTTGTGGTTTTAGCAATGGTAATTTGATGATAGCTGAATGAATTATAGGAAAGCGGAAGCAACGAGTGTGTGGAGTGCTAACACATTTGAGTTTATATGGGTGCACCACTGCCTATGTGATTACAGCTGCTACCAGCATCAGGTAAGTAGCACTCATGTCTACTTCATTTTCAGCGTCAGCATAAATGGGTGCATGAGTATCAGTGCCTATGTCATTACAAATTCAATATCTAATTAATATATGGGCAGAAGAATGTGGAACACATTATATACATAAACACAGCCAGTTTGTGTAGTCTGAAGATGGACCAAAGCCCAATTTAAGGATTGGGCAATTGGGACACAAATCTCGGAAGATAAGACGTCCAGTCCATGATTGATTCTTTATGCATCCTTTATTCCATTCCTATTCCTACGGTGTTGCCCAATGCCACATAAACGAAAACAAGCTGCCTATTACCACATGGAATTGTCCATTCATCAACCATGATTTCCTGACTCTTTTGTGATTCTGTTCAAAGTTATAGGGAACAATAAAAAAGAAATAAAATTAAAATTTTAAAAATTAAGAAAAAAAACTGGGGAAGGCATTATTTATATTATAGCAATAGAATGGTCAATTTTTGAGGAGTCAAATATTGTAAACTGCAAATAGTGGTGTGAACACGTCATGTGTAGAAAAGTGCTGTCTTCAAATGAAGACCTCCTTGGTGATGTGCCGTGTGAACGAGCGAGATTATCAGGAGACAATCATCAAAAGGGCGAAAGGACGTGAGAGGATGGGCTATTAGTGGGCTAGTGTGCGACTTTCGAATCACGTAAAGTGAGTTTGGCCGATGGACCCCTTCCTATGGGCCCTTATACCCTGCAACTTTGTCCTCTTCCTGCTACCATTGTTTTTACGTGACGTGAAAGACCAACAAGCCCAGAATATTATTTCAGAACTATCAAAGGTCAACGTAAGCCACATTAGAATTCAGAATATCACACATACACTGCAATTTCAATGACCAATCTCCAAAATGCTCCTTGAAAATCAAGTTTGCTCAATCTTCATCCATCACAATGTGTGGTCGTAATCACAGAATCAGAGATAAGAAAGAGGCAGCACATATACACCATTAATTGGTGTACAAAACTGCTAAGTTGGACTTGTTTTATATTATGAGCGGCCCAATCTTTCTTTTTTATGATGAAGAATCAAAAAGTGGGTTGGGCCGGAGACTGGAGTGACGACTGATATATTATTACTAGGCATGCCTGCCTATGTGCTGCCGTCGACTCCAAAAATTTAGTGGTAACAAAGGGGGATAAAAATGCCACGGAAGTGAGAACACAGGATATAACTTTCATATGTGCTTGCGGTATTAAGATTTCAAAAGATTGCCTCTTCTAATTTCTTCATTTTTTTGGTTGATTTGTCTCTTTGTGCTACTCCTTTAACTTGGCTCTATCTACGGTTTGAGAATCTTGCAAGAGCAGCCACTAATAGTATTTCACAAGAGTATAATTGTGTCCCGTGACCCGAAATGCTAAAACAATTAATTATTGCCGACCAGATTGAAACCATAGGCTTAAATAGATTCTATGACACTGATATTAAAAAAAGAATACGCAAATAATCTGGTACGCAGCCAGGGATAGAAATCGTGAAGCATTTAGCTAGTCATTTTGGCAGGCATCGATCTCATATCCTCTTCCTCTTCCATCAGGCTAGTAGGCTACTCATTTGGCATGTAGTGACAGCGATGTCCTGTATGATAATATTTTAATAAAGAAGTAACAAGATCATGGCAGTCCATCCTAACCCCAGTTGTGAGGCCGAGACGAATATAACTTTGGTTAACCAGAAATGGAATATAATGTTGTAAGGACTTTTAACTTCACTAATTTCTGCCTCATCAAAGCTGTTCCGACAACTTAGGTATCTATTCATTAGAATCCTGGGTTCCAATTACAAACAGAGTTAATTACTTCATTCACTTGGGATCAGCTCAAAGCCCGAGAGAATGAGCTCAATGATTGTGCAGTCAAATATGATGCCGGGGTTGATTTCGCCACAAGATGTGGCTCAACTGAAACAAGGTGTTTCTTTTATACCAATGATTCTGTATGTTATGCAATGGAATTCAAAATCCTCATTACGTGATTCCTTGAAGTGAAGGAAGCGAAACGGAAGAGACCTTATGCCATGCATATGGTGGGGAAAGATTGGAACCAACTTAGCTAGCTATACATTTTATGTATAAGACAGTTTTGACAAACTGAGAAAGCATCAAATTTTTTGACTTTTCCAATTCTACGAGTGATTCGGGTGCTTTCTATTCAAAGGACAAAAACATCCTTATTTCCGATCACTCAGTTTATTGAAGACGACAGCTGATTCCTTCATTATTTGCAGAGTCTAAATGACTATTGCGTAGTTTTCGCGTCTGCTCATAATTCAAAGTTACCCTCACAAAAATCTTAATTATAAATGATTAGTCCAAGCACGAATACTTTAAAAAAGAAAAACATGCATGTGTCCCACAGATTTCAAATTCTTGCGTTAGACACAAAATAATGATAATTTAAAGCACATGAGGACACTTCAGTTTTTGTTGAGTAGCAGTGTCCTGTCTCATGTCATGTCCGGTGTCCAGTGTCAGTGTTCGTGATTCCTATCTCACCTCATACAGCCTTACAACTTCAAAGAAGCTACGTCAACTTAGGGTCCCCCATATCCTCTTAGTCCGAGCCTATAAGAAGATATTGAAATCAGTAATGTTGCAAGAGCAACGGGCCAAGACAGAGCACCTCTTCTGATCTGGATAAGCTGGTAATGTATAATTTGTTTACACATGACACAGCAAGAACATGGCTATTGAGCTCAGTCCTGTTTGGCTATATTTTCTTAATGGCTCATATTCCTGAGTGACACGTTGATGATACACAGTCACACTGACACATTACACTTGTTCCACTGTAGACTTCACTTTACTTTACTCTCGATGTTCTTCTGCAACTGCAACTTTTTCAGTGTCGCTCTGTCAAACAGTCGCAATTAGAATTGTCCTTCAGTTTCAAAGAAGGGGACAAACTAATCAGTTCAAAAACTTCATATAAAATGGTGGTTTCATGAAGCCACCTTCTCTCTTTGTTTATTTAGTTTTTTAATTTAATGGGCATGGACTTGCCAGCCACATGCTGGTTTAAATTATTTTGTGTTCATGTGGATGCGGTCTTGTATTTAGTTAGCTTAGGCCTTTCTATGGGATTCACATGCAGTAACTACTACATGCGATTCAATTGAGTTGGATACTTGGATGAAGATGGCAGTGCAAAACTCTCTCCAAATAACTAGAAGTGGTACAGGTGCTTTTGATGACGATGGGCGTGCCAAAAGGACTGGTATAATTTCTCAAGCTAGGACCATGGCAAATATACTTAAAATTTCAATTCCTTAATTTTAGTCCTGCTGCCATCAATTCTGCCAGGAACTTTAAGGAGTGCTGTTGCTCATATCATCACTGCTGTCATTGGTTCCGGTGTTCTGTCTTTGGCATGGAGTACTTCCCAATTAGGATGGATTGCAGGGCCAGTTTCCTTGCTTTTTTGTGCCATTGTCACCTATATTTCATCCTTCCTCCTTTCCGACTGCTACAGAACTCCGGATCCTGTAACTGGAAAAAGAAACTACTGCTACATGGATGCCGTTAGAGTTTATCTTGGTAGTAACACTTGAAACTAAACTATTTCTTTTTCTCTTCTAGGATTAGTCCTGTCCTGTTTAAAACTCAGGACATTCTTCTCATAAATTGTCATCGCATTTATTCCTTCTAATTGCGTTTAGTGTTAGTTCAGGTAATAAACGCACATGGTTGGCCGGTTTCCTTCAATTTTTGGCCTTGTATGGGACTAGTGTCGCTTATGTAATTACCACAGCTACCAGTCTGAGGTACTTCCCTCCGCTGTTGAACCCCTCATCAAATAAAAAAGAAGATTGCCATTGCTGCGCTCTTTAGTGTTTGTGAACTGGGAATTCATTATCTGCATCGTTTGCTTATCTCTTTCCATGTGATACAATTAGAGGGGTTGTGCTTTACTGATACTATTTATTCATTGTGCTCATGCAGTGCGATTCTGAAATCGAACTGTTACCACAAGGAAGGACATGAGGCTCCTTGTAAATATGGGGATACCTTGTATATGGTGATATTTGGACTTGTTCAAGTCATTATGTCATTCATACCGGATCTCCACAACATGGCATGGGTTTCAGTTGTAGCTGCAATCATGTCCTTTACGTACTCATTCATTGGACTAGGACTTGGCATTGCAAAAGTCATAGGTCAGGCTCTTTTTCCTTCATTTGCTGTCAATTTAAGATTCCACTTCTATCTTCTATTTAACATCAAATTTTTGTTCTTCCCATACTAAAAGAAACATGCTGAAAAAGGCATTTCAAGCTATGATTTTGCTTAAACAATTAGCAAAAACTTTAGGCAGACAAAATAGTTGCATTCATTTATTGGGTCTCATAATTTAGTTCGTGACATCTAATAAAATTAACAATTCATATATTTTTAAATGAGTATTTAATAAGATTTAGTTTATGAGAATTGTAGACAATTAATATCTGCCAAATAAAGTTGAAAGTTTTTTTTTTCTTTTTTTTTTTTAAAAGACGATGGCATGGATTTTTGAAGCTAAGATTTCCTGCAAACTTCTCAAAGTTCTCAGCACTAGATCACACCTATAGGCTACAGGTATTGGTGTCACTGTCTACAGAAACGGGAATTAATTGTGAAATATGGTTGCACTTGCAGAAAATGGGAGAATCATGGGGAGCCTAGCAGGAATACCAGCTACTAATATTGCTAACAAATTATGGTTAGTGTTCCAAGCACTTGGTGACATTGCCTTTGCCTATCCATATTCAGTCCTTCTTCTCGAGATACAGGTATGTTCCATATTCAAATTGGGTGGAAGAGGGTGATGTGGAGCAGTGAAAGAATGCAATTTAAAGCTAAAGCAAAATTTGGAATATTTTTTTAAAGGATACCCTAGAGTCTCCTCCACCTGAAAACCAGACCATGAAAAAGGCCTCCATGACTGCAATCTTCATTACAACATTCTTCTACCTTTGCTGCGGATGCTTCGGATATGCAGCCTTCGGAAATAATACACCAGGAAACCTCTTGACAGGGTTTGGGTTTTACGAGCCTTACTGGCTCGTTGACCTTGCTAATGCTTGCATTGTTCTTCATCTGGTCGGAGGATATCAGGTACTAGTGCTACTAGCTAGACATGCTAAAACAAATCTTAATTGCTCATTATTTGTCCACCCAAAATCACAATTGCGATGGAAATTTAACTGCCAACAAGAAGACATGGAAACAAATACACACGAGAAAAGTACTAAATCATTACATCAGAAGGAAGAAGTTAGATGGAAATTTTTCTTTTAATAGCTTTGAAACAGAAATTCAGTAATTTATATAATAGCTCTTGGCAGAACAAACCAAGCAAGTTTATGGTTGAGCAACTTCCCGTGGCTATGGGTGTTGCCGATTAGAACTCACTTAAAATTCCAAAAAGATTACTATGATATATTTAGAAATGATCTTCATTTCAATTTATCTGAGACATCTGACATCGACTTCCATTTTACAAAATACTGGATAGTTGGTACTTCTGCAGTGCTTGGTACGTAAATCACTGGTTGCTTCCTCCATTATTCAATTATTGATCATAAACCAACAAGTGTGCTTCTATCTCTGTCAAAAAATATTACATCGCAGAAATGGGCATTAGTTCTTGATGAAATCTGATCTACATATACTGAGGTTATTATAAGTTCAATTAGATAGATATATAAAGAAAATTATGTTTAATTTTAACTTATATAAATCTTTTCTTGGATACTTTTACTTACTTCTCTATCTTCTTCATGAATTACTGAGCTTTATCTTTCACAACTCTCTTTCAGTAATCTTGCTCAGACAACTAAATAGAAAAAGAAAAAGGTTAATAATTTGGTTCAGATTTCTTCTCCATGCTTTAGACAATGTGGTACTACTATCTGATTCATTAATTACCGGCTGTTTATGGCATGATTTAAATAACATAAAAACCAGTTAGGGTGCTATTTGAAAACTTCAAGAAAATTTAATTCCAATTGTTATTTTCCCCGTTTCGTCATATGTCAAAAAAAAAAAAATCATGAAATTTGGGCACTAATTCTTGAAAAAATCCTGTCATATGCACCCTTGTTTTAGCAATTAATATACAAATATCTTGAGGACCTAATACCTTCAGTACAGTAGATACAAGTAAATAATTACTTGAATATTTTCCTAATGTATACCTTTTGTAGGAATTTCTTTACTGACTTTTCCATCTTCTTTGTACGAATTACTAATTAATCTTGTCTTCACAATAAGATTTCAGTGACCCCGCTTAAACTACAGAAGAAAAAGTAAATTGTTTGATTCTGAATTCCTCTCCATGTCCGATAAAACCTGAAGTGAAACTGTTTGAATAGCTATCTGTGATTTAACCTACACATGACTGCATCGTTTAACTTTCTTGTTTTATCTCGCCCGAATAGTAATAATTCTTCTTCTTGTGCATTATTCTTTTACCAGATTTACGGTCAGCCAATATATGGCGCTGCCGATAGATGGTTTTCAAGAAAATTCCCCGACAGTGACTTTGTGAACAAATTCTACATATTAAAACTGCCTCTGTTGCCAGCTTTTCAGCTGAACTTTTTCAGGTTATGTTTTCGAACAGCCTATGTGATTTCAACAACTGGGCTTGCAATCCTGTTTCCTTACTTCAACCAGGTTCTAGGAGTTTTGGGGGCCTTAAACTTTTGGCCTTTGGCTATATATTTCCCAGTAGAGATGTACTTTGTACAGAAGAAAATTGGAGCTTGGACTAGAAAATGGATTGTTCTTAGAACGTTTAGCTTTGTTTGCTTTCTCGTGACAGTAGTGGGGCTTGTTGGGTCACTTGAAGGAATTATTAGCAACAAAGTTAGTTGAAAGACTTATGCTAGCTAGTCCCCTGAATGCACGAGGAAGGATGGACATGTTGTGCTGCAGCTGCACGGCCATCTCAAGTTATCAACTCAGCATGTCAAGGGCTGGCCCTCTACTGCCTTATGGCGCTTAATTCAATTATTATTTTCCGGTTTGGTTTGGTTGCTTCATCTTTCATGTACTTCAGTTCCATGTTAATTACAGGGTTGTTAAGAGTTAGCTAGCGGGTAAGCAATTGTATACGGGAATGTACTATTTGTTCTGCTAGCTCAAGCAGAACTTCCTTTAAAAATAATGCAGGTTAGTTTGTAAATTCTCAAAAGGAATGAAATAAGAAGAAAGATCGATGAAATTGTCATTTGTCACTTCGAATTTGAAAGCTACCATTTGTACTATGTCAAGGCAGGATTACCGATTAGGTTAATTCTGTCACCGTTATGTTGCAGCAGAGTTTCAAGGACATTAAGATGATGAAGTATTGTGGTGTTAGAGTCAGTTCCAGAATGACCATTTTTGTTGGAATGAATATACAGAAACAGGTTTCCAAAAGAGTCTTAACAATTTGCCGGGCCGCCACCCGTTTGATAATGACATAGTTGTGATGTCCGTGAACCCTTTAAGGAAAAGATAAGGTAGTGGTAGAAAAAGCATCTGAGGCTGGGCTGTTATACCAATTGCATGGGACATGAAAGCAACCACAAAATAATCACGTTCCAGTTCCATGTTATAGTTCAACGCCACCATAAATCAATTATTATTTATTTGTTCTCAGCATCCATAGGAGTAAGACAATTGATTGTAGCCAACTCTTTTGGTTATGAATAGTTGAATGATATAGAAAAATCAGGCAATGAGGGGCAGCAGAACAGAACTGCTCCGCTACCACCTTGGCACGTAACATTGAATGAAATAAGAAAAAAAAAAAAATTAGTGGTGTATTTATCTGTGTATGTGAAGAAAAGAAGTTGTCAATGGAAGGGACCGTCTATCCCTATGAGTTAGCTTAGCTGGTAGCTTCTCTCTCTCTCTCTCTCTCTCTCTCTCTCTCTCTCTCTCTCTCTCTCTCTCTGTATATATATAATATGAATGAAACTGAATTAGTGAGTGTGTCTCAAGTCTAAAGAATTGGTCCCAAGTTGAATTGAAGACGGAAGAGAAGAGTGATCGCAGAAGCAGAAGAATGAGAGAAGTAGCAGATGTAATTGGAAAGGCTCCGCTATTATCGCAAACTGAATCGGAGTCTGATTCTGAAGAAGCAGTTCAAAGAACTGGCACGGCATGGACAGCAGTGGCACACATTGTCACGGGGGTGATAGGGTCGGGAGTGCTGTCGCTGGCATGGAGCATTGCCCAGCTTGGCTGGGTCGCAGGTCCACTCGCTATGATCCTCTTCGCTTCCATCACTCTCCTCTCCGCTTTCCTTCTTTGCAACTCCTATCGTTCCCCAGACCCCCAATTTGGCCCTATACGCAGTTCCTCCTACCTTGATGCTGCAAATTTGCATTTAGGTAACCCTTCCAATTCAATCTCTCCGTCTATTACTGTTCTTTATTATTTTCATCTTTCCTTATATTTTCATTCTTTTTTTTTTTTTAAATAATTTCATCATCCTCCACTTCATATAGGATAGGAAAGAGGACTCTTTTTATTTTTTTTAAATCTATTTGCTTAGAATAAGGAAGGAGATTTGTATGTAAGATTTGAGGTGGTTGAACCTCTAGCAAATCTCCATTATTGCCAAATCTATATCTATTTTCTGTAGAAAGATTTTCAATATGCATATTACTAGATTTAGGACCTGCATCTGCATGACACAGCTGGTCTTATTTATATACTTATTATTATATAATTTTGTGGAGTACAGTGATATTGATTGCTGAATGGATTGAATCCTTTTATCTCTTACTTATCTCACTGATTAAGTTTCCCCTCAAGAATGATTAGGTATATGTTAGATTCATATCTATTCATAAGCTATTGGCCAACAATTTATACTATCAGGTTCAATAGTTCTTTAATAATCCACGAATGAAAACTAAGAATGAAAACATTAAAATAGGTTCACATAAAAATGAAGAAAAGGAATATTAGAAGAGGTTTTTACTTTTGTAGATTCATGTTATAAGAATATGGCAATTAACTTTTAATTCTATGTTGTTGTACCTTTTAGTTGTATAATAAAAGGAAAACAAAACCTGCTTCTTATACGAAGTATAGTAAGTAAAGAAGGCAGAATGATGAAAACTCATTATTTATTTCACTTTACCTTTGCTAATTTTATACTGAGAAATATTAAATATTGACTGGTTTAACTAAATAGTGTTGATGTTGTGGTTATGATCAAGGAGTGATCTGATGAAAGCATCATGCCGGTGATGACGGTGATAATGATGAAATCATGAGAGCAGTGGTAGTTGAGCCATGGTGATATGGATAATGCAACTATGGTAGGTTATATGTTTTATTAAAAAAAATTAGATTATTTTCTTCAGGATCTTTCCTTTCCTTTCATTAGGACACCCTTATGGTTGCTTAGCAATGAACCCTGCTTAAGAATATGTTAATACCTATTACGCAAGTCGTAAGATTTGGTGGAAATGTGTTGAGAAACTAGACTCTCACAGATACTATTTATATTAATTGTATACTAATTACAAAGCTAATTGCAAATTAGTTAATAATTAGGATTTAAATGCCTAACTGTCAACTACACATGATCTACATTTTAGACATGTTAAATAACAAATAATCTAGCATCCACAAAAAAAAATAACAAATAATTTGACACAAGTGTTATTTCTTGACTCCTTACAAAATGTCTCCTAAGACATAAAACAAGTAGTTTTTGAAGTATATGGCCATCATCACTGTTCTACCTTTCTCAATTTAAAACCTTGATGAATTGAGTAAGGATGGACAATGTCAATGTAAAATAATAATAGTAAGTGATTATTTTAATAAAAGGATGTCCCATGCCAATTAGTTCGAAGGTGTCACATGCATGCATGTCTTAAGGATTAGTTCAATTAACAAGATTTCTTTATGAGTAACGGATTGAGTCTGTATGTCAGTTTCAGTCAAATATGGTATCACATTTGAAACAAATATATTTTTATGTTTCTTTAGACAATACTGCTATCGTATTTCCCTACTGGATGGTTACAGGAAGAAAGACTACTTGGTTCTGTGGCCTTTTTGTGCATTTAAGCTTATATGGGTTTGGAGTTGCCTACGTTATTACATCAGCTATCAGCATAAGGTGTGTCATTGCCTCCTCTAACTCGTTCCTGTTATGTCCTATTGTCTTTTCCTTACTATTGACGTTTAAGTTTATGCATGCTACCTGTTGCAACCTTGGCTTTCAAGAATCTCTAAAATTATCTCTACCAGGCATTACAGAAACATGACTCTATCTTCGGAATCTCAGTAAAAGCTTACCATTGCTACTACTGATTTAAACTACTTTTTGTATTTGTGGTGCAGAGCAATCCAAAAATCAAACTGTTACCACAACAAAGGGGATGAAGCAGCATGTGAGTTTGAAAATGTATATTACATGCTGATTTTTGGAGCTGTCCAAATTATTCTTTCACAGATACCCAACTTCCACAACATCCAGTGGCTGTCAGTTCTTGCGGCAATTATGTCCTTTGCTTATGCTTTCATAGGAATGGGGCTAGCCATAGCACAGGTAGTAGGTATGGCTCATTATATCTGATTATCAGTGTATTCCCTTTTTCCTCAGTATAACTGTCTTCTCTGTGGACAATTGCAATGAAGTTTATATTAGACTAATTTTTAAAATAGTTTCGGCCCAATCCATGTCTTATAATGTTCTGGTCATCTATGCACAGAAAATGGAGCTTTAAAGGGTAATGTGGATGGCATCAGTATCACCACTGCAACTGAAAAAGTATGGCTGGTCGCTCAAGCGCTCGGTGACATAGCATTTTCCTATCCGTTCTCAGTAATTCTTATAGAAATACAGGTATTTACCCTGTGATCTCGGATATTAGTCAGAATGTTACTTCACAGCCTTAAAGAAAAGCCACAGCGTTATAAAGGCTAGTGTTAGTTGTAACTTGCTTCAATGTTTGAAGGATACTTTGAAGTCGCCTCCACCAGAAAACCAGACGATGAAAAAGGCTTCAACTATATCGGTCCTGGTCACAACATTTTTCTACCTCTGTTGTGGATGTTCTGGATATGCAGCCTTTGGGAATGATACCCCAGGAAACCTTTTAACAGGCTTTGGATTCTATGAGCCTTATTGGCTCGTAGACCTTGCTAATGCCTGTATTGTAATTCACCTGGTTGGCGCATATCAGGTACATATAAATTAATAAATTATAAAATATATGACTAAGGTGCTCCATGCAACTAGGCACTTGTGCAATCATCATATGCTAAAAAATCACCATTGCCTCCAAGAGGGCAATTTATCTGTTGTCTAGCATTATTTGGTAATTGTAGAATGCAGCTTCATTTAACTTTGCGTCATGGATCTTGTTCTGGTGCAGGTGTACAGCCAGCCACTTTTTGCAAATGTTGAAAATTGGTTCCGGTTGAAGTTCTCAGACAGTAGATTTGTGAATCACACGTATGTTTTGAAACTTCCATTGCTGCCAGCATTTGGACTAAACTCTCTGAGGCTGTCTTTTAGAACTGCTTATGTTACATCAACAACTGTGATTGCTGTGGTCTTTCCCTACTTCAATCAGATTTTGGGAGTTTTGGGTGGCATAAACTTTTGGCCATTAACCATATATTTCCCGGTGGAAATGTACTTGAGTCAGGGCAATATTGAAGCATGGACAGCTAAGTGGATCATGCTTCGGACTTTTAGTATTATTTGCTTTGTGCTGGGATTATTTGCTCTCATTGGGTCCATTGAAGGGATAATAACTGCAAAATTCAGCTGAGCGGCTTACAAATGTCTCCAAGATTTAGACCAGAGAATAAGAATCTGTTAGTAATTTATGTTTTCCTCCTTTTAAAATTCTCCCATCCCCAAAAATCTCCTAGTCCACGGTGTGGATTTCTTACTTTAAGCTTACCAGCCACATTTTATGGCCGGCATATTGATGAAGCCAAGTATTTGCTGTTCAGATCTACCACGATTTTAGTGGGAAGATATGATTCAATTTCAAAAGCTTACATTACATTTTTCTTGGTATGATCTTGAAAAACTAGTTACTTTGATCTGTTATGCTGAAAAGAGTTCCTAAGGATTTAATTTCGCGTCAGGGAAGCAAAATGTTGGCCTTTGAAGTTGGAACCACGTCACACTGTCATGTGCCACGTGACACAACTAAATTTCAGAAACTTGGGCCTGAGGCTTGGCGATGGTGCGTCCTCCTGTACTCGTTCCTAAACCGGTAGAGATGGACTGTGAACACCCGCCTCCATTGCGGTTCCTGTACGTGCCAACAAATCAGGCCTCAGTAATGTTATTTTTGCGCTTTTGTGTACACATTCAGTCTACTCTCGTTGTATCCTCCGTTCATCCTACTTTTACCTTTTACTCATTTTTATTTTTGATATATTCTCATTTATTATAGATAAAAAGATGTGAGCCAAATTGCACTTCGCTCTAGCTTTCTTGGGAATATTCCGTTGGTATGAGTAGCATATGAGAATTTAGAGGAAAAAAAATAAAAAAAATAAGATTTATATAGTAAATTATAAAATATATATATTAAAATAAAAAATTTTAAATTTAAATCCTAAATAATAAAAATCAACAAATTTTTCCTTAGAAAGATTAGATTGCCGCACGTGGAACAACCCGGACACTTGCAATGTGACGATGTATCCTTTCCGCCACAATATCGACTGCCTTCCTTGTCTTCCTCTCAAGGCAAACAAAAACAGAATGTAAAAAAAAATTGTGCCCTCTTCTCACTTCTGTAACAAAAAGCACTCTGCCTTCTCTTTTTGAGAAAAATAAAGAATCCCTATCCCGTAAGGTAGTTTTGTGTGATCGAAGGAGAAGGTCACCCAAATGTGCATTACAGGATTTATTTTATTTTATGATCCTATAAAATGATGTATTTTATTTTATAAAATATAAATAAATAATTATTTATTAAAAATTAATAATAAAAATTATTATAAAATATAAATAAATATATAATAATTTATAAATATAAAATAATTTATACTATTAATTTTTTAACATTAATTATTTATGTATATATATTATTTTAGAAAATATACTGTTTAAAAGATTTCGATCTTGCGCTGCATAAACTTTGAGCAAAGATGTCAACGGACAAAGGGAAAGAGAAAGGGGTTGACCGGGCATCTTGTGGGTGAGCTACCGGCCACTCTCATGCTCAACGGTGTTGAATTTTTATATAAAATCATGCACCTTTGATGCCGATTCCCCTTCACCGTGTGGCCCTTGCAATATCAACTGCTACCCTTTGTATATAAAAAATAGCAGGCAAGTCCCAGAAAATAGAAAAACAAACAACCTAAAGATATTCCACGTCTTTCCTTTTCGCCGCAAAGAATTGAAAGATTAGCAGAGTTCATTGAGTTGGAAGAACAAAATTCCCCTTCTTCCATTCCATCTACTATTCTAGTCCCCCAAAATTAGTATTTCTTACGAAGGAGATTTAATAAATTGAAAATACAGTTATGGGCCATATTCCATGTTGTAAGAAGGACAACGTGGAAAGGGGACGGTGGACACCTGAGGAGGATAACAAGCTCTCCTCCTACATTGCTCCATACGGCACCCGTAACTGGCGGCTCATCCCCAAGAATGCTGGTTAGTCCTAGTCCTATCCTCCTTCCTCTACGCACACACACACACACACACACATAATGTTCAAACAATCAGCTAGACTTTATTTTGCCTCTGCCAAAGTCATGAACTGGGCCTCCAAAGATGTGGTAAGAGCTGCCGATTAAGGTGGACTAATTACCTTTGTCCTGATCTTAAACACGGTCAATTCTCAGATGCAGAAAAGCAAATCATTGTGAAACTTCACTCAGGTTTTGGTAACCGGTACATACAACCTAACCTGTACTTCACTTATTTATACAGCCTCACCGCCTTAAGCCTCCCTCCTTAACGTTAACCGATTTCCTTTAGCTTAAGGGATTTGTATAAGCATTTCTTTCTATTCCATTTTCCACTTAAATAATCACTCATAGAACAAATTAAATGGATGTCCAAATGGTCATTGATTGCAGCCCAGCTGCCCGGACGCACAGACAATGATGTCAAAAATCAATGGAACACCAACTTGAAAAGAAACTTTCAGGCATGGGCATAGAGCCTGTCACCCACAAGCCATTCTCCCACCTAATGGCCGAAATTGTAACCTCCTTGGCACCCCCACAGGCGGCTCACCTTGCTGAAGCAGCACTAGGCTGCTTCAAAGATGAGGTGCTCCTTCTTCTTACTAAAAAGCCAATTAACTTTCGGGTCCAACATTCCCCGACGGCTCTGGGGAATAACATCACCCCTTACATTAACTGTAAACCAGATGAAAAGGATGAAGCTACTGAGAAGATTAATCTGGGCCTATCTAAGTCTATACAAGAACCTGAAATGATGACATCAAATAAACCTTGGGAAACAACTGCAGCTACATCCACAAGTCCTGCAGGGACCTCCAATATTTTCCCTATGACATTTGGGTTTCAGTTTAATCCAACATCTTTCTGCAATGAAGGGGATGGATCACCATGGAGCCAAAGTGTATGTACTGGAAGCACATGCCCAGCCATGGATCAGCAAGGCCAGCCACTTGAGAAACTTGAGGAAGAAACTGGAGAAGAATCCAAGGGCGCAAAAGACATTAGAAATGGATCCAATATATTCAACTCAGACTGTGTCTTGTGGGATTTACCATCAGATGATCTAATGAACCCCATGGTATAAAAAAGATTACACAAGAGAGAGGGAAAGAAGAAAAGAAGTTCAACTTCAGGAATAAGAATCACCTTACAGAGATGATCAATGACACAAATATAAATAAGAGCCATTTTTACAAACTATAGATACAACAAAAACAAAAATCATACACCTTAGCCATTATTATCAGTATTCCTCCAGCCATGCCTTTTATTACTTGGAATATTAGATCAAGCAAAATATGATGATGAAGAGGATGTATCTGCCAGGGTCTGTGAGTAGGGTTAGAAAAACAAAAATATATATCAGGAAAAATATGAAAAAAAGTAGCAGTTCATATTTAAATTTTCTATCACAGGAATATGTTTAGCAAGTTGCCTCAAGTTGCTCCACAGTAAATAACTCTTTTTGAACATTCCATGTGTCTGCATGGGTCCGCCGGAACTCAGCAACTGCTTTTGTAACTGTAGATTTCACAGGCGATGGCTCACGACTGAAACGAGCCAGTAGTGTCACATGTTCAGGCAACCAACCGAAAACAAAATAGACAATAGTACCACAGTTCAAATAACAAAAAAAGGGACAAAAGAGTGCCTCAAAACATGCAATATCTAAGTGCATGATCCTTGTATAGAGATGCAACATAATCCAACAAGTCCATATTTCAATAGGGATATAGAAATGATTTCATGAAATGAATCTTAATACTTTCAGTTTAAGTAAACTTCAGCTGATTTTGATAATGGCCCCAGTGCAGTTACAAAATTAACCTATACTTCTAATGAGATAGGGTATTTAATGGCCCTGGCCCTGCTGCCTAGTTAACCCTTTTTTTCTGCCACTAATTAACCTATACTTGCAATGAAATAGGGACATGGTTTACTTTTGATATTTCCCCTTCTATATCCTGAGATCCGTGTAATCTAGAACTTAAAGGATATTGCACGTGATTGGGGAGGCAGGGATAATGACAATATTAAAAGAAGACCAGTGTTAGGCCAACACCCTTGTATCTACGTTTCTCATACGGTCCTTCAGCAAATGATAAAACGAATCATTTTATCTTAATTTTTTTAAAAGTTGTAGCTCTTCACGTGGTAGAGAAGCGTAGATTGATCATTTTCGTTAAAAGAATTGTTCTTAGAGTCCTAAATACCTAAAATATTTTTTGATAAAATCACCTAATATAATGTTACTAACTAGAAATGTAAGTACTTGCAATATATCATATACAATTATATAGAGCCGTTATTACATGCTGATACACAATCATATTATCAGGATGATATTGTAATGCATTAGCGGATGCATTTGTTGCTCTCAAGGGGACAAACCTAGGCATATCGTATGGGACTGATAATACAGAAGATGCCAACGCAAGAACAGCACCATGCACAGATGCCACAGATGAACCAGAGCTTGCATTTCTGCATTAGCAAATGTCGACATTTAATTAAACATGACATCTGAAATATGTAGAAATAGAACTAGATACATGAACAGTCAAGATTTATTCATATGAGCTATTTAATCAACTATTCAATATATGTTTGCATATTGCACTGTATTCAATGCTCTTATGTCTACATATGTTGCATTTAACAATCGTATAACAAAATAATTTGCAATTATCTCATAGGCATACATGTTTTTGCCATGACCGGTTTTTCATAAAGGTCCACAATCAGTTAGAATTACAGGTAACTTCGCAAGACAATGCAGACGGGTTAATTGGAAACTCATGTTCTACAAGCTTAGGCGATGAATCTGTGCATAATGTTTAAATCTATCAATACACAAACCAAAAATCTTACTAGTGTATGACAACTAATTTACTGCCCATAAGCAGATAGAATCATAGAATTCAAACACACGCAGGATCAAGACATTTAGAGCCCAAAAGTATTCTCAATAATGCTTCGCACGGATCACAGATAACCATCTTGCTAATCAGTAAATTGGGGACAGTTAAAACATTCAGAAAGAAGGGGAAAGAACAACCTCATATTTCTTCTCTTCTGTAATTTGTTTGCCTCCTTATAAGCTCTATCACAAAAATCTTTCGCTAGATCTTCATCTCCCGCCCTTGATTAAACCAGCTGACACTGCAGCTGCATGCTCTCGTACCTAGTCAAAAGAAAAAAATAATCAAGTAACATCTATTAATGATGGATGCAAGCAGAGAACAGCAGCATGGCACAAGACAGCACATGGTTTCCATCCATGGTGTTACTTTAATTTTTTTCTGCAAGAAGTACCACAGCTACTGGTATTTGTTACAATTATTTTGAAGTTTAGCAACTTTGATCAACATCTAAGACACACAAGCCTCCCATTGGCAGCCGTGAGGTGAAGTTAGCGAACAAATGGTCAGTTGCAACACAACTTAATTTTCCTTGAGCATAAAGATTAGACCTCTTCTTGAGGTTTGGCATGTCCTGTAACGTAAAGGTATCTCGTCCTAAAAAATTTAAATTCCTATATATAAAAGGAAGAAGAACCGGTATCCCGTATAACTGTTCATAATATTTTTAAGTGAAGGAGCTTGCCTCAACTTGGTTGCCTACAAGCAACTTCTCAACAGTTTTCCAAATTTCTTGTTTATTCGAACTTGAGAGAATGAAAGTGTTTCTGTTATAGAAGAAATAAAACTGTATGTGTTTGCTTCAGAAGAAAGAAAACACACAGAACCTACAACTGAAACGGGTAGCAGAAATATGATGATGATAATTAACGAACAAACTATCGAGTACAAGTTGCTCTCGTTTCAAAATGTAGATGCAAATGTGGTGACTGTTTAATAATTAATTACCACAAGTAGCTAAATGTTATAATTAATAAAACCAAAGCAAATCCTTACAATATCATCATACCTATACATGAAAGTACGCAAATATGTCAATGTAGCAGATCTAGCACGCCAGTTGATATCATTGGCTGCAGAAAGAATCACAGATACAGCCTTCTGGAGGCGTGGTTCCCAGAAAATCCTCCATTTTAGCAATTCAAATGCTTCCTTGGCTAACGTTGACAAATCCTTATTCGATGTTTCCTTCAAATAAGGGAGCTGAAAACTCAGAAGTCTGATAACTGATATCCTTTGTCAGATATGGTGGAATATTATATATCAGAAGAATGAAAAAATCTTAGCATCCAACACAGATTTACTAATTGTGTATGTGTATAAAAAGAAGCAGGTCTGCTTTCATTAAGTCCTGAAATGGTTAATGTTTACAATTTTTTGGACTCGTTTTTGGGCGATGGGCGATGGGCGATAGGATTCAAACGTTTTTGGACTCGTCAGTCCTCACTTGCTTTCTGGCTTGCACAGAAAGAAAGAAAAGGATCGACCAATCATTCGTTTAAACAAAAGTATTCGCGCGTCACCAATATATTGGTCTATAATATTTTTTTTTAAGATTTAAGCATAAAATATAAAAAAATATTAAATAATTTTAAAAATAATAAATTATTTTCTTAAAGTATCCTTCTAAAAAAATTCAATTAATTTATCATTTAATAAAAATAAAAATTTTGATAGGAATAAAATTGATAAAATGTAATTGATATTATTTTAGTTTTAAGAAAGTGATAATTAAAAGGACTAAAATAGAGATTCCAAAAAGACAATTATTGTGGATTAGAGGAAGTAATTTTTAGTGTGTGATTTCATAAGTTTTATAAATAAATTTAGTAATTTAACTTTTTAATACATATTTAATATAATTTAATTTATAAAAATAATATAATTTTTCATCAACTCTAAATGTAATATACGCAAAGCTATGAGGATCATAAAAATTCTACACTCATAATTGGGATGTGTTTATGCCAAGAAAACAATTATTCTTTACACCAAAGTTTTTTTTAATATAAAGTGTAAATAATTTTAAATTTTAAGATGATTATAAAAGTTTTGTTTTATATCAAAAAATTAATTATTTTAAAATTTTAGATCTTTAAATAAAAATTCTGAATGATTTTTATATTAAATGTCTATAAGAGTCCCTGGGCTTTTCACAAAATGGAAAGATTTATCTTCATGTGAAGATCTAATGTAAACTTTTTACGAATTGATATCATAACTCCAAATTAAAAGGAAAAAGTTTAAAGGTGAGCAGCCAACCATAAAAATAAGAGAAAAAGTATAAGAGAGGGAAAAAAAGAATTAAAATTTTTTAAAAAATATAATATAAATAAATAATTATTAATAAAAATATCAATAATTATAATAATTATTAAATATATATATAAATAAATTACAATTTATATATTTAAAATAATTATAATTATTAATTTTTTATTAATAATAATATACTTCTATTTTACTTTTTAAAATACTCTCTAAAAATCTAAATCAACGAAGATACATAACTTGAACTCAGTGTATAACCGTAAATACGCACCCCTGTCATCGCTCAAAAAAAAAGCAGACATGATTAGCGTATAACTGTAACAGGATTGTTAAAGTTGCTTTTCTACTTTTTACAACTGTGTTTATGATTTTATTACAAGCTAAAAATTATATAATACATTTTAATTTTTATTTTATATTAAATTTAAATATAATTATAGAAATAAAAACATTGGTATAAAATTATTCAACTGTAAATAGGCTCCCCAGTGGAGACCGATATGTGGCCATTAAAAATCAGAGAAAAACCTTTACTCTGTTTTTTTGTATTCACTTTCGAACGTCACATCAGAGAACAAAAAGAAAATTCCGACAAAGTGGAGCCATCCTGAGCACTGGCAAGGCAGCTCCCCTTCACTAAAAATGCACAAAAACAAAACGGGAAAAGATGATAATAATGACAGTGCGTGAATAATTTTATTAAATCTTAGTCTAAGATTTAACCAATAATAGTACATCGATGAATTCACCTTAGGAAAATGTTTAGCGTATGTCTGCACATATAAAATTAAAAAATTAATAATAAAAAGCATATATAAATGCTAAAATACTGAGTAGAAGCTGAAAAAAAAAATTGTTATTTATATAATAAATGAATTATTAAATTAATTACATTTTATATTTTATATGAATAAAATTTAACTATTAATAATGTATTATGTATAATACTATCCTTGTACACTCATTTCTTTTTCTTGGAGTTAAAGGAAAATACAGCAGAGACAGATTACCCCCTAAAAAGCCTTGAGAGTGGGACCCCCATTAGATCCCTTAACGAAAGATACCCGCACATTAGGAGCATGCATGAAAATCTGAGTTCCTAATAGCTGACGATGACCGTGGTTCTGGTTCGCAAGGCCATCGGCCGCCCCGTTAGCCTCCCTCTAAACGTGTTTCATCTGCAAATTCCAAGGCCTATTCATAGCCTCTCTGATATCTATAACTAGACTGGAGTACAGATGAGATGGAGGGCAACTCCCTTGAATCGCTGCAGCGCCACTCTTAAATCACTTTCCGCCATAATCTGCCGAATCCCCACGTGCCAAACCAGTTCTAAACCAATGGCCATGCTCCATAGCTCAGCCGCAAGGGCTGTAGACTCACCTTTCTGCAGATGAGCGCCTCGCGCTTGAAAGAGAAATGTTATTTCTACAATGAAATACCCATGATTTTCCTAAACACCTTAAAACTTAACCACGTAAAATGCTTAGGACAGACGTGGGTGTTTGGTTGTAGAAATAATATTTCTCTTCACAATTGTATTCTGTAGAAAAATCTTGGGTCACAATGCATAATTAAGCGTTTGGACACCAATTGCCATAGTTTGTGATCCGATCCGTCGACTGTACTTAGCAAGACAACTAGATAATTTGCTTCTTGACAGTGGCCTCCGTCTCACATGGTCCAACATAACACTCCTATGCTTCAGCTGTTTTTCTCAATTTGCATTTCCCATTGAGATCTCTGAAGCCTCTCGTTTGTATAGAGACTCCAAATTAAGGGTTGGGTGTGCCCAATCGGACCGAAAATGCTTCATCCCCTTGACTCGTAGAGATTAAATGCGCAAGAGACAGAGAGTCCCGAGAAGTCTCCATTCTGAAATAACAATTATATACCATTAACATTTCAAAAAAAGAGAGAAAGAAAAACGAGTTAAACGACGATTTCTGCAGTAAGAAAATTATTACCCAGCAAACAAGGAGAGTGAGAGCATGGCATCACAAGCCGCAGAGGATAAACTTGGAAGCCGGGAAGGCCAAACCTGTAAAGCAAACAAGAGAAATGGTGAGTAAATTCTGAGAGCACCAAGTGATTGGCTTCCATTTGATTTCGACGCTGGAGCTTTTCATCTTCTTCCCACTTTGTGGCTCCTTCGACAAGTCAAAACTTGCCCCTTTCATCCTCAACTCTTGTATACACCTTGTCACTGCTCTGCTCTCATTTCTCTCCCTCTGCAGCTGCCTCCAAACCTTCCAATACCTGTAGAGTTTGACCTGGGCCAGAAACACCAACACCAACGAGGTGGAGAGGGTCAAAAGCGATGGAATCCACCACTTCTTACAAGCATGGTCTGGGAAATCCACCGATGACGTGAACAGCAAAGTTAACAAAAACCCATGAAAGATGAAAAAGAAGCAACACAATTGGAACAGTTCCTGTCTAATGGAGTCCATTCGGGTCTCCTTTTGGGCAATTCGAAGACCGAAAAGGTCCTCTTCTCTTTGCCACAGCTTGAGCAGCAAGAGATGACCTGGGCTCTCCGAAATTTCGGTTAATGGGTGGTCCTCAATTGCTTCAGCAATGTTGCTTATTGTAGATAAGAGCTTCTGCTGCTGATGCTCTTCGTCTACCGGAATTTCCACAATGTGGGCGTCTTTCGATTGCGCCATTGCTTCAAATGAATAGAAATTAGACACCAAATAATTTAACAACAAAAGAAACAAAGAAGAAAAGGCAAAGGCGGGGTGCGTTGATTAATAAATGATGAAGAACTTGCAAAGAGCAGCGCGTATAAATAGCACTTGTAGTAATAGTAATCAGTATCGTTGGCTTGATATAGACGAGAAAAAGATTAGCAGAAGATCTCCAGAATATATACGGAAATGGTTGGAGAACGCTTGGCTTGGAATTCCCAACGGTTACATACCGCCGGCCCCAACGGTCAGATTTCTCGGTTTGCTCATTTTATTTTTATCTGTCAACGGATACTTTTCTCAACAGAGTCCTTTGCTACATTCGGTGGGTAGACGTTGGCAGCCGTTTTAGAAATTCTCTCTCTCTTATATTCATACATGCCACTTCACTGGTGATATGGAGTTGAATGGAGGTTGGATTTTTTTTTTTTTTTTGTATAGGAGATTGGATCTTTTCACCACGGAATATAAGAAGCATTTTAAGATTACCGCAGTTAATCTGCCTTGACCTCAACCAACTTAACAAATATATTTAATTAAAAATTTGATTCAACCGATTATAAAAATTTAATTTCTTAAGAGTTATCTTTATATGCAATTATTTTTTATTAAATGATGTTAAAATTGTAAAAAAAAAAAATGTAAAGAGCTTTATTTCGTGAGAGTTTAAGTATTTTATCGCAAGATGTACCTTATTTTCTTGTTCAGGCCTATGCCTGTTCACCCCAATTGTCCAGACTGATAAAAAGAGAGAAATTGGAGAGAGTTGAAGAGTAAGTGTGAGAAATTATTTAGGATCCACATAAAAATCAAACGAGTTATAACTTGTATGAGAGTAGGAAATCCTAATCTGCGTGTTCACTTTGTTATGGCATGATATGCAGAAAAACAAGTATACTCTTAGGGGTAGGATATGATGTTAATTTTTTGAAGGAAATTATTTAAAAATTTTACTATTCCAAACTAGTTACATAATGTTGGGTATTCTTATTACTCTGATGTGTACTATTCACATATATTTTTCTTTGTGAATCTATCTTAGATCAATCACAAATTCATTATCTAATTAATTTGAGTAGTTATTCAGTCTTTCTATATAAATTAAAATTCATGTAATCTTATTTAGTGCACTTGAACGGTTATTTAAACTTTTTGTAAAAATCCAAAATCATAAAATTGTTATCTAATTCTCTTTAAATATAATTTTATCACGTATATTTAAATAATTATACAGATGAATTGAATAATTATTCAATTATAAAATAACATAGAATGGCAAAATAAAAATAAACAAATAGTATCACATTAACTTACTAAGAATATTTAGACTTATTCAATCAATCTAGAACAATAAAATTGAGATTTTAAATAATTCTTCCTTTTTCTCTATGAAAGTTTTTGACAAACAATTTGATAGAGATTTTTATACGACAAAAAATGAGTGAAAAAAGTAAATTCTACTATAAATAATGAGTATTCATTATTTTTTTATAATTGTCTAAATTTCAATTCCTAACCTAAACTACTGAACAAAAATTAAGGGATTCGAGACCTTTGTTATTGTCATTAAGCATCACACAGAGACTAGATTTAAACTTTTTTTATTAGACATTTCCCACGCTATAAGTGGATGTAAATTTTTGTCGTTGAAACCAATGTAGAAGGGGGTTTCCCGTTCTCCCAATCAAGAGTCAAATTTTAATTATATTATTTTCTCTCTAGTTATAAGGGAAGACTATCTAAGTACGTAAAAGTAATAACACTTTAAGAATTTAGATTAGATGTTATCCATTTAGATTTAATTATGTAATTAATGTTCACTATATTTGGGGCATTAGTCAAAAGGGAAAATGCTAATGATACTTAGGGAAAAAATATATAAACTTTAAGTGAGAGAAAAATTAAAGAAAAATGTAAAAAATTATATTATTAAAATATAAAATTAATTTATACCAATACTATTATCTATCAAAATATATAATGATATATTGGGATTTACGTACATTCATCAATGAAAATTTGTCCGTTTGTTAACTTTCTATAAAAGCAGGCCATAATATTTTATTTGACCTTACAATATTTATTCAAACGTAATATATTAAATTTAATACTCTATAAAATAAATATGAGATGTATGTATAGTAAATAAAAATTAATCTTTATTTAATTTTCATGCGTATTGCATTTGTTATATTGCATTGCATTATTTTTTTTTTTTGTTTGATGGACGTGGCAATAATGGCTGGCAGTAGCAGTGTAGCTGTCCTCGAAGCTATTATTATTAGGATAATGAGAGTGGAATGTGGATTGAATGCATAAAAATATAAATAATAAAAAAATTATGAGTAGACAGAAAAAATATTTATTGGCACCCCAGAAATGATATTTTACTCCAAACACCCCTGTTTTTTCTACACATTTTAAAATCTGGTCACGTAAAATATGCAAGAGAAACGTGGGTGTTTGATCGTAGAAATAACATTTCTCGGTTCTGAAGCAGACAACACCTGTTGTGTGGTGAGATTCATAAGAGAAATGATGTTTTTACGTCATTTTTTCTTACGCATGTGGCTACGCTTCTTTCGTGGCTGAATCTAGTTCCTGTGTTTTTTTTTTCTTTATTTTCAAATCATGCCTTTAACGGTTAAAATTTGAAAAACATAATCTACGTTGCTTAAAGCAGCGTAGATATAGCATTACTCGATTCATAAACTGCGAATTTCGAACTGCTCCTGTTCTGACTCGTTACCATTCCTGTTTGTTGCAATATTGTGAAATAAATGCAGCATTTATTTCTTCGCGCTCACTGGTGAAACTTGTATTACAATATCGAACATTGCAGCAATAGTTGTAGAGCACCAGAGAATTTTGGGGAGTAAAATTACAATGTTGGTCCATCAGTTGTATCTTTGGTTAACTAAAACCATGGAGATGGCGCTGAGAAATTTATATGGTATTTAGTTTGTGAAAATATTTTTTATTTTTCTTTGAATTTATTTTCATTGAAAATGATTCTCTCTTGAAAGTTTTCAAATTATTGGTTTGCGTTAATCAAATTATGTTTTTAGAAAATAAAAATAATAAAAATGTGTTTTGTTTAAAATTTAGGGCTTAAGATTTTAGGGTTTAAGATTGAGAATTTAGAGTTTTAAGATGTATAGTTAGGGTTTTAGGGTATAAAGTTGAGAGTTTAAGGTTCAAGATTTATTAGGTTTTGGAGTTTAGGGTTAAAGGTTTAGGATTTTAGGGTTTAGGCTTTAAGGGTATTAGGTTAGGGTTTGGAGTTTTAGGGCTTAAGGTTTAAGGGTATTGGTTTAGGGTTTTAGAATTTAGGGCTTAGGGTTTAGGATTTAAAGTTAAGAGATTAGGATTTAGGGTTTTAGGAGGGTTTAGAGTTTAAGGTTTAAGTCTTAGGGTTTAGGTTTAGAGTTTAGGGTTTCAGATTTAGAATTTAAGACTTAGGTTTAGGATTTTGGAGTTTAGGATTTAAGGTTTGAGAGTTTAGGGTTTAGGGTTTAGGGTTTAAGACTTTAGGGTTCTGGGTTTAAGGGTATTGATTTAGGGTTTAGGGTCTGGGATTTGGATTTAGGACTTTAGGAGGGTTTAGAGTTTAAGCTTTAGGGTTTAGGGCTTCAAATTTATGGTTTGAGGTTTAGGATTTTGGTTTTAAGGGTATTGGGTTAGGGTTGTAGAATTTAGTATTTAGGTTTTAAGGTTTTGGGGTTTAAGATTTAGGGTTTAGGGTTTAGGTTTTGGAATTTATGGCTTATGGTTTAGGATTTAGGGTATTAGGAGAGTTTAGATTTTAAGGTTTAGTGCCTTAGGGCTTAGGGTTTAGGATTTTAGGGTTTGAGATTTGGGTTTAAGGTTTATGGTTTAGAGTTTAGGGTTAAGATTTTGGGGTTTAGGATTTAGGGTTTGAGGGTATTGAGTTAGGATTTAGGATTTGGAGTTAATTGATTAAAGCCTTAGGACTTAGGGTTTTAGATTTTAAGATTTGAGATTTGGCATTTAGGGTTTAGGGTTGAGATTTTAAGGTTTAAAGTTTAGGACTTAGTGTTTAGGGTCTGGTTTAGGATTTTAGAGATTAGGGTTGAGAGTTTAAGATTTAAGGTTTAAGGTTTAGGATTGAGGAATTAGGGTTTAGAGTTAAGGTTTTGAGGCTTAGAGTTTAGAGTTTAAGGTTTAAGATTTTGGGGTTTAAGGTTTAGGAGTTAGTGTTTAGAGTTTTGGGATATTGGGTCGGTGTTTAAGGTTTAGAGATTAGGATTTTTGGGTGGTTTTGGGTTTAAAGGTTTTAGGTTTTTGGTATGGGGTTTTGGGGCTTAAGATTTAAGGTTTTTGGGTTGGTTTAGGGTTTTAAGATTTTGGGCTTAGGTTTTTGGGTTTTAAGGTTTTGGGTTAGGGTTTTAAAATTTAGAGCTTAGGACTTAGAGTTTAGAGTTCAGGGTTTTTGGGTCTAAGACCTAGAGTTTTGGATTTTGGTGTTTGGAGTTTAAAGTTTAAGATTTAGGGTTTTAGGATTTTGGGCTTAGGGTTTAGGTTTTCTTATGTTGGGGCTTAGGGTTTAGAGTTTTAGGTTTTAGGGTTTAGAGTTTACGGTTTAGGGTTTTAGGGTTTAAGGTTTAAAGTTTTAGGATTTAAGGTTTATAGTTTTAAGATTTAAGGTTTTATGGTTAAGAGTTTAGAATAAGGCTTAGGATTTGGGGTTTGAGTTTTAAGGTTTTGGGTTTTGGTTTTGGAATTTAGGACTTTGGGGGTTTGATATTTAGGATTTAACATTTTAGGGTTTTGGGGTTTTGAACTTGGGATTTTAGGGTTAAGAGTTAGATCTAGTGTTGAGGGTTTAGGGTTCAAGTTTTAAGTTTTTATGATGTAGGGTTTAGGATTTTGGCATTTCGGCTTTATGATTTAGGGTTTTAAACTTGGGACTTTAAGATTAAGAGTTTAGGGTGTAAAGTTTAGGGTTTAAGATCTTGAAATTTAAGCTTTATAATGAGATTAGCTTGTAACTTAAGAATGCAATAACTAGTTGGTAAACACACGCCACTATTTGGTGAACCTGTTTAGTGAATTGGTTGGAGACGGTTCCAACTGAAAACTAAAGTAGTTACCCAAACCATCACATTGTGTCGCATAACGTCACACTGAACAATGCTTTTCTTTAATGGAGTAGTTCTCGTGAGTTATCTTACCATGTCCTTGGTTTTTCTGAGGCATTCATGCCGAGCAGGTAAACAGTACGACGCGTCATAATACTGAGTTTAGGATCACCTGTATCCCCCACTACCCTTGACTGAAAGTAGTGATTTTGGAAGAGAAATTCTATGTAGAAACAAATTAAGGTAAATTTCATTTTACTTGTTTAGAGAGACAAGGAACGAAACGGATTTCAGAGAGAATATTTTTATTTTAACCTTTGGAAAACTTTTCCACTCTCAAATTAAACCTCACCAAAAGCTTTATCAAAATAGGGCGGGAAGTTACATTTTATTTTTTCACATTTCAATTTCATTCCTGCAGATGAGTCCCCAAGTATGCATACAGCACACTTCTTACTAATATGGCCGCACATTACATGTTAAGGTTAAGCTCGATCTGACTCTATCCCCATATCGCCACCAGCAAGATCCAAAATTCAAGCAAGAAGCAAGTCCTTCACCCTCAGTTCTTTTGAGTCCCGCCCCACTTTTTTCTTTCTGGTAATTGTGAAGTCAGGGTTGGACATAAGTGGAAATTCAGAGCAGTTCCTAAGTTTATACATGACTAACACAGCCAAGAACTGCTAGAAAATTTACTAAAATTCGACAGTTGTGCCTTCATTCAATGAACATAACATTATTTCACATCTATGGCAACAACATTGTCAAATACTTTCCACTTATAGACAAGGGAAAGATTAGAAGATGCCCCTGCTGAATTCTAGGCACTTTCAAAGCCAAATATTCGAAACACACCTGGCACCAAGAGAGATAAAAGTTAAACACAGCCTTTTGTGATTATTGGGTTTCTAATGACACCTTGTATGATGTCCAGAAGTATATACCTTCATCAGCCTGATACTTGTTTTTGTCATCACCAGCATACGCAAGTAAATTGTATTTAGGATTCCACTCTACACTGTTCATGGCAGCCCTACAGGGAATCTGATGCACTGTTCGTCCAGTTTGAACATTTGACTGTTTCATGAAAAAGCAACATTTCAACCTAACTTTAAGCAAAATTAATAACCAGATACGATGGAGGAAAAACCAACATGTTTTGCGAGAGAAATGTTTACTAATCAAACGTTGTGTCATTAATACTTACTATATCAATGAACAAGTCTTCACTTGCAGAAGCAATATAATCCCCTGTATAATTGAAACTAATTGTCCTGACAGGCCATCTGAGAAACATAGAAAAAGTTTATTCTACATTTTTCGTAGCTAGTTCCATGTAATCAATAACTCCAACAAAAGCTTAATATAAGATCATGGGATCTCGGGAAACTTACTCCAGCTTTGTAAAGGTACGCACACACAGCATCTCCGAGATGTCCCACAGACTGACTAAGGAGTCAGCACTTCCAACAGCAAAATATCTGTCTCAGGAACATGAGGACCCTATTTGAGTTTACCTTTCATTTGTTATGTTCATATGAGTAATATTTTATGAAAACAGAACGAAAAGAAGAAACTCAATTGCGCATTTGGACCCTACCTTGCTATTTTAAGTACAATTAGCAAGACCTTGGAAAACAAATACTAGACTTATACCTTCCTATTGGGTTAATTGCAATGCAATAACAACCGGCTGTATGTGCCATGAGGGTATCAAGAGGTCGAAGAGATGGGTAAGCCAGTACTTCAACAGTCCCTAGCAAGAGAACATCCTAAAGAAAATAAGATATTTTTTTCTTCATACAAATCCTAAGAAGCTAAGTTTATTGAATTGTGAAATTCATATTTTGGAAATTTAAAAAAAGAAAAAGCAGGAACTAACTCAAAATAGCCTCACCATTTCCAGTTGTTAGAAAGAACATCTCTCCTGTCACATTCCAAGCAATCTCGTTTACCTAGAAAAGATGAGGGAACATTTAGAATTCATTTAATATAACGGAAAGAACTCTTGGCAATAAAAATTGTCCATCAAATTTATTGGATTTGAAACCAAAATTTGTTAGGAACCCCAAAATAGGACACAGTTTATAGTAAAAGAAAGAAGGGAAAACAGGGGAAATTTTCTAGTTACAGAAGAAGAAAAGGTTCTGAGTACACCAATGGAGATCCTCAAGGAAAGAAAACTCCCCTAGAGCCAATGCTCCGAAATCCACAGAGCCACTACTCTTAAAAAACTTTCACAAAATTCTCAGATACCCCTCTCCCATTACAATCGATACCCCTTTATTTCCTAATGGCTCATGCCACCTGTCCTCTTAATGATTACCTCAATAACTAACTACTCATCATTGGTTTGATGATCTGTCCTTGGTCCCCCACATTTCAAAAGAATCCCTAACTTTGTCATAATGGTGTCCAAGGTTGAGTCACCTATGCCGCTCATGGCAGTGTTAGGACTGATGCCCACATATATGAACTCTTCAACACCCCTCACAGCCCATTTTTTTTCCAAGTGTACGGACTACAGAGTAGACCACCATCAAAAATAGGAGCCAGAGTATGAAAAACCGGAGTCGCATCGCATAAGTCTGTTGACTGGAGTCCTTCTCTGCGTCAAATTTGTCGAAATGAAGATGAGCCAAATTTCCAGTGTAGAAGACGATGAGGGAGGTGGACTCCATAGGCGTGATAAGCCGATCAAATTGGGGCTCAAGAAGGCCCATGGCTTGATGGTTTGTGTCCGTGAGTGGGCCAAATAGACTCGGGCTCTTTTAAACAAAAGTAAGGCCCGGACTAGATACCCTCCTGGATCCGACTTTAGGACCCATCTCCTTACCCTTGGGGCGGCATCTCTCCCGTTCTCTTCTGCTCAACCACGTTCTCAACAAAGAAGGATGAACGCCGCTCGATCTCTACTTGGATGAGAGTTTGTGACAACTACTCAAGTTACTTAAAGGAAGGACCATCTTTGCTTCATCGAGCAACTGTGGTGGTGGAGGGGGATTTGTGTGGTTCCATAGATTCGTGGGTTTCGACTCAAGAGGCTCCATTTCTCGAGAGCCTAAGTTTGATAAAATCAACCCAAAACCCACATCCTTCAATTTCATGAGCTTCGTAGCCTCCAAAACTGACTCATCTTTTTCTTCTACATCTTTGATGGACCTGAAGACCACTATCTTGCAGTTGGAACCCAACTCGTCATCCCCAACCAATTTCAGTGCCTCAAAGACTTCTTCCATTGACACCGCTTCCACCTCAATACATGAAGTAATTGAAGCTTCGGAGTGAGGAGGAGTCTTTGCCAAAGTGGAAGGAAGCTTGATTTTCTCACACCACATCCACAGTTTCAGCAACATTTTTCTGTCTTCTAATTTTTCCAATTTTTTTTTTTAACTATCCTCGCCCAAATACGTAGTTAGCATTGACGGTGCTCCTCGTTCTGCCACAACAACCATAAGAAACTCCACTTCATTCTCTAAAAATTTGAGTTCAACATCCATAGTTAACGAGTATGGGATCTGGTAGGCTGGACCAATTGTCAGGAACCCTAAAATAGGACACAATTTATAGTTAAAGAAAGAAGGGAAAGTAGGGGAAATTTTCTATTAACAGAAGAAGAAAAGGTTTTAAGTACAACAATGGAGATTCTCAAGGAAAGGAAACTCCCCTAGAGCCAATGCTCTGAAGCCCACAGAGCCACTGCTCCTAAGAAAGTTTCACAAAATTCTCAAACACCCCTCTCCCATTATAATCGATATCCTTTTATTTCCTAATGGCTCATGCCACCTGTCCTTCTAATGATTACCTCAATAACAAACTACTCATCATTGGTTTGATGATCTGTCCATGGTCCCCCACAAAACCTTTTCGTAGTATAGACCCTCCATGTTTTCTCTGTTACAGCTCCCTTAATGGGCCTCTCCATCCCCTCACTATGTGTTATGGGCCTAACAAAATGGGAATGGGAAACAGAATGGGTTGGAATGGAATGATCATTGACCATTCCTATTTCACTCATCCAGTGCTCGACTCCGTTAGGAATGGAACTAACATCTATTTCATTCCATATTTCCATTCAATTCTAAGCTTGGTACTGGCACATGAAATGGAATAATAATGGTGACTAATAAAAATAAATAAGGAAACAAATAAACATTTACTCATTCTTGGATACGTAGAATCACCATTCTGCCTCCTCAAGAGGGAACAGTGATTCCTGTCTCCGCTGAACAGAGTTTCAGAATGGACTTCTTATTCCATATCTTTTTCCTACTAAACTAAGGAATCCCCATTCCTACAGAACAGATGCGGGATTGGAATCACTATTCTGCATACCAAACATGCTCTTAGTATTTTGGAATGACGTCTAGTCAATAGGACAAGAACCAATGTCCGTCGTTATGTAACCTACAAGATAGGCCACTTAAAGAGTTCAATTAATATCTATTCTCCACAGCACATAAATCACCCGAGTGCAAGCCTTTTATGCTTGAAGTATAAGAATCATAGAATCATAGATGGTTAAGTTTAGTGTTAATAAATGGACTGACTAACTTCCAAACAGCATAATAATGAGTGATGTGAACTTTGGAGGAGCAGGCCAAAAGCAAAGGCACGAAAGAGGATAATAGAAAACACAGGTAGCACACAAAGTGATGGTGAGTGTTGAGGCTGCATAGCAGGGGCATTATATTAACAATATCAAAGACTTCAAATTGTCAAGAGAGATTATATACTTAACTTTCAATTATTTGCATCTATCAGGAATCAATACTCTTTTCTATTAGGGTGAGTCCTTAAAGGTATGTTGTTTGATGGTAATTAACAGAAAATACTTTCTTTCTCTCTATTTTTTTTCATGCTTATTTTAAACAATGGCACTAAATTTTTAAGGCATGGAAGTTGCAAATGACAAATATTTGACCAACATGGAAATCCAAATGTAAAAGAAGTATGCCAATCCATTGTCAATTCTGTTGCTTTGACACTAGGGTTCTTAGTTCTTCTAACTGATTGCAATTTTAGCTCCAATTGTAAATTAATCTGCAATTTACACTCCAATAAACAAGCCCCTTGTATAGACTGAAATTTCTGCTCTGATTACTGAAGATATCTGGCCAGTGTGAACAAGGATTCATACGAATATAAATTACTATATGAACGAGTAGTCTAGTAAAGACCCATGCACTTTCACATTCACATGGTACAAAGACAAGTAGCTAACAGTATTCAAGTTCCTTTTTAAATATTTTACTATAGGCCCAAAAACAAGCCTTAAACACTGTCAGAGATATAGCAGACAGTACAAACTAGGTACTACCTCATAACTGAACTTGCGCCTATGAATCGGTTTGAACTTTCGAACATCCAGTATAGTCAGCTCGTCGTCCTATGAAACACCAAACAACAAAGTAAGGAAAGGTATGCTGAAAACACCAAGAGGCACGAGGGTTGCAGACTAATAGTCTATTTGGTATGTACCTAGGAGCAGGGCTAGATCAAAAACTTTAAAAAAAGTACAATTTTTTTTGGTGGGGACCACAGGCATATCTTATTAAGAATTTAAAAGCAAAATAACCTTTTACAATTTTAGAATTTGTGGGCCACAGCTCCTCATGAAACAATTTGTAGTCGCCCATGTGAGCTACCAAAGCTCAGTGGACTTCCAAGCAGAAACAAATAAAGTGCAACCAATGTATAGTTGATGCTAACATGTCCTATCACAACATCTGGATTTTGGAGCTTCTAGAGAGTGGAAATGATTGCATAACATACCCTATTACCTACAGCTACATGAGTCCCATCAGGTTTGTAGGTGATATTGATATTCTCCCCACTAAGTTCAGCCTGTTGTGAGCATTTTCCACCTGCAAAAACCAAATAAGCAACTTCTCTTCAAACCTCCCCCTCCTCCCCCCCCCCCCCCCCAATGCAACCCCAAAACAAAACAAAACCAAAAAGAAATCTTTTTAAACAATGAAACAAGTCTTTATAATAGTCCAATATTCATATATGGTTAACTGCTTGCTGATAATTCATGACATCAAGAATATAACTACACAAGGTATAAAAAATCTCTCAAAGTAAAATGTACAACAGAACAATCACTTACTACGAGCATCCCACAAGCGAACAGTCTTGTCACCTGATGCAGTTGCAATCAGATCAGCATGTTTGGGATCCCAACATAGCTGATCCACACTATCAGTGTGACCCTTCAATTCAATATCCTTGACCTTACCCTGTGATGAACAGCCCACAACCCCCCCACCAAAAAAAAAAAACTTGAAACAATTATATATTTATTTGCCAAAAGAAAACAACTTAAAATGATAGAAGGTTAGAAGTACAAAAATATATTTGGCAAATGTAATAAAGAAGAATTGTTTGATTAGCCCCTAAATCGCACTACTCTTTAACTGTTATTCATGTGTGGTGTTAAACGAGATATGAAAACCATTCTTGAGCATATACCTAATAGCTTAAACTTTTGAGATAACTGATTTTTTGACATAATATCAAAACCTTTATAACCAAGTAGTCAAGAGTTTGATCTTTGCCGCTTCCATTTTTAAAATTAAAAACTGAATTTCAACATAAGGTTTGATGGACCTATGCATTTGTGTACACTTCAAGTTCAAAGGGCTTTCATACGACGGGACGTGTTAAAGAAAATATAAAAACCATTTTTGAGTTACACCTAATAGCTTAAGCTTTTAGGATGATTGGTTTCTTGACATGTGGTGATGCAAACAAATTCATGCATGCACAAAACAACAAAAATAGATAGAATCATCAAATAATTTGGCAAAAGCTACAAAGATCATTTGAGTAAAATTAGCCAACATCCTCCACATGAATCCTAGTTCACTATCAAATCTTATCTAGAGATATAAACTCCAAGAATCTTTTTGCAAACATATCTTTCCTAATTACTATTACCTCAAAAAACAATGTTTTCCCTCATTTCCATTGAATTTTCTCAGTCTTGCCCACCAGGGAAATTGCTGTTTTGTGTTAAACATGTAATAAACAACTTAAATTATTCTTTTACCTTGTCTTCACTCAAAGCTGACATTGACAATCCCATCTTTCCTTGTGCTTCCACATGCTGCCATGTTTCAGTTTCATGACATGTTTATTCCACTATTCTAATGGCCTGCTTAATGTTTTGTTTTAGAAGAAAAATTCATAACAGAACTTAACTAACCCATTAGCTCTATATATGGCATCCTTTCTGATCATACAGAATTCACAATATCCTTTTCTTTTGATTCGAACAAGGTCTATTTCTAATAGAAACATTCGGTCTGATTTCAAGTCATTTTGGTCATGGAAGGTAACCAAAAGTGTTGACTCTTAGATATAGCTAAACTGACTTCTAGTAATGCTCCAAATCTTTGATATACCTCTACATTAAGTTTTATCCTTTGTATGCCGCAGGTTCCAAAGATTGACCCCTGACTGAGTCATATCAAGATATATTAATATCAAATATGGAAAGACATATAATAATAGACAAATCCTTGGGAGGTTTTGTTATCTCATTCATCACTAAAGTGAAAAGCAGACAACTTTAAATGTGTCATAAGATCCTCATGTTACTAAAAAAGAAACAGTTTTAAACAGTTTTCCTGATTGCAATTGACGAGTCAGCCTATTTCATAGTAATATGTTATGATATTGAATTTCACCCTTGTTCTTACAGACAGAAGTTATAATATTTTTCCAAATTCAAGTGCATCTAATTGCCCAGTTTCAATAATAAGTCATCTCCATATTTTCATCATAACGGCTGGATTGTACTTTATTAGTATCTTCGCATTTTCATTTAGATAGCAGCAGGTAAGTAAGAAAGAAGACAGAAGGAATGCAACAGTTATCAAGAGAAGCTTAGAATCCTAATAAAAAAAATTATCGTAAAACCACATAATAAAAATGTTCACTGATTTAGATATTCCGTTATTAGGAAATGTAGGCATTTAGTTGGAAAGTGGATAATTTTGTGTTAATCACAAACATGATAATTATTACAGAATTTTCATGCCACCAACAATATAGAAAGCATCAGTCTTTAGGAAACTTAAAAAACAGCTTGATAGAAAAGAAATGCAAATTCGCCTTCAGGGAAAAAGATTGAGATTGGTATGGAGAAATTGCTAGAAGTGATTTACTTGTAAATAAACATACCAATTTAACTGTTTTAGGTCTTGGGAATAAGTAGCAAATATGCTTTAGAAATGAAGTTGAAGAAGAATGTCAGAAAACAATAGTAACCATTTCCTGTCATATCATTCATCACCATTTCTTTCCTTTCCCCTTCCTTTTTCCATAATTAAATTAAGTATTTATTAACCACAATGAGAATTCTTGACACAATTCTTGTTAGTATGCTATAATAAAATAATACCCATTCGTCCAACCCAATACACTGCAAACTTTGTATTCATGGTGATCTAAAACTTCAATGCAGCAGCTGTAGAGGTTAGAAGCGAGAAAGACTCTAACTCCTTGAGACAGTCCATAAAACTTTAATTCATAATGAAGCCATGTTATGTAAAACTAATATGAAGACTAATCAAAGCCTTAAGCACAGTTAATATAATAGACCTTTTCCTCCCCTAATCCATGCTTCAATTAGATACTAGTTGCTTCTGTGAAATGAATCTATGACAGGAACCCCTACAGCTGCCTTGGGTGGTATCGCAAAATATCGGTCGATTTTAACAGAAACAAAATCCATGAAAAGAATATGGAAGGAGTTAGCAATGCCTTGGTTTTGCAGAGGTGTTTCTCTCCTAAGTTGCAAGAAGCACTATTCTGAGCAATGGACATTATGAGAACTCAAACCAAAAATGAAAAAGAGCAAGAAAATGCAAATTGGAGGAAGCTTACATGTCCGTGTGGCTCAATATGCCAGATTCGAGCGGTTTGATCGACAGAACCCGAAGCAAGTTTTGTGCCCGTGCAATTCCAGGCCACCGAGTGCACCTTTCGCATAGGAAGCAAATTATTCAGCTCAGAATTGAAATACAGATAAAGATGCAGGGCTTTTTTCGCAGAAATCGAACAACAACTAAAGAAGTTTAATCTTGCACACATTTAGCATCGAGAAGGAAGAGACAAAATGACAGTACCTTCTTTTTATGTCCCGAATACTCTCTACTATGAAGATTCTTGAACGGGATTTTATCCTCCATCCTCGAACTGTATCTGTAAAACCCAAGCAACGAATCTGGCGCACTTTACTACGCACAAAAATTCCCAAAAGATTGTAATATTGCAGCAGACACACAGAGTAGAGAACTGATACGCTACAGCTGCAAACAGAAGAGAAGCCTAGTAGATCGTTGTTTTTCCTTTTCGGTAATTAGTAGATCGTTATTTATTTTGGCGAAAACTCGAGGACGAAAGTAAATTACACTTTTCACCCAAAAACTTTACTGTAATAATATTTAATTCAAAATTTATTAAAATATTATAATTGAGTTGACTAATAATATATTTTTTTTTTTAATACAGGGTAAGGGCTTAACGCCTCCAAAGAACCAAAAACGACAGTAAAGCTATACTACAACTGGTCTGATAACGAATATCTTGAATGCCCATGAAGTCAGCTTGCAAAAGAGGACTTGGAGCTGGAGGCACCAAATGGAACACTTGGAGACCCTTTTTCTCCCTCACAGCTAAATTTGCAAGCCAATCAACACATGCATTAGATTCCCGGTAGGAGTGCACAAACTTTATATCCCAGCTTTGGTTTCTCTATGCTTTGATACGAGATACCATACGACCTTCACTATCCTGGTAATCTGCAGAGTTGAGAATTGTTATAACTGAAGTAGAGTCACTTTCAATTATTAAGTTGGGGATACCCAAACTCCATGCCAACTCTATCCCCATCAAGACGCCCAGTAACTCAGCTTGGAAAGCAGTACAGATCCCTATGCTATAAGCAACGCCCCTAACCCAGCAACCATTGTGATTTCTAATTACACCTCTGCATCCGGCATATGCTGGGTTTCTTTTTGCTGCCCCATCGGTATTTAAATTTAAATCAACCAGCTGGTGGAGGAAGCCACTGAATTAGTAACTGCTTCTGAAGAGGTTGAGCATAGGTTCTGTTGTCATTTCCAACTGCATTTTCAATGTCAGCCACGTATTGGAGAATGGCTTGAATTTGGTTTGGAGGTCTTTTAAAATGCGGATCTTGAACTTGAGAGTTACGCCACTTCCAGATCATGGATACAGTTACAAAAAGGATACTTCGCCAATTTTCTGCTGGAGAAAAATTCATACCGCTAGTTATGTTAATAATAGGCCAGTCATGAAGATTGGCACTAAAGAATTCTGCTGATTTATCACTTCGAACAAGATCACCCCATATGGTAGTATTTACAGCACAATCCCTCAAGGTATGAAGAATTGATTCTTCAGCTTGGTGACAAAGAGGGCATGATGTGTCATTATTGTGCCATTTCCCGGAGTAGCTTTTAGTAAGTAATCTGCCATGAAGAAGCTTCCAAATTAAACACTTTATAGATCACGACCACACCAAATTCCAAGGGTGAATGTGATGGCTTGCACTCTCCTCAGCTAAATATTTATAGCCTTCACGAATAGAATAATTGCCTCTTTTCGTACCTATCCACTTAATCATGTCTTCTCCATCGTAACTAGAAGGAGGAAGAGTGGCTTGAAGAATCAAATAATTTTGCTCATTTAGGTATGGAGCTGCTGGCAATTGGTTTACGTGGAGGGGCCAAAATAGGCTCGTCTTGAGCGTGTCTTTAAAAGACTGGACCGTGCATGTGCTAACCAACAGTAGCGACTAGCTTTTGATGAGGCATGGGTCCAAGTCTTGCCTCGCATACACTCTGATCACAATCCAATCATTGTTTGTCTAGTGAATAACCAAATGTCTTCAAATGCAATTAGACCATTCAGATTTCTGGCAGCTTGGCAATACCATCATCTTTTCCTGGATTTTTAAAACATAATTGGAGTCAAGAACAAAGTTTAGATGTCAACTCTATAAGATCTTGCTGAGCTTTACAGGTTTGGAATCATTTTGTTTTTGGGAACATTCGCAGAAAAAAGGAGAGGTTGCTTGCTCGACTTACTGGCATTCAGAGGAAACTGGATCAAACCTACATTCCATATCTGGCGAAATTGAAGTCTGATTGAGAACTGAATTAGATCAGATTCTAGAACAGGAGGAGTTTCTATGGTTTCAAAAATCTAGAGCTAAATGGATCACTGATGCAGACCGAAACACTAAATACTATCATACAAAAACCATTATTCGGAGAACACATAATGCCATCAAGGCTTTGCTAAATGATGCTGGGGCTTGGGCGAAGCATGAGGAAGAACTCCAACAATTAGCCCGTGATTTCTTTCTTAATTTATTTACTGAAGATTGTGCTACAAGGCCGTGGTTTCGTACCACTTCAGGTTGGCCTCAAGTGTCCTCCACCTCCCTCTCCAATTTAGAAAGAGATCTTACTTAGTCAGAAATCAAAGAAGCAATTTTCCATTTAGGTACTTTCAAAGCACCTGGCAAAGATGGATTTATAGCATTTTTCTTTCAACAAAACTGGGAGACAGTTGGCCCTCTGGTGTGTCAAACAATTCATCAATTTTGGCTTTATCCATCAACCATCACCAGATACAATGGTACTTTGATTGTCTTAATTCCAAAACTTCAACATCCCGTCAGAATTCAGCAGTTTAGGCCGATATCTCTTCGTACTGTTATCCTCAAAGGCCTTTCGAAGCTTATAGTGGGCAGATTGAAACCTTTACTAGATGGACTGATATCCCCTTACTAGGCCAGTTTCATTTCAGGCAGGCAAATTCATGATAATATCATTTTTGCTCAGGAAATAATCTACTCAATGCACAAAATGCAAGGCAAAAGGCCTTTATGTATATCAAAATAGATTTGGAGAAAGCTTATGACTGACTCAACTGGAACTTTATTAAATTGGTTCTAGAAGAAATTGGCTTTTCGGGGCACTTGATTACCATTATCATGCTGGTAATATCTTCTCCCTCTTATAGTATACTTTGGAATGGAGCAAAGACTGAGGCTTTTAATCCTAGCCGAGTTATCAGACAAGGGGATCTCTTAGCCCATTACATTTTGTATTGTGCATGGAAAACCTCACCCATATGATCATGGATGCAGTTACTCAGAATATTTGGGAACCTTTTAGGATTGGCAGGAGGGGACCTCAAAATATCTCTTAGCCCCTTACATCTTTGTATTGTGCATGGAAAACCTCACCCATATGATCATGGATGCAGTTACTCAGAATATTTGGAAACCTTTTAGGATTGGCAGGAGGGGACCTCAAAATATCACACCTTTTATTTGCTGATGATCTTCTTCTTTTTGCAGAGGCAGATCTTTCCCAGACGGCAAGTGGGTTGAATTGGCTAAATGCTTTCTGTCAAATGTCAGGCCACAAAGTTAACGCAGCCAAAACCTGCATTTATTTCTCAAAAAATATCAATGAGGCTACAGCTCAACAAATAGTTGATTATTGTGGCTTTAAGAGAGTTCAGAATATGGGTCGCTACTTAGGTGCTCGTATGCAGCATGGAAGGTCGCTACTTAGACTTTCATATATCACGAGACACGTAGAAATCATTATGTATGATCCAATTTTATAAGATTTTAAAAAACTTGTAAGAGATTTGCAATTCAACCTTTCAAACATGTCGCCATACACAATTATTATTAAAATAATAAAAATTACAAATAATGATATCTATGTCTTCGAAGTATTTCCATTGCCTTGATGATGCAACGCAACATACCAAAAGTAGGGGTGAAGCTTAACTAACTCATAAATCGCCGGTGAATAAAGAGATATATATAGTATTACAGACTCATAAAGAAACGAGCAATGATATATTATATATAAATTATACATATTATTATATTTTTATTCATCTTTTTCTCTCATCTTAAAAATTTTGTTATTGCATGCATGAGGCGTGCAAGTGACGTTATGCCAAACAAAATACACTAAATTCAATGAATTTGAATCCCCAAATGCGAAGCTAAAAAAAAAGTAAGTGGGAGATAAATATAAAATTAAGAAAAAAAATTACTAAAAGAGAAAAGTTTGACCCACATAATAATTTATAAAAAAATAAAAAAATACTAAAATTATAGGATTCTAATCAAAATTCAATTTGTTTTAAGTATTGTTAGACAATAACTTTTGAAGAAAATCGTAGAGTATATCGAATAATACCACGCCCAATTCAATGCTGTATAAAACTAAACTTGATCGGATGTGATTAATAAATGAATTATAGCAATTAGTATATATACTTGGTGAGGTTTACATGATAAATTTTTGGTGTGGCTTAGATTAGTTTCCACAAAAATAATAAAATTTTATATCAAGCAGAATTATGATTAATAATCATAATTAATTAATACTTTTTATTTTGTTATGATAATAACATGAAAGTTTAAACTTTTGATATTTTATATAAAAAGATAAATCATATTCTTTTTGCATCTTCTTGCTCTAATAATATTATTAACTCTAAAATGACTTATGAATAAATTTTGATAGAATATGTCATTATCAAATGTAATGAGTAATAATAATAATGCAAAACATATCATAACTAAACACATTATATAATACTAACTTTGTAAATCCTCATTATTAGTGACCTTTATCAATAAATTGCTAATTGTTAATAATAAACTTTCGTACGTGTTGATATCACCCAAAAAACAAAAGACTTTTGAAAGTGTGTGTTAGGTTAATATGCATGAGGTTAGTGTCAAAGTTACACTAAACCTTGATTTTTTTTGTCCAATTGAGGAGATAGGAGATGTTTTATGATAATTGCTTTGCACTTTTAGTTTTATATAAAATTTTTAATAAAATTTAAATTATTAATTTATTTAATTTTATAAATCAAAGTATAAGGCCCATTTTAATATAAGCATTTCGTATAAAATTTATCATTAGAAAAGCTTTTCAATTTAAGTTGTGTAAGGAACTTTTATACTAATTTTTAATGTGGACTGGACAATGAGCAATAATGAAGTGATATAGTAATGTAAACTAAAAATAATTGAGAAGACACTACACCATCTTCCTGTTTGGACTATTTTTTTACGGAAGACTCTGAAATTTAAAAAAAAAAAATAAAGATAAAAATTAGTACCAGACTACTAAAAATATAAGTAATTTTTTATTTTATTTTGATAAAAAAGTTTGGATTTAAAATTACTAGGTTAAAATATAAACCATTCCTTACATTTTTTTTGTTGTAATTAAATTTTTAATTATAATAACACATTCAATCATTAACGAAACTTTTTACTTATTTTTATTTATTATTTCTAATAATTAAAAATAAAAAACTACATCTTCGTTTTTGTTGAAGAAGAAGAATATCGCTTGAAGCACCTAGAATTCCTTTCATATAGTAAAAAAATTTGCATCTTTTGAGATTATTTGTTCAATTCTCTGAAGTTACTTACGTAGCTCGCATGGCTCCTGGAACAGTAGAGGTTTTGATCCAAAAATAAGCAATTTTTGTGTCACCAACGAAACTTTAGTATTATACATCCTCGAAGCTAGTAGGAGTGACGCCATATAGCCACCTGATTTCTTTGCTGAGGTAAAACCCTCGTCAACATTACGAATCTACACACATATCAAAAACTATACGACAAGAAAAAAATAATTTTAATGGCAAAGATTGAGGGCAGTTTCAGGCAGCAATTCTTCTTCCTCAATGAAGTAGACGAGGCAATTATTTTAATTTTTATTTATTAAAAAATAAAAAAAATAAATAAGTAAAATGTTTCGTTAAAAATTAGATTTTAAATTTAACAAAATCAGTCAATAATTAATATCAAAAATATAAATAAATTAATTATTATAATAAAAATATAAAAAATTTATCGCAGCAAAGTAAAAGTGTTATATTTTAGTCAAATTATTAAATTATTACAATTTTAATTTTATAAATTGTGTTTTATGTTACGAACATAGAAAGAGAAAAGCAATCCACCGACGCTAAATTAGAGGGACAGGACGTCTGCTTGGGACCCATTGGAGAGCCTCAAAGGCTCACTCACACACCAAACCCAAGACGCTATCGCGCGGTGGTTTGGGATCTAAATCGGCGCAGACATGTCATCGTCCGGCGGCGGCGGCGGTAGGTACATGGCTTTCTCACCGTCACCGTCAGCTCCTCACTCCCCTCATCTCCCTGGTCTTCGCTCTGCTGTTTCCACTGCTCTCGTCGAAAAAGAGAAGTATACTCTCACTCCCAAATCTTTTGATATTCTTGTTTCTTCAATTTCTTTCTTGTAGGATCTAGATTATGTTCTCTGTGTCTTTCATTTCCTTCTTTTCTTTTTAGATCTTTCAATCGGAAGTTTGAGTTATTGGATTTTTTTCTTGTCCATATTTGAATTGTTAGTTTCTGTGAATCTAATTTTGATCCTTGTGTTCTTGTGCAGCTGGCCATGTGATTTAACTACTTTGAAATGAGTTTGCCATAGATCATTTTGATAACTAAAAGCAGGATGGACTATACTGTTTTTAATAATTGCTTTGTTTCCAACTGTTTGAATTCCATGCTTTCTTGTTACTTACTAAATAATAGATTTTCATAACATGATCTGGTTGTGATGTTGATTGCCCCTTCTTGTAGTCCAATTCTCACATCTACATCAATATACTGAATGGCCGTCTTTTGCATGTAATAAAGTGTGCAGATTATGTTTCAGTCGACTGATCACGGGGTGTTTTTACCAGCCTGGTTTTCATGGAAAATGAGTTGTTATTGTTATTATATTGTGTGTGCGTGTGTATAGTGTGTGTGTCTGTGTGTATATAAATATACTGAGAGATCAATTACGGATAACTGTTTAAGTTAAGTTGTATCTCTACGTACATGACTTTGTTTCTATTTTTCATCAATTATATGTAAAACCACCTTGCTTTTGCTGTTACAATTTCGTCTACAATGATACCATTTTTTTGAATCCATATTCTACTAAACAAATGAAAATGAATCCTCAAGAATTTTATCATATGCACACCTGCTTTTAGGATTAATTAAATGGGGAAAATTTTCTCACTTCTCCTTGCATGATTTATTCTCTTTTTATTCCCAGATATCTATCTGAGTTAATAGCAGAACGTCACAAGCTTAGTCCCTTCATGACGGTGCTTCCACATGGCTATCGGTTGTTAAACCAAGGTTAGTTCCATAGTTCTATTGCTTAATGTAATTGCATATAGTTACAAATGATGGTGAGAATGAGCTTTAAGTCAATTCCATTCTCCTTTCCCTGCTTAAAACTATGTCATTGTACCAAAATAAGTTGTCTGTATCTTGCACTTGAGTTGTCTTGGCACACGCATGCATGATGCATCTGTGTGAGAGTGAAAGTACTGAAGTTGCCGAACCAGTCTCCTATTTACTTTTGGCTGTTTGCATATTTTAATCATGGCTAAAGAGTTCAATCATACTATTCCATCAAGTTATGCAGGGCTTGACTCCTAAGCATGCAGCACACATCAAAACTTGGATCTTGCCATTAAAACATTTGGGTTCACGATTTCACATTGTAGAAATCGAAGAAGCTAGTTCTCTGGAACTGTTTCACGACTTCTAAATCACACAACAAATGATCTCTTGATGGTTTAAGGCTCAAATTATTGTGGAGCATGTTGATTGAATTGAATGGACTTTTGTAGCCTCTAAGGAGAACATTGCACAAATAATGTATTTTTCTTAACTTTTAGTAATTGATTTAAGTATTTGTCCTACATAATTAATTTAATTACTTAAAAGTAATCCTGAAATGTGTTTTATAGACTCATATTATAATGTAAATATATTGTTTAAGTGAGTGATGTTTAAGTGAATGAGTTCCTTACTTTTATGCTTGTAAGTTTTATTATAATTGTGAAAATGAAAATGATACTTCTAATTGTATGGTTTCACTCCTTATAATTTTTTGTTAATACACGCTTTGATGAATGACGAGAAAACTTTTTATGATCAAATAAATAATTTTTTTTTTTTATAGACAATGTCAATGGATATTTCTACTTGATGCATGCTTTAATAGTTTTATGGTTATTAATATGATTTCTATTCATTTTTAGTCATGAATGGTGTCAAAAAATATTCATTATTGAATTTGTTGATTATGATCCATGAAGCATACAAGTATAGGCTTTTTTAAAGTTATTCTTGAGATTAGCTCCTTTGCAGTGTCATAAGATGGGAAGCATTCTAAGTTTTCTGTTACACTACAAAATTATTTCGAGTTATGTAGGGCAGCAAGGGCCAAACAATTTGGTCTAAAAATAAACAGTTAATTTTAGCTTAGTTACAGGATATTTGAAGAAGTAATCTTCTTTTTATTTATTTATGAAATCTGCAAGTATGCAGTCTGCTTAAGATTACGGTGATAATAGAAAAGGTTGAAGATTCATATTTCGCTGGATCTGGTAGAAAAATATACTGATCATTGAGTTTTTTTAAAAAGTTAATAGATGTGTATATATGCATATTTATATGTTTATTTTTGCATTTGTTGATACACTCAATTAAGTTTGTTGAGCTCAGGGTAATATGGAAGGATGTGGCTGCTAGAGGATTGAAAGAGAGCACAGTGTTACATAGGAAATAGTGGTGTAAATGAGTTCATGCAGAGGATTTTTATCCTATGGTTTGTGCAGCCATCCCTTATTTTGTGTAAGGGAAATGTGACTAACATATGAATATGGATGGTTTTAATGGAAATGATGGACAGTTTTTATGCAGTGAAACTAACTTCTTATTTTCTCACTTACATTAACCGCTTCTTTTATGTGTGTTTGAGAGAGAGGGGGTGGAATTGGAGTCAGACGGAACTTTAGCTGTTAGAGATAGGCGCATCAGCTTGCCTCCATATCAGTACACAAAAATGAAAGTTGATAATGTTGGGGAGGGGTTTCCATTGTCAGCAGTTGGCCTTGTAGATTTAGTTTGCCTTGGAGCTAGAATGTACGTTGATTTCCTGAACTGAACTGGATGTGTAGGATTCTATGCATGTTTCAATTAAATCCTCAAATTATTCATGGTATGACTATGAACTGCTCTACATTCAAAAGCAGAGGTTAGGAAAATTTATTGGAGAAACCAATAGGTAAATTGTTTTGGATGCATTTTGAAGGATGATAATGATTAGAAGTAATGAAGGTTCTTAAAGATTATGACAAGCCTTCTTATTAATCTTATAACAAATAACCCTCCTACACTGCTGTTGCATGTGTGGTATTGATATTGGGGAATTAATTTTGGAAGAATTGGTTTTAAAAGGATTATTTATGTTTTGGGACTTTAAGAAATCTGATTTTACAAGCATCAAGTTTGTTTGGATAGTGTTAATAAAATCACCGCTTTGAGTGTGAAATTATGAAGGTGGAATTTTTTTAATCCATTGTTTGAAAAATTAATTTATGGGTATCTATTTTGCTTGCATGGGCATTCCATGATCGATTTGACTGCAACAAAAGATGGTGTAAATAAGTTACTTAAAAATTGATTATGGGCCACTTCTACAGGATAAATTTTGTCCAGAATCAGTTAACCAAAGAAATTTTGTTAATATCTATTTTGGGGCACCAAAAGTGATTTAGGTCCCCTCAAAATAAATCCCAAACCTTCTCTAAGTAGGATCAGATGGTTATTATATGCTTTTTTAACTGACAATTGGGGAATTAATTTAAATCTCTCCTTCATGTTATTTGGGTAAAGGATTTGTTTCTTGAGTTGTTATATCAGTCCTTGGGGACTTGGCTAATTTAGATGCTGACTGGAAAAGCCTTCTCTAAGTGGGATCAGACAGTTATTATGTGCTTTTTTTAATTGACAATTAGGGAATTCTTTTAAATCTCTCCTTTGTGTTATTTGAGTAAAGGATTTGTTTCTTGAGTTTTTATATCTGTTCTTGAGAACTTGGCTAATTTAGGTGCTGGTTGAAAAATGGGAGCTCAATCCTGTACGTTTCAGTGGGTTTAGTGTGCCTGTTTAGGTTCTGGGATTCTTTTGGTGGCAGTAGTTGTTTAACTTTTTTTTCCCTCTGAGAAAGCAGCAAAATGAGAAGTTTACCGATTGTATGTGACGTTGCTTCATGTTGTACTGTTGGTGACTGGTGACAAGATATTTGTTGAAGTTCTTCACATGTCATGCAATTTTCTGGGAGATGTTTTAATTATGGATTCATGTTAGTTTTGTAAGAAGCACATGTTTCTATGTTTCACTAACCTAATATTTGATTTTTGAATAGGGTCCATCTATGTTAGTGTTTGTTAGTTTTCTTACATTTTTTTTTAACATAGAGCAGGATGGCACTTAACTGCATGTTTTTTCTTCTATCCCAGCGTACATTCATTCAAAGCTGAAATATATCTCATAGGGAAGCATTACTTGTTTACTGACTCAGCAAACATCCCTGTTGTCTATCGATTATGTGGTGACTGCTAACTTGTTAACAAATGCTGACTGGTACATCTTATTCTTGAAAATTGACATTTGTGGAGCAGAAATTTTGCGTGTAACCACACTGTTGGGGAATGCATCAGTTTTAGGTCAAAGTGGGCTTGAACATGCTAGCCCCCTGGCTTCTGGAGGAATATTTTCAAATGGAGGTGCCGATGTGAACAGATGGGCATCACGATTTCAATCAGAAGTACGGATACTAACCATTAACATAACTTCTTTTCCATCTAATTCTGTATTTTAGAAGCATTTCTGACAAAATTTTTACTCTCGATTCTAACTCAACATTTGTTCGAGTGCTTGTAGTTTTAAATGTTGTTTGTGACAGGTAGTGCAAAGCTAACACCATCAAGCTCTGACAATTAAGTTATAGCTTAGCTTCTGTTGCCAGGATCCTGCTAATGGTTTTACTTTTCTGCTACCTCCTTTTAGTGTTAAGTTAAGATCACTATGATGTCAACCTTTGACAAGACCTGCTAGCTATTCCTGCAAAATGACAGGCGTGAACACATGGTGTCAGCTGTTAATTTGTATATATTGACATGTGAATTTTCATTTTGTTGTGGACGAATGCTGACACTAGCTACTTGAAGTGTTCACTTCGACTTTTTTACTAGGAAACTGTTGCTGTTTAATATTTGAAGTGTCAAGGAAGTAACTTAGATTGCCGAAATTGATTGTAGATTGCCCAATGTTGGCATGATTTGTGTTCAGTAGAAGTTCTTAAGCACATTTAACATTATTTTAGAAGAGACTATCCTGTTCTTCCATAAATGAAAAAGTCTGTGCATATTATGTGCATTTTTGTCCTTATAACCATTGAGATTGACTTTGACATTTGTGCTTATATTTGTCTGTATTTTCAACAATTTCGGAGCAGCATCATATTAAGTATTTAACTTTTTGGGTATCTCTTTGCCGTCTCTGATTCAGTAGTGAATTTCATTTTTTTTATCATTTGCAAACCATATGTTAGAGCGCTCTTTATGTTATTGTTCTGTTTAGCATTGGAATTATAATATGCAGATACCAGGCTTGTTACAGCCCTCGTCAGCACAGAATTGGCTGAACTCACAAGGTAGCTCATCTGGTCTCATTGTTAAAAGGACAATCAGAGTGGATATACCCGTGGACAAGTATCCTAATGTATGGATGAACATCTCTGATAATATTACTAAAATTATCTTCATTGTGCTATCTAATATTTTGACTTACTGTATTGTAGTATAATTTTGTTGGTCGCCTTCTGGGCCCTAGAGGGAACTCTCTAAAGCGTGTGGAGGCAACTACTGAGTGTCGTGTCTTGATCAGGGGCCGTGGTAGCATTAAGGATCCTGCTAGGGTAAGAATAAAGTCTCTCATTGGATGTAATAAAATTGACATGATCAATCAGTGAGGCAATTGTTCCTAAAGAAAAAATATTGTACTGTAATGTTGAATTCTGCTGCGTAGATATTTATTATGATTTTCATTTGTATCCTATCAAAAGTAATGTGTTTCCCGAAACATGTGATGATGGACCTATTTATCTTATCCTGAGATTGCATGTCAATTTGAGTCTTATTAATTACGTTTTGTAGGAGGAGTTGATGAGAGGTAAACCTGGGTATGAACATCTGAATGAACCTCTTCATATTCTAGTTGAGGCGGAATTGCCTGTTGAAATAGTAGATGCTCGCCTGATGCAGGCACATGAAATACTTGAAGATTTACTTAAGCCTGTGGTACGTTCCCTCAAGATCACTGTAGTTCACACTTTTTCTGCGTATAATTTTTGTGGTTTAACTAATTGAAATTTTGTTTTTAGGATGAATCTCAGGATTTCTACAAGAAGCAGCAACTTCGGGAATTGGCAATGCTCAATGGCACTCTTCGTGAGGAGGGTTCTCCTATGTCAGGGTCTGTTTCACCCTTCCACAATAGCCTTGGTATGAAGAGGGCCAAGACCAGGGGGTAATGTATTCCTGAACATGAGAGGGCTTTTGGAGCTTGTATTAATTTCTGCGAGTAAACAGCACTTCCCACGCCACGGTGTTGCTGTGTCAGCCAATGCCCCAAACTGCCGTCGGGGCACTGGCACCATAGTGCCAGTTCTAACTTGTTTCTATGTGCAGTGTGTTTATATTTTGTTTGGGGGAGGGTTTAAAGATGGTAGCACGTAGTAAAGGTCTACTTGATTTTGGGGGATTTGCATTTTTCCGTGGCTTAGTCAGTTTGGTCGGGTCTCTTACCAAGTCTGTTTAAATTATGGGTTATTTTGTAGCTTGCGATGATAGTTTTGCTATGATGTAGTTACTTGTGAGGAAGATGGTGTATGGTTTGTCCCCAAATTGTGAGGCAGATTATGATTCTACCCTAATGCGTGATGTTGGGTGACATGTTTTGTAATATTAAGTGTAAATTTTAGATTTGTGAAATGCATTCTTTATTTATCGTGAACATGTTTTTCCCAGTTCTCTTTGCTTATCGATCGATTTGTTTGTACTGAGACAACAACGTAGTAGTTATGGTCGTGAAATGTGGTAATTTTGTCGTGAAATGGATACAGAATGTTTGCTTCAAATGAGGGGGTTTTCATTTTGGTTAAAAAGGAAAGAAATTTTAAATAAAAAATAATATATTATTATATGCTTTTGAAAGAAAATAATTATTAGATTATTAAAATAAAGATAATTTTAAAATTAATAAAAATAATTATAAATGGTTTGGATATTACAATCCAAAGGTTATAATGAACTTTTTTTAATTCTTTTAATTTTTTAAGAAGAGGTAAAAATAAGAGAGACTTTAGGATTTTTTTTGTCTTTTAAAAAAATTATAGATATTAATTAAAATTCTTCTCTTTTTCTTTCTTTTTTTTTATTTTTCTTCAACTAAATATTAAGTTAATTAAATGCTGAAAAGTTCAAAGTCGGCATTTTTAAGGTGATACTGTTAAATATATATTTTTATATTTATATACTTTTTATAAAATATTATTTAAGACTGATTTTAAATGATATAAAATTTTATATCTAATTTAAGACTAAATTAAATTTTGTACAAAATATTTAGATATAAGTATTTTAAATGTAATATTATTGTTTTCAAGGCTATGGGTCGGAAGGCTATTGAAAGAGTGCTGATACTAATACAACATAATTTTGTAATCTTTCTTCATAAATGTTCATATTTTCACTTTTTCTATTTTTCTTTCTAAAATCTTTACTTTCGTACTATTAAACTTTTTCCATGTTGAAAGTGGCGTATGGTTCAATTTTACGTCACGTCGGCAAGACTTAGCAACTGCTCCGTCAAACCAGTGCCACTCTTCTGCCTAACTGCGTGCGATGACTCTTTGTTTTTCATCTTTTCCTTCCGCCAGCTTAGTCTCCAATCTTTCAGATAATTTTTATTTCAAATCCCAAAACACAAGTACTAATTTGATTTAAAAGATCTAAAAAATCATAAATAATTTTTGAAAAATATGTTTTGATGTATCAAAATAAATATGTTTTGATGTATCAAAACAAATATGTTTTAAAATAATAGAATCATGAGTTATCCTGACATAAAATTTATGTTTATAACATAATAATTAGATTCGATTAAATTAAATTATAATATTTTATAAATTAAATATTATTAAATAAAATTTTGTAAATTTTATGATAAAGTTATTGATTATAACAATTCAATAATTTAATTTGTTTGTGAGACTATACCTTTACATTTGAATTACCCCTTGCCTTACATACTTCTAAGGGTCATGATATCCTTGGTAGCTAAATAAGTACACTTTCCCTGCATACGTATATAAAACTTTACTGCTTAGGCTGTCATTACTTATTATTGATCACGACCACATCGCAAACGCAGACTTTATCTTCCTGACTCCATAGGTCAATCCTGTAAAATTATGTAAGGTGTTCAAATCAAGCAAAAGCATTATCACACCACTGCTATTAGTATCAATTTGTTATAGCCAAGCTCGAATCCAACAATCGGATTCGTCCTCATTGGCTCATCCCCTTTGGCAATCGAAATACGAACGCAGCTTTTCTGCTATATAATGTGTTTGCCCAGCCACTATAGACTTGAATACAACGTAGTGATGGTAAGAAAAGGAAGTGCGAGAAAACATTGAAGAAGCCAACAAGTTTGACTTGGTAACATTCAAAAGGTAGGCTTGGGATATCTATAAATGGCATTGCGTTCTATACTGTAGAGTATTTACACAGAGAACCGCAGGATGACGATTTCATTAAAAAATAATAATATATAGCAACATGTACTTTATTGCAAGTAAAAACCAAAGAAGTTGCATGGGAAGAAACGCTTTGTACCAGCTATTAGCAAGAGAGATAGCCAGAGCCCAAATATTTTGACGAAACGTTCATGCCTCTTCATTGTCCTCATCCTCATCCTCAATTTCGTCTATTCCAACCCAACGGGTAAATGCAAAAAGAAACTCCTTAAAGTTCACCATTCCATTTTTGTCCCAATCCATCTCTTCTGCAGTATTTCATAAAGAACGGGAAATAATTAATAACAAGTAACAGATACTACTTACGAGGGAAAAAAGAGAACAATGACGATATCATTTATTAGTTGCTACACCGTAGAAGTCATTGAACTTGAGCCATACAGTGAGAATGTGAAACGAAGATATGTTTTATGTCTCAACATGTCCACTCTTCACTGCACGACAAACAAACCATATTCTGACAATGGACAATTCTAGACTTCATGGCGAATACTAAGTGATTGGCCTCTCGACCTGGTTCACAAATATGAAATATCTATACTATTACAATGCCAGAACCCGAAGTTTGGTGTCTTGGTCAGTTGGCGTCTCCTCACAATACAATACATGCCTAGGGAATCAACGACAATGGATAGTTATAAGATATTTTTAACTTCTTATTCTCTTTAATTTAAAAGAAGATAAGCAAAGAGTGCATTGACACACATGTAGTGCGTGTGTGTCAAGGCACTAGCCCAAACTGTGCTCAATGAACCCTTCAAATTTTTAGAAGCAGAAACATATAACAGATACACAGCAAACACCCTGCATCAGAAACGTTACAAGGTGCTAACCCAGGAATTTAGAAATGTGACAGCATATTCCACAGAATATTAAAATATGATGCATGATGCTTACATGAGTATGTGTTCATGATGCAGACTTGGATACCTGCCTGAGTGTGTAATGTGTATATGCGTGAATTTATGCACAATATATACAGAGGGAATGAGAGGGACAACTGACCAAATCTCTTCATGGCTATTCTTCCAGAAGAACGCTCCCCTGATGTAGTTTCATTTATAGCTTTGACCATCTCAGTTTTGCTGACATAACCATCCTTATTCTTGTCCAAGAACACAAACGTATCAACCAAAGTTTCAAATGTGGCCTCCAGATTTGGCATCCCAATTCGTGATTTCTAGAGAAGTCATGAATACAATTTGAAAATGTAGAAAAACATGGAATTTCATTGCTTATGATTATCAAATGAAACAGGAAGGCAAGTATAGATCCATTTATTTGCCTGCTATTTTAACTTGCTTAATAAGTCTAAGCTCATAAAGGCAATACCTAGCAAAAAATTATGGTTTAATTACTCTGTTGGTCCTTATAGTTTACCTTGAATTCAAATTGGTCTCTACACTTCAAAGTTTGTAACCAGATCCTCATAGTTTAAAATCCCCTCTAACTGGGTCCTTACTGTAACTGATTCGCCTCTTCTGCTGCTATTTCAACTCTAACCTTCGCCACCAGTACTCCAATACTTGCAATGATTTGATAATAAAAGTTGCTTATCATAAATCCTAACATTTAGCAAAGCCAGGCATGCAATTTCGGGCTAAATTAGACACGTCTGAATAGGTGATTGCACGTGATGCATTTGGAGGAAAAAATACTCAGATGCACGCCACTGCCACCGACAATGCAGCATGTAGTCATGTTTTCATGTCTCTTTCTATGCCACATAGGATGCATATTTGCTGCATCAGAACTGTACAAATGGAGTTGTTACCACTAGTTTCGGCAGGAACCCAATTAGAAATTTTTTTTGTGAAGACCAGATTACAAGCTTTTGAAGTGCAGGGACTAGGGACCAATATGCATCCAAGGTGAAACCATAGGGACCAACAAAGTGATAACCAAAAATTATTGTTAACGCTAAAACATGAAATTAAATTTTCTAGTATCTATTCCAGCTGGTGAATGTCAATACTAAGAACATCAAGGCTGTCATGAATAAATACAGAAACTAAAAGCAAGGTAATACCAAAAAATTTTGCCAGAACAAATATAGCATCTGTTCATTATGTCCCAACCTCTTTTAAATTGAACAAATGATTGGCTACATAAACAACTAGCACAGAGAGGAATTTATGTTCAGTTTACTGAAATTATATGTATAATTACTAAAAATCAACTCAAACATCAGACGGGGCAGACAATATGCAAAATGTTCTTTAGAGAGCAGATATAACTAGTCTACTTGCCACACATTCTTTATGGGAAAGAAAAATTATAAACAAATAATTTGTTGTGGATACAGCATGAAGGGAAGCCGGTTCATCCTTTAGGAGGTAGACAAGGCAGAGAAGTACAATAAACTCATTGAACTCCATCCCCATATCATCATTTATATCACATGCTTCAAAAAGGTCATTGATCTCCTCTTCAGTAAAAGAAATTTCCAGATTTTGGAAGCATTTTTTCAGTTCTTCTTGATCTATTGCCCCATTAGAATCCTCATCTACAGTAAAATCCATAAACACACATCTCTTAGAATTTATAAGAATACATATAAGTATGTCTCTCTGTGTGTGCATGAATTAGTGACACAGCTTGGGCAAATGACTATTTGCAGCACGGCCAAAGCCTAAGAATAAGGTAATAAATAGCAGTACCAAACAGAAAAACAACTTAACAAGCACTAGTTAAGATTTTGGATAGGCCCACTGTAGTCCAAAACAAATTGCAACTTCCAAACACATGATCAGCGACTGTCTGTCATTGACATCAAAGAATTTGAGAAGACAGTAAGCTTCCATCTGCTTTTACTTAAACATGACATTGTCCCATCTACTTTCAGGCCCATAGATTATAATTGTAACGTATTCCTTCTGCTAGAATAAATTCTCTGCTGCTATATTAAACCAGAAGACCAACTTAATAAAAGCATATGTTTGAAGTTGAAATTGAAACCTACCAAATTGCTCAAATATAGCTTTGCATTTTCTTAAGTTCTCATCAATTTTGGGGAATTTCAAGATTATAGTGTTGAATGATTTCATGGAACTTCCCTGCAATCCTCTCCGCTGCATTGCTTCTACCATTTTAGCCTCAAGCTTGGTTTCTGGTATCCAAACCTTTTTTGGCGATTCATCCTTTACTAAGGCACCTCCCATTGCCAACCAACAAACGAGAATAGGATTCAGGCAGGAACCTTCTGTACCTGGACGAGCACATGAACAAAAACTCAAAAAGTAGTAAAAGGATTTTCATTCTTGTCTGGTCACTAACGAAATAATAATGCATGATCCATGAGCAAAGGAAATTTGATAATTAATATCACAAATATTGAATGAAATTATAAATTAATGAAAAAAAAGAAAGGGGTGCATACATATAAACAAATTAAGAAAAAGAATGAAAGACGTGACATTGAGAACACAAGCAGTACCGAAAAAATATAACCAGGAGTAGTAAGAAGGAGCAGGAGTTCCCCAAACTCCTCGCGTTGAAAGTTAACAGGATCAGGAGCCGCAGTAGAGAGATCAAAGACCCAAACTTGGAACCTGAAATCAGAAACAGGGGTGAGGGAAAAGCGTGGGAGGGTACCTGTCCCTGGGTGCAGTGCTGGAGAGTGCAGAAGGTGGTCGTAGAGAAAAGAGCAGTGAGATAGACAGATCATAGATAGAATGAATGACAGAATTGCCAAAGTTAGGAAAGTGAGGCTTGGTTCTCGATGTTAACTGATTCTTGAGCCGGGCCTTCCTGTGTGTCAACCTATGTTTGTGCTGCACCCAACACGTATTGTCATCCCTCTCGATCCAAGCGCACCTGCCTCATGTTTACCGCTTTTGCCACTCACTCCCTCCTCTCCTCTCTTTTCCTGAGTCCTCTCCCGCTAACTGCTAACCTTTATACAACTACTTGGAGACCAGACCAGGCATTGCAGACAAAAGCTCTCCTTTTTTATTCTTTTATTATTTTTAGATTAGATTTCATAAACAAATTGAATTAAATGAGAGTTTAATAATTGGCACTCTATTTTGTTTACCATTTACGACTTAAATTTAGCACTTTTTTTTTTTTTTTTCATTTTAGTTTAGCGCTTTTATTCAGTCCCTCTTTGATTCATGTCAATTCTGAGCACGGGGATCAAATTTATTAGTCTGCCTCTTACCCGTCATTGTCGCCACTTCTTCCATAGGTGATTGGGTCATTAGCTTGATTTGAGTGAAAGCCACCACTACCATTATAACTTAAACATTTAGATATTCTTCTGTTCTCCCATTACACCCTCATATGTTTGCTTGAAGATAAATGCAATTACGTGCTTTGTTTGACCGATTAGGGTTTCGGATAAACACATCGCACCTCTACTCAACTCTATGGGGTTCTAATTAGAAGGTAAACATGAGCTAAAAAAACGCATTAGCGTAATAGTTCTTGACTAGCTTATGTTTTATACAATTACAATATTTATTTAGTGTTGTAATTTTAATTCTGATTCTAATTCGAGTATTAAATTTGAGCTAAAAAATTTCTATTCAGCTCCTTAAAAGTTGAAAAGGTTATATAAACATAAAACTTTTACCAAAAAAAAAAGCTATTTTCATGTAGTATTTCTTACATAATTTAATTTATAAGATATAATAAAATTAATGATTTAAATTTTATTAAATAAAAGTTAGGTATAATAAATAAATAAAAATTTAAAAACTTTAATTAGATCAAATGATGACCGATTAAAATTTAATTCAAAATCAAAAAGCTCATTCGACACGCAGAGCTTAACAAATTGGAAGTACGAGGACATTAGATCATTAAAAAAATTTACTCTGTTCATCAGTATTTAATGTAATTCTCATTTATACTAATCATGCGGATTCTTTTTACATGATATTATATTCTTTACAACATATAATACCATATTTCAAATTTAAAACTCTATACCTTCAAATATTAAAATCTCAAAATTTTAAATTTTTAATATTAACTTTCAAATTTTAAAACTTTAAACATACAATTTTACATTAAGCTTCTAAATTTAAAATTTAAACTATAAAATTTATAAATTTTAACCATTAAATCTCTAAATTCAAAATTTTTAATTTAAATTTAAAAATTAAAATTTTAAACTTTAAACCTAACATTTTAAATATAAAATTTCATATTTTAACATTTACAATCTATAATTTATTGTTTATTGTGAAAGGTATGCTATTGTATAGAAATTTAATATAAAAATAATCTGTATATTATTTTTTTGGGTTGAAAAAATAATATATTAAATTACAATGATACTCAGAAGTCAACATTGTAAAAGTGTTAAAGATTTTTCTCATTTCATCCTTGCACTATGACTAAAAAAATAATATATATATCTCAATCCTAAACGTGTAACGGGGAGAATTTTTCTTTAAATAAAGAATATAAAAAAGAAATAGAAGTGTAACACTTTTTTCACAGAGCACCAAATTTCACCTATTAACGCCCTCGCCAGCAGTTCTCGGTGTATATGCGCAAAAAAGTAACCACACACGCATTTGGTTCTTTTTCCCTTTAGTTGTCTGTTTCGACTCTCCGTGAAACTTCTCTCAACGCCGAACGCACAAACCCTAGACCCTTAGAGGAAGAGGTTGGTGAGATTCTCTCCACCTTCGCCATCGCCCTTCGTTTTCCTTTTGTCATCGCCGCTATATTTCGCTATTTTCCGATTTCTAATGGTTGATTTTGAAGCATTGCACTACTTTTTGAGATTTCGTTTTTCAATTATACCCGTTTCTAACCTGGATTTGTATTCGTTTTTGCTTACAAAAGCGAACTCCATTGTACGTAGTACATACTCATATATATGGGTGAAGTAGTTAGGTAGGTAGGCTAGATATATATATTAATGCGTGTTTTATACCTCTAATTATATTTGCAATCAAATTCGGACCCTAATCAGGAATTCTTTATTTTATTTAACGATGGAGATGGGTTTAGGTTAACTGGGTCTGCGAAAAGTTGAATACATAAACAAGATAAGATGTAAGGAAGGAAAGCATGAGCAAGAACCTTAGTCTTGAGACTCAACTGATAGCCGTTATATATCTCTGTTAAATTTCTATGCTGTAGAAAATATTGGAAGTGGATAGTAGACTGAATATCTGGCTGGTCATTGCTTTTAGCTCCATGCTGATCGATGTCAATATTACAATTATATGTGCTGTTCTGTTAAACTTCATGGTTGCTTAATGAATTTACTGAACTACAACGTTTATACTCAGCCACCACTTGAGCTAATTAGTGTTACCTTACAGTGAAGTTTTGCAACTTCCTTGATTTAATGGCTTCAAAACGGATCAACAAGGAATTGAAGGACCTCCAAAAAGACCCCCCTGCATCTTGCAGTGCTGGTTTGTGCTTCACTCTTTTTTTTTTTTTTTTTTTTAAATTTTGGTCTTGTGGCATTATTTTGCTTAAAATAGAATAGGTTATCATGTATATCAAATTGAAGTAGATTGTGGATGCAATGATGTAAATAATGAAGGCATTGCATATGAAGATAAATCTAGGTAAGGACAGAGTTTTTTCTTTTGCTTTGAAAGACCATAGTGGTATGCAAGAAAACTTATGTTTGTTGTATGGATATTTCACTACCAAAAATTTCTTGCCATCTATCATATAGATATGTACTGCTCCTCAGAAGATGCGTTCAATAAACCTGATGGAACTTTAGACTGCTATATTTTATAATTTTTTTCTTTTTTCAATTTTTGGTTTTTTCCATGTTCAGGCCCAGTTGCTGATGATATGTTCCATTGGCAAGCTACAATCATGGGTCCAGCAGATAGCCCATTTGCTGGAGGAGTTTTTCTTGTATCAATTCACTTCCCTCCAGATTATCCCTTTAAACCACCCAAGGTAACCCCAGGATTTGCTTTACACGAGTATAACTTCTACCTCAATATACCTATGCATGTAGTTTCTAGGCCAGCCTTGTAAATCTAAGTTTTCTTTGTATGTGGTAAAATTGATGAAAAATTCTTGGAGTTCTGAGCTGAATGATACGGTGTGATATTGTATAGCTGATTTACTGATTTCATTGTTGGATGGTTATCTTTTCATCCTTTATGATTTGGGAGCACCGATGTTGACAAATTAGGAGATAAGAGTGTCTAAAGAGCTTTGCCTTGTAGCTGAGCTACATTGATAATTTTTCCCCATCTTTTATATTCATCCTGTTGATCGGAATGAGGCATCGGCTTTTCTTAGACTATTCTTTGTTATGGGAGTGATTTGTGCAACATTATTTTTATGTTTAGGTTTCATTTCGCACAAAGGTTTTCCACCCTAACATCAATAGTAATGGTAGTATCTGCCTTGACATCCTCAAAGAGCAATGGAGCCCCGCGCTCACAATATCCAAGGTATTTTTGTTCTTTTATTTATTTTTATTGTTGCATGTCATGACTGACATGGCATTATTGCATTCTAAGTATGCTTGGTTCTATTTCTTGTACCGTTGAGTGCTATCCATTTAATGAAGCCAATGTAGAGAGAGAAGAGTTCTATCCATTTGAAGCTTTGTTTTGGAAGGGCTGGGGTATTGTTAAGAACTGGCTGTTCTTTACAGATATTAGACTTACTGATGTTGGATGGGAAAGTGTGCACCAGATAACTAAAATGATGGAAATCCTGCAGGTCCTCCTGTCCATATGCTCTCTGCTGACGGATCCCAACCCAGATGATCCTCTGGTGCCTGAGATTGCTCATACGTACAAGACTGACAGAGCCAAGTATGAGGCTACTGCACGGTCATGGACCCAGAAATATGCCATGGGCTAGGGTCGCTGGTAGACGTGCACAATGTTTGCATAATGACTACAATATTAGTAAATAAGTAGTGTCGAATTCAACTGAACCAATATGAAACTCTAGCCTGGTCTATCTATGCGAACCTTGATTTGTCCTTAATATCGCAACAGTCACAGGTATCTCATATGATATGAAGTCTATAGATTGTCTACATATTCTGTGTCTGGTTTGCACGGTTTGCATCACAGCCACGAGCGGTGATAATAACTCTTTACATTGGGATGCTTAATAAGTGTTGGCCTGGGATAGTTGCTAAGGTGACGTATCCTGGGAGCTAGTGTTGGCTGACTTTCGGTTTAGCACTGCTTTTAAATGTAGTTCTCGTCAATAATTGTTTTTACCGGCCTGTAATGTAGTTAGAGCATTACGTTACGTGCGAGTCTGCATCCTGCCAGTCTCTGCAAATAAGCTGATATAAAATGGGTGTGGTACATCCATGTTTGTATGGATGTCAATAAATTGTTATATCGGGGTAATTTTAATTGGTATAAGAAATTAAGTCGTGCTTTGCTAAGAAGAAAATGAGTCAAGCCATGTGCATGTACCATTCATTTTGTTTGAACATATTTACACAAATAGCAGCATGTCTCTATGGAAAACCCTTAAATTGATTTTAGATCAGTTCTTGAGCACGAGCAAGGTGCAAGAGGCATTTTTAACGAACATTTGTATCTTGGTTAAAAAGGCGATTGATGTTTTTTTATCGTACTTAAATTGTATAGTATTAAAAATATAAATAATCAGAGGTAGTAGGTTTTTTGTTTGTTGCAATTAATAAATCGGCTAAACACGAGTACTACAAGAGGGTGAGACCAGTGTGGTGATGTTTTGTTTATCAGCGTTTTAAAACATGGGAAATCATATGTGTGATCGGTTATAGAAGTAATTCAGTTTGACCTTCTGAAGTGCTATATCAGACAGTTGAACCGATAATAATTAGTAAGAACTTGCTAAACTTACCAAACTGATTATATTTTTGGAATCTCTATATTGATTGAACCGATAATAATTAGTAAGAATCAGTTACATTGGTAAAAATTGATGAACTGATTATGGTTTTACCGAACTCGTTGTTCCACCACAATTTTGAAAATTGTAAAAATCTTATACAATTGAAAATTTAAAGTACTTTTAATAATGAAATAAAATATTATTCATATATACAACCAAAAAAATATTATTCATATAAAAAATATATTTATGACTTATGAGGTTATGCCATTCCTCTAACCGTTTAAGTCGGGCCCAAGTGAGTAGGCACTTTCATCTACTCAGTTTACTATGGTTAGTAGATCATTGCATGTTAGTACATTATATAATTATTATACAATATATAAATAAAATTTATTTATATTAATATATTATAATAAATTTCATTAATCATCGTCTTTATTTATATATTATATAAATATTATATAATATAGTACAAATAGCATTATTCCTTGTCTTTATCATTGTCCCCTCTTTTTATAGTGCTATAGCCACTGGATTGTAGGCTTTGTGCCTAGACTTGCATCTTTTATGACCAAAAAAAAAAAATGATCATTCTGCTTCTTTAAAAGACCATTGTGTTGGAAGTTAACAGAACGGCAAGAGTACTCCGATCACGGTTTATTTTGGTTTTTTTTTTTTTTTTAGTTGTTTGGTATAAATTCACAATTAATTTAAACTGTTTTGAGATTAGAATTTTCTTTTGCCATCATTTTTTAAATATTTTTTTATTATAAGTTTTTATTTTGTCAATGTCTTTTTAATATTATTATTTTAACTAATAAAATTTTATTAAATTATATTTTAAAATTTTAATTTATTAAATTTATTAAATTTTATAAATAAAACTGTAAAATCATTAATAAAGGGCATTAATGACTTTTTTGTGAGAGGTGTAGGAGCACGTTTATTCGTGTCTTTTTAGGTAGTTCGGAATATCATCTTGGTTGCATTGAGAATAGAGTGCAGGAGCTTTGGCAGTGCAACAATGTTTCACGTCTCTGCTGAATTCAGGTGAGGAGGTGTACTGCCCTGTGAGTGTTGATTCAGAATTCTTCATTAATACATCAGCTTGATAAGTCTCGTGCAATATAGTTATTTGCACGTTTCATTGTGCAGGCGATTACGTGTAAAAATTTTCCATCATCCATTGTATTGAAGCCAGAGAGAAATGGGTGGTGTAAAATTTTTACACTATAATCATGTACAGTAATAATAGATACATAAAGTACTTATTCTTTGTATAGAAAAAAGTAATTATTCATATATTTTATGCATTTCATTACATTTTTTTAAATTTAAATTATTTTTTATCTAAATATATGATACATGTATATAATTACTATATACAATTATTATTATTATTATATCATATATGCAGTTGAAACTTATAAATAACTTTATTGGAAAATATAAATATTGATATTAAAATAATATAAATATTATATAATTTTTTTACATTCTCTTCTCATATTTTTTTATCTTTAAATTTTATTATCTCTAAAATATAAAAAATAATAAAACTCCACATTTTAGTTTTATAACTTTAATATATTCTTTTAAATATTTTTTAAAATATTATATAATATTTTAAAAATGTATAACTCTAACATATATTTTCTTTATAAAGATAACAGCACTCCTAAGATATTTACTGTGTACTGTGCTGAGGCCAAGTGCTTTGGGGATAAGCGCTGAACGGGGAGACACGGGCTATGCTATATGATCCTAAAAGTCAAAGCATTTAGTGTTTGAAGTTTTTATCTTCTTCTCGTGCGTATGTCATTACGAATAACTAAGCACGTGTACTTGTAAGATGGGTGTCACGTAACAACCGAGGAAGCAGCCCGCAGGGTCATCCACTAGTTGTAGACTCAAACCCAATCCCAATCCCAGCATCGTTTAGAACTCGCTGAGGTTGTGCCTATGACTTGACCACTCCTCAGCCTGACAGTGATTTGAAGTTAAAAATAAACCGAAATTTGAAAATAATAAAGAATTTGGTTTATCTTTGTCAAAGAAACAAGAATCAATATCATGTTGCCATTACCAAGTGTCCCAAGACAAAGAGTGGTACTGGTTATCGATTTGGACAGCGCAGCATATATAGCCGCAGCCGCGTGTATAATATCTGACTGTTGTGGGAAAAGGGGGCAGCCAAGGCAGCATAAGGAATTCGACTATTCGAGACGTAGCTAGCTTCTCTTTGTCTCATCAGATGGCTGAAATAAAAAGGCACAAGCTAACTAAGCGAGGCAATGTCTTTTCTTACACGTACAGATTTTGGTTAAATATATAATTTCTGGTTTGAGTGGTGGAGTTGTTGTCCTTTTATTTGGGCTTGGTGGTTCAGCTATCTAGAGTTAATTACTTCGGTTAATATTCATTTATTTGTACTATCTATTTAACACACAAACAATTTACGTGCCCTAATTTGTCAACATGTGATATAGAATTGAACACTTTGCTTACCTGATATAAATTTAATCGGTATTTGTATGTTTTTGCTCAAATCTTTAATTATTTCTACTGGAATTGGAACTGGAACAGGAGCAATGTCTGAGCATCAGCACGCAGTGGGGTAGAGTGGGCCAAGGGCTTTAATTTCCTTTTCACGAGAATGACAGAACCCACAGACAGGGGTAAATATGTGGATTTGTCCATCTAGTTATAGGTTGTTAGGTAAGAATGATGAATAAATTAAAGTCAACTTTGTATCCATCTAGATCTAGTTGCACATTTTGTGTACTTGGGTAACAACTATGAATTAAAGTCAATTTTAATTTTTTTAATTTTGGCATAACTTAAATCTAAAGTGTGTTCCTACTGACAGTGGACCTCCTCATTTCATTTTCTTATACTCTAGCTATAGCTCAAATGAAAATCATCCATTCCAAATAAAGAGGTAGATAGATAGAAAAGCGATGGACGTAATTATAATTGGTCATCGATGTGATTGTATTTTGTATGTGTGCATGAAAAGCACTTGTGGGTGTAACGGGGAGAGAATAGACAGAAACACAGAATGATGCATAGAATATCAGTAAGAAGCAGGAACAACTGTTACTAAAAAATAATAAATAAATGTATGTTATTTGGTGTTGCAACACCAACTTGCAAGGTGTGTTGAAAGTTTGAAACGTGGAGTGAAGTGCAAAAAGATGTAGTGTCAGCTGAGCAGAGGGAAGTGGCAGTGAGTCACGGGCTGGGGCTGCCATCCCTCTTCCCATGACCAACATCCCATTCCATTTCTTTAATAAGAGCCAAGTGGAAGAACAATGATATCTACACTAAACTAAAACCAGAAAAGGCACTTATTAGTTGTTTGTGGTTTTACTTTCAGTTTATTAGAATTTAGAGTAGGCGCATCATGGCAGAAGACATTGAGAAGCAATATGTGATGTGTGGGGACGGAATGTCCTTGATTACTACCGACACTGGTGAAGACAGAATGACAGACAACTAACTGCACAGTGTGGTAAGTATGTCTATCCTCTTCCCATTCCATTCCTCTTACATTTTACATTAACTACTTAACATACAGAAGGAAAAAAGTAAAACGCAAATAGAGAGAGATCCCTTAGTTGCCACCCAAAAGGCTCTACAGTTAAGAGTCTGCCAGTCTATCCCCATTCCTCAAACAATCTCTGTGCAGGCAGCAGCTGTACCTAAATTTTGAAAGTGACTATTAACTGCCACTCTCTCGGGCGTTGGAATTGGGCGTACCTGTAGTCTACAATTGACCCCCCCCCCTCTCTCTCTCTCCCCACAAAAATTGACTCATCAATCCATATGTCATACATCCACTGCCAAATACACCTTTAATTTCTCCCTTCCCCACCCATCTACATGCTTCTCACATCCAACTAACACTTACATTTCTCATTTTAATTTATTGGATATCTAATTCACCATATTAATTGTATGAGATTAAATATAATAGACTGTGTAAGACTTTTTTACTATTCTTGTGCTTTTGTCTTTGTTGTGCAAATGAACTACCTACATACATTTTTTTACTAATTAATTCCATCTTAGTATCTCTTATATATATATATATGTAAATCTAATTAATCAATTATATTCGAGCTAATTTGGCAAGGGATATCCATTAGTGCAATATCTGCCCATCAACTTGGCACTTGCCGACAAAAGAATAACAAATTTGTTTGCATTTTATGTATGTACATATTTTGTAGCCAATTGCACCAACTCCATGCATGTTGAGGCACTTGGAATATTAGTAATTGAGTTAGCGCTATCATGTTGAATCCAAAACCTTTACACCTTCAATTCGATTCCTCGTGTGTGGTGTGACCACTTTGAAACTTCACTTTCACCTTCTCATATATATTGTTGTTTTCTAGTGCCTTTACCTTATGTGCTGTAACCAACCTTTCCATCTTAGATTCGCAATATAAATAATACTGATCATTATTATTTTTCACAAATAATACATTTTTTTTATTTTAATCAATCAAGTTTTTAATATGGGGGTTCATTAATTGGAAGTGGAAGTATGAGCGGGCCAGTGAAACGGGTGTTTGAGAGTGCGAACCACATATTTATTAGGGCAAAGCCAAAAAAGCATTGGAGTTTGAAGGCAAGAGATCGTGTTGTGTAGTAAATGTGAGTAACTGAGAATGGAATTGTATGGGAGGAAGTGGGGATAAAGTGGATGGATCTTGAAAGTTTACTTAATATGAAATAATAAAAGTAAAGCAAAAAAAGTAGAATAATTGATTTCATAAAATATAACTTATTTTAAATAAAATTTAAAATAATTTAATTTAATTTATGAACTAATAATTGCCAAATAAAAGTTAATATAATAGCGTGCTTAATCAACATGATATTAAAAAAAAACCATATATAATTAACGACGCATCAAAGAACATGATCTTACTTTTCATTAATCCTGATCCGCCAATTGCTTTACGGGTCAATTTTGAATTGCTACTTTTATTATTGTCATTTTAATAATTTAAAATATAATATAAGATAATATATGCAACATTTTACTTAAAATAAAAATTATTACTCCTTGTAAAAAAAAATATTATTCCTTGAGAATACCTTACGACTCAGCCAAAGCAAAGAAATAACGATTGGAAGAAAAAGTTGAAATGACAGTAGATTCGCAAACGCAACAGCTAAAAAGGCAAAAGTCGGCCTGCCCAAGGCCTAACAAATATATATTAACTTTAAACAGATGATAATTAAAAAAAATAATCTCTTATATTCACACTTACATCCATATATACTCCATTTATCCAACATCAAATACATATTTAGTACTAAAACAATACTTGGATTCATAAATAAGAAAAAAAAATAATGATAAGTGTGTGTGGGCAAAAAGTTTTTTTTTTTTTTTTTTTTAAAAAAAAGGAGAATGACTTTGTACCTTTGTTAGCATAAAAAAAATTAGGTCTCATCTTGCTTTGATGTTGTTTGTTTAAACTTTGAGTAATTTTTTTTTTATAATTTTACATTTACTTATAATTTAAAATATTAAATTTAGAAATTTAATAACTATATCATTAAATAGAAATTTTTTATGATAAAAATGATGTAAGTGAAATATTAAGTTAAACTTTAAATAAAGTAATTCAGCTATGAATGAATTTGTAATTATTAAGGAGACCATAAAAATTGTTAAACAGAGGTGGAGCGAATGAATGTGAAGGAAGGAAAGGACACGTAGTAAATAAGACTTTGGCGCTGGAACCTTCCTCGACGCTCCTCTCTCCCCTCAACTCATCGTAACAAAGTAAAGTAGCGGTCGCACCTAACCAAATTATTTAAAATTATGAATAAGAACAACAAAAATAAAAAGCTGTTCTCAAAAAACAGGAAAAAGTAAAATAGCAACACACCGCAATACTCTCAGATAAGTAACTACAGTTTTGAGCAGAGACGCAAAGGAAAGGGATCCCGTCCTCTCTTGCTGCTGCTGCTCCTCCGCCTCCTCCATCTCCTCTCCATTTCGGACCTAATTGCAACTCAACCAATCATCTCTCAATCAGAAGCCCACGCCGTTGCTTTAATACTTCATATTCTCTCTGTCTGCGTTTCCCGAGAGATTTTCTCAGACTGAGCATCTACCTTATTGCTTCGTCCCGATTGATTGAGATCCCATCTCTCTAATTCAACCAGCGTTTTCCTTCTCCCTTTCCCTAACAAGGTGCCTATTCAATTCGCTTCTGCTTTTACGTTTTCCATTCCTTTTTTTCCCCAAAAAAAGTGCGTGTACTGTACGCAAGAATGATTAAATTTGTCTTTTGCAATCAACAAAATGGGGGAGTGGACTTGAGTTGTGCGTGAGATCCGTGCAGTTGTTATCAGCATTGTTGGATTAAATGCGGGCAGCGGCTTCAACTTAGACAGCGTTTCTGTGGAATTAATGCCACCGCTCAAGTTTCAATTCTAACCGTTTCACTGTTCCTTTGATTCCCACTTCACGCGACTTTGTTTCCATATTTATTTCCCCTTTTTATTCTTTCCTTTCCTTTTCCTTTTCCTATTATATTTATTTTGTATCTCAGTAATGTCCTTCTGCTGAATTGAAAGAAAGAGCTTACACATATTGCGGAATTTGTTTTCCTTTTAACCAAATGGAAAACCAATTACGAATTTTGGAATTTTTTTTTTTGTTGACTCCATGGATCTCATCATTCAGAGCTGTTCTTTTCTTTTTTCTTGAAAGAAAATTGAAATCTTTGTAATTCTGCTCTTTTGGAGAAATACTTAGACAGTGATGAAGGGGTGGTCTCTGTAATTCCTGGTTTATTATGATAGACTGATAGTTCGTCCACTAGGAGTACATAGGTTAAGAACCCAAAGGTTGGAGGAATCAGTGGTTTGCATTTAAATAACAATCACTTCTTCAATGCTGTAGGGCTTCTTTTTATTCCTTATTGGTTAAAGTACATTATTCTATCTACAGATCACACATGTAATTTACTCCTGCATGCTAAATGTACTTACTTTCCTCAACTTGGCTTGGCTACTTCACTCTTCCTCTGTTTTAATTTTGCAGTCTGGATTCCAGAGTATAAACTGAGTCTGCTGTGAGTTGGCTTCCCCCATACAACGATTAGGATTAACGGTCTTCCTCTTCTATTCAACGACAATGTCAGGTAGGCTTGCTACTTCTCTATCAATAAATGTTTTCTGTATTTCTTGATGAGCTCAATTTGTTGGTTTGTGAAGCTTGATTAATTGGTATATGAAACAATTAATTTATTACTGTACTCCTTCTTCTTCAATTTTTTTTTTTTTTTTTAAATTTTATGCCGTGAAAGCTTTTGAAGGACTTGGTAACCATGATGAAGTGAGAGAGAGAAGATCGGATTTTGAGAACTCTGAAGATGAGCGGCGACGATCAAAAATTGGAACGCTCAAGAAGAAGGCAATAAATGCTTCATCTAAGTTCACTCATACTTTTAAGAAAAGAGGGAAGAGAAAAATTGATCACAGGGTTCCATCAGTTTCCATTGAGGATGTACGAGATGCAGAAGAGGAGACTGCTGTCCAAGAATTACGTCAAAAACTGATTGAAAGGGGATTGTTACCTCCCAGGCATGATGACTATCATACATTATTAAGGTCTGCTCCCCCTTCATTCAAATTTTAACATTGACGGGACAACTAGCTCCCATGAGGGCATGTTTCTTACCCTTTTGTTTCGTTTTGTTTTATGTCCTTTGTGTCAAGTATGTTATCATTGACAACAATTGTTTTCTTCTATATTCACACACACTCTCTCTCTGTTTTCCTGGTAGGTTTTTAAAAGCTAGGGATTTTAACATTGATAAGACAATCCAAATGTGGGAAGAAATGCTTACTTGGAGAAAAGAATATGGAACAGACACCATCCTAGAGGTAAAGGGAGCAATTTATGCTACAACCTTTCAAAATATAGTTGCTTTAGACGATAAAATGATTCCTTGTAACAGAAGAAAGATAAATATTTCCTCTCTTATCTTTTTTAAGCATGCCTATGTTCGCAGATAATAAACTAAATACATTTCTTATTTAATTTGGAATAAAATTCCAGTATTGTATAATATTTGCAAATTTTAGCCATGCGGTTAGTACTTAATACATATTTTATTTGACTCTAATGCTATAGTGATCTTTGAAGGATTTTGAGTTTGAAGAGCTGGAAGAAGTATTGCAGTATTATCCTCAAGGATACCACGGAGTTGATAAGGAAGGTAGACCAGTTTATATTGAGAGGCTTGGAAAAACTCATCCAAGCCGTCTCATGCGCATCACCACGATCGACCGATATCTGAAATACCATGTCCAGGAGTTTGAGAAAGCTCTACAGGAGAAATTTCCAGCATGTTCGATAGCGGCAAAGAGACAGATTTCTTCAACAACAACTATCTTGGATGTACAGGGCTTGGTATGTTACATTAAACTCAATGACTTTCCAAATTTAAGCAACTTGTTGCTTAAATATGGTGTATTTCTTGGAAGATTGCTCTTTGTATGTTGTAACTTTTAAAGTTTATACATCTTTGTGGAACGCATTATTTATATATGAGTCTTTAGCATTCGAGCAATTCTAGAATCCGCCTTGGATGGTTTTAGCGACCATCTTTTTGATGACTGGATTGGGGAGTTCTGGGTCTAGTTATTTCTCTTTTTTCGGGGCACCCTTGTTTGTAGTAGTTGAATCATTTTCCTGCAAAAAATTTAACAGGCACTTGATACTATGTGTGATGCAGGGAATGAAAAATTTCTCTCGTACTGCTGCAAGTCTCTTGGCTGCTATGACAAAAATAGATAGCAGTTACTATCCTGAGGTTTCTATCATTTCCCTTCCCAGATGAACCAGTTTTCAATGCTTTGCTTCCTTTGCATTATAAAATTTTTCAATATATATATACAGACATTGCATCGAATGTACATTGTCAATGCTGGTTCTGGCTTCAAGAAGATGCTTTGGCCTGCTGCGCAGAAGTTTCTTGACGCCAAAACTATTGCAAAGATACAGGTGAAGGATATAATCTGTAGCTGGTAGTTTTTCATGCTTTTTTCTGTCAGTCCCATTAAACCACGTTCAACTTTTCTCAGGTTCTTGAACGCAAATCTTTAGGTAAACTACTGGAGGTCATTGACTCGAGGTAATCTTCTGTGCTTTCCATGATACTTTATTGTATTCTTTGTTTAAAATTTTCTGAGTAATTTTTTTACTACTGTACGAATGCATCTTCTCAGTCAGTTGCCAGACTTTTTGGGTGGTTCATGTACATGTCCTGGAGAAGGTGGATGTCTTAGGTCTAACGAGGGTCCTTGGAATGATCCAGATGTCATGAAGGTAATGTTCCTTTCCTATATTTGTATGTTAATTCTATTCTGTAAGCTTGTGAAACAATGTTAAGGTTGGAATTTTTTTTGTCAAACTAGTATTTGGTAATTAATGTAGATATTCTTATTTTAGCTGGTACATAATGCGGAAGCAACATTTGTGAGGCAAATCACCAGAGTGTCAAATGAGAAATTGGACTCTTACAATCAAATGTGCCCACTGAAGGCGAGTGTAAGTTTCTAGACTCAATGTTAAAAATGTTGCAATTTTGTTGTGTTCAGTTTTGGGATATTACATATTTAATTTTGATTTCTGCCCTTTTTCATCGTCTAGGGAAGATGCAGTGATACATCAATGGTAGAATCAGGGTCTGATATGGATGATCCCTGTTCTCCCATAGGACATAGGAACTCCACTTATTCCCGATTAGCTCCAGTTCATGAAGAAGTGAGCTTTGACGCCAGTGAATCAGATTCATTAAATAAACCTGTCTTTGCTTATTGTGTGCACATTATGTGTGTGTTTTGAACTTCTAACCATATGATAGGCTGTCTCTTTTGCAGGTCAAGCAATCAGATCTCTGTGCTTACTATAGTTGTTATGATAGCATTCCTACTATGGAGAAAATGATCAGCAATGATCAACTTCACAATACTCAAGATCAATCACTTGAAAATGATAACGTGGAGAATATTGCTTGTATGACGAATTCAGAAGGTATTGTTAATGTAATATTGTTGAAGCAATCGTATGTTCTTTGTTTGCTATGCAGAATCCTATTTGTACATATGGCTTGTTTGTAACATTTAATTGTGGAAGTTGGAAATTCATGACAAGTCCAGCTAATGATGACTCTGGCCAATGTCATTGGCAAGTATTTCAGCATTGTCTTTATCTTTGGAGCTTACAAAATTTCACATATATTTTCAGGCACTTCGGTCACCCATAGCCTCAACATCATTAAGGAAAAAACAGATAAAAGGAATTTTTTAAATGTGGCAAGAATGCTGATATCTTTCTTGGATAGACTTGTTACATTCTTCCGCAGTCTAAGATTTGGATTTTGGAGGACGCAGAACAATGTTTACCCGTCCATTGCCATTGGACATAGGGTGAATAACCATTCATCAGCTGTTGAAGCAGTTGACGAAAGGGATCAAATTCTTCCATGTGTACAGCGTCTTCAGAGACTAGAAAAGGCATTTGAGGAACTAAGTAACAAACCTGCTTGTATACCTCTGGAGAAGGAGCAAATACTTACGGAATCCTTGGATAGGATTAAGTCTGTTGAATTTGACCTAGAAAAGACTAAGAGGGTATGCCTCTATATTTTTTTTTGTTACATGCACCTAGTGATTCTCTGTTGGTATGATGATTTTTAATTTGTGCAATTACCACAGTTACTACATGCTACAGCGATTAAGCAGCTTGAGATTGCTGAGTTGCTGGAGAACTTGCGGGAGTCAAAGTGCCGAGTAAGTTGCCTCTTGTATAAGATTTTTTTTTATTCTAGTATGAGGTTCGTTTTATTTCCATTGAATATTATCATGCTATTCTAGGAGGGTTTAAAAAAGCTTTATAATATGCTAGAAGATATAAGCAAAGAGGATTTTAATATTATACCCATTAATTTCTATAACAATACACGTATATCTTTAGAGAAGTGACAGTTAGCATAGCTTGGACAGAGCCTTGCAGTTGATCTGGTAATTACTGCTAGAAAAGGTACCCCAAATATTGGGTTAGACCTTGAGTATATGGTACTATTGGTTGGTCTTCCTTTTATCTTCTCACAGATTCTCTTCCATTGCTTTTGTCATTGGTTTTGTTGTGGTGATTCTATGCTTCTCTAATTCCTCAATAATTTATTTAAGTCCCAAGCGACTGCCAGGATTTCCAGCTTTGCAGTTCAAATTTGACATCTGAAATTACAGTAGCATAAGCATAGAATTTTTTTGTTACTTGTTCAAGTAGTGGTTAACAAAAAAAGCATATGTTTGACAACTTGTTCAAATTGAGCTTAATTCAGTTCTATAACAAATGTTGAGACTTGAATTCCAACTGGTTAACCTGACCTGGACGCTGTTATGATGAATTGACTACTTCATACTTCATCTTCAGAAGGTTTTTGAGTTTATAAGAATTCTTCTTGCAGCAAAGAAGGCTGTTCTGTTGAATAATTCAGGAGTTAGAGCTGAAAAGTTGTCAGCACTACAGAAGTTATTTCATCTATAGAAATCTTGGCACAAGATTGATATTGGACCCAGAGGAGGTTGTGACAAGGATGGTAGCGCTTAATGAAGAGATATGGGAGGGACGGTCCCTTGGTTTATATATATTTCACTTCATCTGTACTTCCTCTAATCTTTATTCCATTATGAAGTAGATTGTCTAAAAGATTTGTAGTCACGCATGGTGAAATGTTATTCTATTCAATTTTAGACTCTGTAGAGGGTTGAAAGCTAATAGAAATATGTTTAGCGGACATGGAAGAATCAATTGCCCAACGGTTCTTCAAGATGGGCCCGTATTAGACAAATTAAGAGTAATGGATGTCTTGAATACTTGCGGCAAAAATAAAAAAGATTGCCTTCTGTACAAATTAGGTTTTACTTATGTCCAGACAGATTATAGGTAAAAGGTGGAACTAAACGAATATATCCATCAAAAAGTTTTTAAGGAACACCCTTACGAAAGGTAGTGAATATCAAGTCTTGAAAATGCATCTTGATACATATTTAAGTTCAACATTGGTGTTTCCGCAATATAGCGACGAAGAAGGTTTAATAGTCAGCTAAAGTGTATTCGAAATTATAAGATATGGTATGTATATATTTGAAATTTGAACTGCTAGGCCCCAGTTATCTTATACTTGGGTACTCTAACATTACGAATGGTAGAGAATTTGCCCTTGTGTTATACTAGCATACTCTATATTACAAATGGTTAAAATCTTCCCCTGGTTATGTTAAACTTGCATTTTCTTTCTAAATATTACAAACCGTCCAGGTCTCGTCCAAAATATCAGTCTGATAAATGGATAATGAATTATCAAAGTATGCAAGAATTTCACCAACAGAATACCTTGTACAGGACTGGTAACGAAAGTACAGAATGTCAGTCAGACAAACTGTCTAATTTCAAGACGATTGGACGATTTTTGTAGGATTTACATAGTTTGCAATATCAATCTTTACCAAGAGAAAGTAAAATGAATAATTTGAGGACATCGTCCTATTTTTCAATTGTTAAATTAATGTAAATCTGATCTACACAGACGGGATTTCGAGCAAATACATGCTAGACGGATCGTAAAATGACTTAATTTTTATATCTTTGGCCGTTTATTTAACCATTAATTTACTTGCTACAACTTTGAATCTTAGAAAAAATTAACAAAAAGTGTGATAGATATGGAAGCAAACAAATATCGCCCACCAAAATCAACGTGTCAATATAAGTTATAAAAAGCAGTGCATTTCAGGACACCACCCACCCTCACCAAACTTTATTAACATAACAAAGACAGCAATAAGAACATTCGAAGGCTTCATCAAAGCCACCCTCCCCCTGGCTCCCAGACAAAGGGAGAAAAAAAACACAGGCAAAGAAAGAAACATCCACCCAAAACCCTGCATCATGGCACTTCTAGATCCAATAGGGTAATCTACGACATTCGGCTACACTCATTGGAGTTCAACCAAAACAATAATTAGTAATTCAAACTAAAATTGACAATTGAATAAAAATGTTGACACATCCAAATGATATCCTGGGAGCTAGTTGTTACGGGAGAAATACATGTCAGAAGACACCTAAACAAGATATTCTCAGCTAAATCCTACAGTCTGAATCCAAAACTCAACCCTATGACATTTCACGAAACCTGGCAAGTGCTTTCTTCTGAATAAGGGTTTTGTAACTATCCCCAGCCTGCACCTCAAGGCTAGGATCTAACTTCTTCTGCTGACTCCCAAGTCCTGCTCTATTTTCCATGGCTTGCGCCTGGACAGGCTCTATCATTCCACTTCCATCCTTCCCTAGTCCCTGTCCATTAAATTGTTCACAAACCAAGAAGAAACAAGAATCCAATACGAAAATATTAGAATCCTGCTGTAAAAATGTTGTCTAGAAACACCGAGTGTCCAGGGGTATTCCATCAATGTCAAAATAAATATGAAAAGAAATCAACAAGAACAAACGGTGAGATAGAGAAGACTCTCTATCTTTAAATTGTTAGCATGTCCCCCAAAAAAGAGGAAAATAGAAGAGCAGCAGAGATTGAGTACTCGTTATAGACATGAATAAAGATTGTGAATTAGACCATATTTTATAACATCTACCAAACACATATAATACCCTAACAGAAGGTAAAACTCATTTAGTGATAAGAATGAAATGATACCAAGCCTTCATGCCATCCCATGTTGCGAAGCATCCGATTGCCAACATTTTTCTCATCAATTGCTTTGTCTGTTGTAATCACCTCATAGGAATCAAGGTTGGAATCTCCAACCACACGTCCTCCACCAACCCCAGGAGGGAAAGGCATTGGATCACCCTTCCTCGATGAAAAATCTCGATCTTCCAAGGGGAAATATGGTAAAAACAAAATTTTCCTCAAAAGTCAATGCACATATTTGAGATATATCACCAGTGAACCTATCAGCTTGCGTACTACTAGCTTATTGTTACTTTCTAAAAATTAAACAGTGACATTTAATACAAAACATCACTTGTTCAGTACAGACAATTTTAAAAAGTAATGTTGAATCTATTATAGGAGGGGAAACAGCAACTAAAAACTGAAATCCTTTGAGTAGCACTCCCATACTAAGATTTAACAGAGGTAGTAGTTTTAATTAAATTCATAAAAGTATATTCCTAACTATACTACTAGCTTATTCTCGCTTTCTAAAAATTAAACAGTGACATTTAATACAAAACATCACTTGTTCAGTACAGACAATTTTAAAAGGTAATGTTGAATCTATTGTAGGAGGGGAAACAGCAACTAAAAACTGAAATCCTTTCTGAGTAGCATTCCCATAGTAAGATTTAACAGAGGTAGTAGTTTTAATTAAATTCACAAAAGTATATTCCTAACTATACTTAATTTCATTCCCCAAAAATGAAAAATAATGATGTCAAAGATCTCTTTTATGTAATGCAGAGGAATCCGTGAATTGAACCACTAACCCAAAATTGACATGCCAAGACATCAAACTTCCATACCTCTAACCATCAAACAGATAAACCTTAAACCCCCCCCCCCCCCCCAAAAAAAAAAAAAGGTAGCATGCCATAATCACTGCCTTAACACCCAAGACTAATCTTCTACAAGACCCCTTTTAGGAACCAGACAATGCATTGAAACATAAATGAACAAGCAAGTACTTCCTCCAGACCTGGACAATTTTTCAACACTATTTGACCTCAACAGCCGTGACACCCAGACAAAATTAAGCACACTTACTTGGATCCCCAAGTTCAAGGTCAGCCATATCATCCCCAATCAAAGATGATGAACCATACAAACTTCTCCTCTCAGCAGCACGATCCCTGTAAGTAGTTTGAGGCTGTTCCTTGTGTGCTGAAGCACAGTGAGGCATTTCTGAAAACCTTCTTCTGCCACTTCCAACAGCCACAGGTGGTGTACAAGAGCCCAGGGCAGATGCATCTGTTCTAAAAGGTGTTGCAGCTGTCAATGCATCTATATTTGTTGATGCCAAACCTGAAGTACATGCAACAGCAGCAGCTATAGATCCTTTATGGGTAGTATCTGATTTAGCAACCCCTTTTCCTGAGCCCCTTATAACCCCCATCAGGGTGCCCCCAAGGCTATTGCTAACAGGCCTCGGCTGGACCTGAGAATCCAAAGCCACTGCCTGGGCAGCAGAGGCAGTGGGGATTCCTGGACTAAATGTAATATTCTCCCTTGTAGCTGCAGTTTCAGTTTTGAACTTACTCTTTTTGGAAAGTGCAGAAGAATAAAGCCTTTCATCAGCAGATACAGATAGCTGATTATCCTCCAGAGACACACGAGTAGCCTGCCCCTCATGGCTCCTCTGCTTCCACATTGTCAACACATTATTCATTTTCTTCTTGCTGGCCAGAATACTGCTTTTCGAAGCGAGCTTGATGTCCTTCAACTTTTCTTTTTCTTTCTTTTCTGCAGCTATCGCAGCTGCTGCAGCAGCTTGGACTGCATCTGGCAATGAAGCCGGCCTCTCAACTGATGTAACAGTAGTAGCTGGCGCAGAAATCACTTTTTTGCTGCTGGAACCATCAGATGCCTTGGATGGTTCAGGCTGATCATTGGGTGTTCTATTCTCATATTGATCAGTGCAAGGGATGTATTGCTGAGTTTGGTGGTCATATGAATACCATATCCCATTATTACTATCGTAATAAAGGCCTACATATCACAAAAATGTACAAGGAACTGACTTAATTAGGATTGAGAGACAATAAATTTTTTGACAATAGTTATAGTGTTACCCAAAGGTTCACCAGAGAAAAGGCTTGGCCAAAACTATATATGAGCTACCAAAACACAATCTCCTAAGCCACAACGCTGCATACATGTGCCTTCCTATAAGAGGACCCAGATACTTGCAAAACTGAGAAGAAAAAGCTGACATGCACGAAGATAAACAGCCTTATAATTGATTTCAAGTCAATAGTTATTCGGTACATTTACCCAAAAAAATAACTCGGATATGAATTATTCTTCTATGAAACGTGCAGAGTAAACTTCCATAGAGAAGAGACTTTCCTGGAAAACCCTGCCAAAATACGTACCAGTATTCCCATCATAATAAAACCCAGAAGCAGCATCATAGTAGTAACCAGATGCCTCATCCCAAAGAAAGCCTGATTGTGGAGCCAATTGATCCTTCCAATTCCTATCTTCTGTGCCAGTAAGAACTCGACCATTTGATTGTTTGTCATCGGGATTGTATTCTTTTGGGGCCCATCCAACAGAATCATACTGAAAAGCCAGGACAAAAAAAAAGTATAACACCTCAATTGTATTTAGCACAGTTCACATACATCAGATGTATTAAAAAAAAAAAAAAACCAAAGTTTATCAAGGAAAAAGGTGTTCCTAATTTCCACTTGATTTTCTTCAGATGGTAATTACTCATTTTGATTCAACAGTCAGATAAGAAGGTTGGCACTGAAACAAACATCAAAGACTCCAAAAATTGCATGAAATCCAATATGTAAGGATACAATAACAGAACAAAACACCTGTTGAGCAAATGTCGCAGCCTCAATAGCAGCAGCTGCAAGACTGCTTGATTGGGAAGTTCCTGATGTTCCTGTTCCAGGGCCCAAAATACTTTTTGCATATGCCACTCTTAAAATGTGTCCATTCTTCACAAGGGCTGTTCCATTTGTTGCCTCAAGAGCTTTGGTAGCATCATCCACCTAAACAAATTTTATTGCATGCCAAGACCCATCAAAAATAGCTTTTAGCAAACAATATTTCCTTGTCAGGTTCTCCTCATCCCCCAACAGCATTATGTGCAAAGACATAGACCACCCGACACAAACAGCCAGCTACTGGTATTAACTTGGGTTTATCTGAAGTAGTCAAAGATTACCACAATGTCCACAGAACCTTTAATAATATATACCTATAGCTTCTAAAGTTAATTTGAATAAGCAAAATTCCAAATTCCTTCCAAACTGGGAATATGCAAAGAATCCATTACTGAGCACCTCCATCCACAACTTGTTGATATATAAAAGCTACATTTAACTGTAAGAATATTCTTAAGACTCTATCACACATGAAGATATTGCATAATGACATTAAGTACAGAAATTAGACTCTCCATCTATTCTGGAAGAAAAAATATCAAACGCATAAAACATTCTCTTGAACAAAATAATGAGAAAATACACTCTAAAAAGCTATGTACTTTATAATGTGTTTGAATTCTTAATTCATAATGATCGATATCTTACACCAATAGTAAACTTATACCACTGGAAGAAAAAGAAAGCATCCAAATAAGTAACATGAATAGCTTCATAATTGATCGTGAGAAGAACATACTGAATAGAAATATACAAATGCAAATCCCCTCGAGACCTGAGTAAACTTGTCTCTCACAAGACGCAAATCCTGCAATAAATAGCAGTAAAACTGCTCAGCACATAATTGACACGGGAAATAAGAACACTTCCTCTCCTCCACCAAATAGGAATGCCTAAAATGTGCTCAAGCAGCAATGATACCTTGATTGGAGCATGTTTGGAAAACTCATAGCGAAGCATTTCCTCATCAGCATTTTCATCCAACCCACGAACAACCAAAACATGAGTTGGACCTGATTACTTATAAAATCAGCTAATTGCTGGACAAAAACTCACATCAACATCAGATCAAAAAGTTGTACTGACCTGCCTTCAATCCTTTCTTCCCTAATGCTTCTGGATTTGATAATGTAATATCAGCTGCAGGGGCATCCTCAGTTTGTGGCTCATTACACTGAGCAAACAAAAAGAAAGTATAGCAACAATTCAATATATATGTATCTGAGACATCTTTCCAAACAGCAAAATAAATTGATAATTGCAGGCAATAGGGTGGCAGAAAAACAATAAACAATAGCAAGCAATGCATGCACACAGAAGTAGGGAAAATTACAAACCTGGTAGCAGGATGTCCGCCGTGCAAAATTTATGTAGCCACATATGGTGCACATCCAATCAGATGGTACTGTAATACTTTTATGACTATGGCCTGATTTCATGGTTCCCTCTTGACCAAATGTTCCACCTGGACCTCCAGTTGGCTTGCTACTGCAACAAAATACAGCTCAAAGTTGCAATAGAGAGCAAGTAAGAGCAAGGTGGTACAGCATTGGAAGTTAATTTAAAATATACAGGCAATTAACAGAACACTGAGAAGTAAAGAAAGTAATTCCTTATCAGAAATTTCACAAGAGAACTCTCTTTAAGCTACAAGAATCCAAAATTTCTTTTCACTTTGCAGGTAGGACCAAAGGTACCTGTATTCAAAAAAGAGCTTTCTACCATCCACAACAAGGCTATCATCTCCAAGTTTCTCCATCATTGTTTGTGCAGCTCCCTAATCCAAAACACTTCTCTCATTATATCATTCTTGGAACTGAAATACATTGTATCAGAAACTAAGCATGGTAAATACCACAGAAGGAAAATCAATAAATGCAAATCCACGAGAGATGCCAGAATTTCTCTCCTTTATAACACGAACATGACGAAGAGGCCCCCATTCCGCCTGATAATCATTCAAATCTAGATGTTAAAAAAAACTAAGGAAAATTACGGAAGTAAGCCGGCAATACTCAGGGAAACAGTCAAGTAGCACATTACAAGGATCTGGTACAGGTCTTCTTCAGTTGTCTTCTGTGAAAGACCTTTCACAACAGTGGCAGATGGGGCCTGGGAAAATAGCAATTACATCAAACCCTACATAATTTTCACACGTTAGAAAATTACCAAATAAAATACTAGCACCAGTTGAAACATACCACTGGATAATGCTCACATAGACGTTTCTCCTCACGATCCCTATGCTTCTTGCTCCTCTCATATCGACTGTCAGCATAGTTATCTTCTCGATAACTTAGGCCACGACTTTGAACTCGAGGGGACCTCGATCTTGGATGATCATCATATCCATGGTATCGAGATCGAGAATGGGAATGGGAACGAGACTGAGACTGAGACCGAGAACACTCATGCCTCCTATGTGGACTCAGATCTCTTTCCCAACTTGGACATCTTTTATCACGTTCCCGGTCACAAGATTGACGCTGTCTCCAATTGCTATCTTTTCTACCACCTCTTTCATAATCAGAATCATAACTCTGCCAACCATAATCATAATCCCTCTCATCACTATCCTCCCCACGATGCTGGGATACCCGAGATCTATAGCCATAATCATCATATGCATAATCACCATGGTCAGGCCCCCCAAACCTGGAAGATTTATCATATCCCCAATCAACATAGCCATCCCGTAACCTATCAAATTCTTGATATGTTTCAACCACATGATCTCTGAAAGCATCAATCTGATTATATGAATCAAAAGAAGGCCTCTGAAGATGTCTAGATTCCCTGCCAAGTGGATAGTCTTTGTCGCAACCCCTCCGCTTGGATTGACTCCAATGGCCAAGAGCAGGTTCTCGCGATGGATAGACCTCCCTATCCAAAATTTCACGGTGGAAGGCATTTCTCTGGTATATATGATCCCTTGGGTACCTTTCATCTATAAACTTCCTTTCATCATATAAACCACCACCCCTGCAAAAAAAATGACGGTAAAATGGGAGGGAAGAAAAGAGAGAATTTGATATTATGCATGCAATAAAAATTTTGAAATTCAAAAGCAAACATTACACATACATGAGATACGTACCATCAAAGCATATAGCATAGCATTTCAATCAGGCAATAAAATTTTTATATATTACCGTAGTGATGATGATAAGCAACAGGCAGCGGCACTCACCAAAAATTTGGCTCATGGACCACACCATAACCCTCAAGAGCCTGTGGATTCAAGAGAATAAGCTATGTCAGCAACAAATAATCAATGATGACACCAGGTTAGGCAAATCCAGTCCATATCCTCACTGCCCAATAGCTTTCTTTCACAATCTTTAAGGATGATATGCCCGGTAAAAAATCACACGAAACCTAATAGTTTCTTTGAAACATCATCCCATATAGGTGAATATTTAAGGAGGAAACCACAATTACGCTGTTATTATCCCAGCCTTGATGTAGACCATAGCGACCAGGATCCATTTTTTGGAAGCAACAACGTGTGTAGCTAGCTTTACCCTTGCAGAACTCTTAGAAATCGGGAGCAAGATGTCTCAAAACTTCTCCTGTAATATATGCACAAACAGATAGCGTTATCCAGGATGAACTGAGAACCAATAACTCCCATGATTTTGACCCTGGCTTCTCCTTTCACAACTGGAATCCTCAAAAACATAAAATCCTTCTCACAAAAAGAACCCGTCTCCAATCCTCCAGTACTTAGAAGAAAACATTAGCTAATTGATTGAGTGAGGGATATAAATTTATTAATCAAACAATCTCAATCGATTAAATTCAAATCAAAACGCTAGCAAACAGCCAGAAAGGACGAAATGTCAATGGTGACAGACGCCAAGAAACGGAACGGATATATACTTACCACATTCATTGTATCACTGCATATGTTAAAATGAGTCAGGATAATCAATTACAGAAAATACACAGATAAATAGGCAAGCTATCCCTAAAAATCGAAGAATTAAGTTAGGGTTTTTAACCAAAGTTTGAGACGAAGAGAACAGGGGATGTTTGGGGTTAGCTGGATCGTCGCTTGCCAATCTTCAAGCCTTTGAATGGAGATCTAGGGTTTGGTCTTCGTCGCACACACAGACAACAAAAGAGAAAGAGAGAGAAGGCAAACAAAGAAAAAGCTTCGAACAGCGAGAGATATTGGGGTTAGAAGATGGAACCAAACGAGAATCCAGTTGGTCCTCTTCTGTAGGTATAGTAGCGGCCGGGTAGGAAGCCTGCGACTCTTCCAATTATGCTAGGAGAAGGAATTCAATGCCGCAAACTCTCGGAGGAAGGCAACAACAGCATTTAAATGTTTATTTTCTTTACAAGCCTTTTAATTTTGGCTTAAATGCACTTTTTCAGTTTTTATCTCTCCGGATTTTAATTTCAAGTAATTTTGCCACTCTTTAATCTAAAATCAAAAAATCAAGTCCTTCGTCGTTTCAAATGAAGCCAATCAAGCATAATTTTTAAGGAGTTTTGCTATTCTTATACCTGCTTAATACATAATACTCACATCTAATATTTTAGTTATTAATTGACTATATAAGTAGGATTCAAACATATTAATGCTGGCTGCAAGATATTAAGTGTAATTATTATGTATCAAATAAAGTCTAAAAAGAAAATTACCCTTTTTCAACAAATCCTGTTAAGTTCGATCAGTCTCCACACGTGAATTTACACACGGCATGAAGCTTCATTAATCTTACTCACCTTTCATGAATTAGTGTGTTATTCTTTGAATGAATACAAGCTTCTAAAATATGTTTTTTGAGCAGGCTTCCAAATAAAATAAGATAAAAATTAGATAAAATATATTCATTCTTAAGTTTTATAATAAAATATACATCTTTAAACAAATATAATAAACAAAAGTTATAATTGTTAATAAATAATTATCTTAATAAGTAACTATTTCATGCCTCATAATTACTTCTCAAAAAAGGTAACTGTTGCTTGATCACTTCTAAAAGAAAGTAACTATGGCTTGGATGATGATTTGAGGTAATTATCATTAATATTCACATAACATTTTATTGTCTTTTAAAATTCATTATGTCCTTAAAGTGAAGTAAAAATTTTGAAGTATTAACTACCTTAAACTTTTGATAGAGAATGACAGATGAAGTAAAATAAAGAAGACGGTAACAACATTAAAAGTGATCATTGTCTCATTTTTTCTATGCATCTATTCATCTTGGCAAGACAGATTTGAAGGTGTTACATTTATCTGAAAATCCTTACAAATTGTTGTCAAGACTTTAAAAAAAATAAAAGAGAAATACTTAAATTATATTAATTTATAACTTTTAAAATAGAATATACCCCTTAAATAAATATAAAAGACAAAACTTACAACTATTAATAAATAACTATTCTAAAAAGTAACTACCTCACTCCCCATAATCACACTTAAAAAGTAACTATTTTTGTGAAGTACTTAGATGTTGGCTTTGAGATGGTTATCACCACTATTTGCGTAACACGGCAACATGGTGCTTTTGTGCACAAAAATATTGACATGGCGCCAAATCACCCTTCAACTCAGTGTGACGTGGCAACTCCTTTTCCAACCCAAATGCCAAAGACCCCAACTCGATCACTGCGTGGTTGTGTCTTGCGAACGAATTGGGTGCGTACCTGGATAAAGACGGGTCAGGTTGCCGGATTGGAGGGCTACCCAAGTTTTTCGCCAGCGAATTGTCAGAGAGCTTGTCGTCGATCGAAACCCCAGATGACAGTGACAATGATCTGTCGTCAAAAAGGGATGGTGATGCGGGCAATGAGGACAAGGTGCAGAGCAAGCTGAATGAAGTGAAGGAGCGGGGTTGATATTTTGGAGGAAAATCTTCCCATCCGCTGGCTCCTTTTTGCCACCTGGGTTATGCTTGATGTTGTTGGCTTGAATTCTTTTCTTTTTGTTCATTTAGTTGATGCTATGATTCATTATACGCTTCTCTCATTTTTGCTTCGTTTTCCAAATGTTCTCTGAGATAGAAATAAAGTGATCTTTTTATTTTTTTCACATATTACAAGTGACGATGATCACTTTTGCTCCTGAAATGCGGTTTCATTTCCCACATCCAGTAGAACAAAAATTTCAACTTTCATATGTTGTTCTGTGTTTTTACTTTGACTTGGCTTGTTTCTCTTATGGGTTTAGCACTACAGGAGGGGCTTCTTTGCCATTTCGATGGAAAATCAAAGTCGTTCATAGCGTGAACGAATTGAAGAAGCAAGAGAACCCATTTCATAAGACAAGAAGGGATCTGATTCCATCGGGTTGGGGACTTAGGTTAGGGAGATTGCCACGTCATGCTGAGTTGGAAGGTGATTTGGTAGTAACAGTGCCCTTCACTGGCCCAAGGAGTGAGGAGGATTAGTTAGTTAAGTGCCATATCAAGTGCTAATTGACATGTAAACACTTCTGTTAAGACATAATTAGCTCCGTTAGTAATCGAGCTTAATTAATTGTCATAATTTAACACGATGAGGGACTTATTTTTTTATTTTAAATTACAAGAATAAAATTGCTTGTAATTAAAATTAGAAAAAAATTTACCAAAAAAATCAGAAAAAAGTGCATTTAAGTCTTTAATTTTTAAAGATCCTGTTTGAATTAATTTTCTTTACGCCATTCAACTATTTTCAAGTTGGTTGTATTATAAGCTAAATCAAGAGTCTTGCCTCAAATTAAAAACGATATATTGTAAAATGAATAATAATAATAATAATAATTGCATGTAGAAAAGCATAACACTCACAAGAATTTAAAAAAATAATAATACCATATAAATATATGAGCATATACCTAATTTATACAAAATTGATTTATATTAATAATTGTGCTCTTGTAAAAATGGCTATCTAGCTTTGAGTGTAATATGTATGGTTTGCTTACACTCCTCAAATATATAATATATTCTTCATGTTGATAAATTAATTTATCTAACTGGACCCTCGTATACAAAGATGAACTTCAGAGTATATAATTTGAGATTTAAAATTATTTATTTATTTTATTTTAATAAATTTTTAAATTTTAATTATTTATCTTTTACTATCTTATCTTATAATTTTAAAAAAATTTAAATCTTTTAAAATATAAGATATATTTTAAAAAATAAAATAATAGTGAATGATATTAATAAAAAATAATAATTATAATTATATAAAATTTATAAATTATGATTTATTTATTTAGTAATAATTATAATTATTTATTTTTTTATTAATAATTATTTATTTATATTTTATTTTTTAAAACATATTTTATAATTTATAATCTGGCGTTGGAGGTGGGAGTAATTAAAAAAAAAAAAAAAAACTATAACGAAGGAGAAAATGACGACCGTTGCTTTCCCTCTCAAATCCCGCTGGTATTACCGCTACTTTGAGTAGATTGATGACTGTGTCAGTTCCACAACCAAACAAAGATGTGCGGAAGTTAGTCGCCAAGATCATTATTACGCCATTGCACATACATGACAACTTATATAAAAAATTTACGTCTTAGTAATTAGATTAGACTCATTACTACCATTACTTGGTTAAAGAAAAAGCTAAATGCTGGTTTAAAAACTAGGATTGAAACTGGGATGAGATAATGGTAAGGGAGGATGCATGATTCCTCTAAAACTTATTCAAAGGTCTTGGTTATTGCTGTTTTGTTGTTGCCTTGTTGATAGAAATCTGTTCTGCAACAGCGACTAAGACATGATTATAGTTGGCTTCTGTGAGTTTGGATCATTTCATCCATCTTTTTGCTCTGTAGTTTTTGGTAAGCATCAGATATAAAGACTTAATGGATTGCAGAGAAATTTAGTGGAGGAAGGAATGTTGTCAAAGAATATTGATCAATTAGGGTCCATTCTGATTTGGGAAAAGCATCGGTACTATCAACAAGATTTAGGAAGAAAAATAAAGTTTGACTATCAGCGACAAGTTAGTTTTGATCACTTAATAGAAATTCTATAGATTTCAAATGGAGAAGAGATCAATTGCATAATCTGCAAAAGAGTTAATATAATTAAAAGAATATTTTATACGTAAGACATGCTACAGGAATAATATGTACTTTGCCCACTATTAAATGAGCACGTACCAACCTGCCCCGGTTTTTCTTTCAGTTATTTATTTAGCGTTAATGTTTTAAAGACATTTGGGAGTTCAAGAGGAGGAAGAGTTGGCGGCGGATCTATCCCTATCTAGTCCAGATGTAACAGCAAAACAGGAGAAAATGATAGCGTTTAATCAGCGTTTCTGGGTTTCTTCTGCTGCTGTACTCATCATGGGTTTCTCAGTTTACTCCTTTCCTGGCACTTTTCTTTCAGGTAAGCGTTAGCCAGCTTCTGTTTAGCTCCGTCTTAAGAATCTGAACTAGTATTTACAATGTCGATTTTGATATATTGATAGAATTAGAGTCATTTTATCTTTAAAATCTTTGGACTGCGTACTTGCAGATAGTATTTTCAATTCTCAGGTGTATACCGGCCGGAATCTTCTTCAGGCTAAGAAAGGTCGATCATTTCTACAATATTTCCTTTTTTGTTTGTACCTATGCCTTTCGTCTGCTTATGTAATTCTGATGTTGGGTTTTGGATCTACTATTATATTTGCTTCTTCTTAAAAAATAATCATTTGATTTCTTCTGTAATTGTTTTTGTTCCTTTACTTGCCGTTCCATATTGTTAGCTTCATCAGCTAACTCCGTTCCCCTCCCCTTGGTTTTCCCCATATGCATGAGACTCAAGAGCACAGAATGGATTATGAATTGGTCATTTGATTAACTGCCTTCTCATAGCTCTGTTACAGACTTTTATAATGGTCATCTGACCTTCGCATACTTATTTAACTACTAACGAATTCTGTTATAGTTTCCTTGATTTGTACCTTCCTTTGCTCCTAACATATATGCAGCATATATGTGTAATGTAACTATTCCAAATTTATCTGCAGTTTTCATACTGTTTGTGGATCTTCTTTTGATTTTGCTAATCATCATTGTAGCTATGTTTCTTGGCTATTATTTTCCTGTTTTTCCAGCGAAGATTTACTAATTGCTGTGTCATTTCCTTTTTTGATTTGATAATAAAATTAAAATTCATTACGAAGGGAAACATAGAAAGATCTCATCACGTTGCCTGTTGGAGGTACCTTGTCAGGCAAATGGGCTTAAACGCTTTATTAATCCCTATGGTTAGGTGTCTGATTCGTAGCATTTAGTCACGAATGCTAAGAATTAGGAAGAATGGTTTGCCATGAGAATTGAGAACGGAAGAAAATAATAATTTTCCTTGTGGCCTGCAACATTTTCCCCAAGCGTGTTTTTTCCTTCAAGAATAGTTGAATTATTTCCTTTCTGCTGGTCTATAACTTGTATTTATGTAGAAAAAGTAATGATGCAGTTAAGTTTTGTCAGTCATGGAATAGCAGCATAAGTTGTATAACTGCCAATTCAACTTAGATCGTGTAAAATCATGGACTACCAGTTCAGGGTACTATCCTTTAATCTATTATGAAAGCTCTTGTATCTATGTAAAACACAAAAAGGACTATGAAGAACTTTGCACATTATATTAGTTCATGTAATTTAGAGGTATAATCAATTTGTCAGTTGATGATTTTTGGTTTACGAGGTGGGATGTGTGTTATATATAAATTCTCTGGTTTATGTTCAAATACTTATAATTCATTACTTATGGAAGTAGTTGATGAATAGTGTGATATTGAGTGTTAGCCACACGGCATGTTGATTAGAACTGTTAAAAGCTACCCGCTCCACTTCGTGTAAGGTGCAGGGTGGGTTTATGTATATATAATCTTATAAAATGCGGGTAAATTGATTCGTTTTATTCAATGTGTGGGTTAATGCAGGTAGGTAGGGCTAGGTTGATTCTCATTTTTACTGTGTAAAAATATATTAATTTGCAAATTGACCCATTCTGCCGTACATAAAGAGTAAATTGGGTTAGTATTTTTTTTATCTACTAAAATTTTGACCCATCCCATCTTGATTAATTGCCTTGGGAGGGGGGGGGGGGGGGACCGCTTGCTTTGCCACTCCCTAATGTTGATCTCTTATATGACATTTTAATCAAACGCAGAAAGCAAGTCACTGATGCATCGACCACTTGTGTCTTATTAGACTTTATATATTTCCATTAAGTATCATGTAGTTGCCTTGTGAATCATGATCTATGAGGACTTTTAATCATAGACAGCTACTTTGATCTTGTTTCGCATGCATCTCCATATTACTCTTTTTGAACCATGCTACTCCCACACCCAAATTTTAATACGAAATTCTTACACTCACCTCCACAGGCTGTGGATGTGAGTGTAGAGGTTCCATATCAAAGTTTGAGTGTGGGGGTAGATTTACTCTTTTCCAATAACTGTGTTTACCCTTTGCATCTGCAGGTTGTCCGGTAAATTTTGAGTTTTTAAACTACACAGTAATCACAAGCAAATGCAAAGGACCCCAGTATCCACCCACCATATGTTGCGGGGCATTCAAAGAATTTGCCTGTCCTTATGCGGATGTGTTAAATGATTTAACAAATGAGTGTGCTTCAACCATGTTCAGCTACATTAATCTTCATGGGAAATACCCTCCTGGCCTTTTTGCTAGTGAATGTCGCGAAGGGAAGCAAGGTCTTGCCTGCCCTGCATCCCCATCATCAATATCCGCCAATGATACTGCAAGTGTGATCAGGCACTATCCATCCCTATTGCTGATTTTCGCAGCCGGCTTCTTAATCTTGTTATCTCAGTAGTTTGAATGCCCCAACTTTGATTCTTATCTTACACTACCTCATTGTTGTATAATCCGTGACAAATATTTGATGCATCATGTCAGTTTTTCTCTCATAACCATTTGTGTCATCATAATTCTATTTCTGCCAGAAGTAAAAAAGTTGGCATACGCATTGGTTACTTTCTCTCATTGGGGTTTAATTGCTCCATGTAAAGGCTTTGTATTATTTGAGTGTTGGTTGTAAATTGTAAGTCGCTCAGGGCTCGTACACTGCAGAGAGATTTTATTATGAGTTCTCTTGGTATTATTCCACGATTTGTACATGTAATGAGTGGCAGAATAAGCTTGTGACTTAATCAGAAGAGCCAAAAAGGAAGCCTGTATGTAGTAAAGGAGACATCCTTCCGAAGCACGCAAAAAATAAGGACTTTCATCTTTTGGAAAGTGCCAAGCTTATTTTTGAGACCTATAAATAGAAGTTTCTTCGGGTTTGGCTTTCCAGCTCCCTAAATTTCTAAAAAAGAAATTACTTGTGTAATGTGGACCAAATTAGAAGCTATCTTCATATAATTTCATCACGTACGCATGGACGGGGATGCTTAACAACTTACCAGACAACGGTATATCAATGTATATGTCTGAGCCTTGCTGCCTCCGCGAAGAACTCTGGCTTCGGGTCTTGTATTTTCTGTGGGGCCTTTGATTACCACTACATGGCTGCTTCACCCAATCATTCATCCTTCCTCAAACACAAGAATTTAGCAATAAGCTCTCCAGAGGATTCCCGCCACAGCCTTGAGGAAGTAATACAATCACACGCCCGATTTGTGGTAACGGGACTCCTCGGCCGCTCTCTGAATGCTGGTAGGCTCTTCGAGTCCTACGTTCAAATTCCTCAGGGCGAATACGCCGTGCCTGTTTTCGAAAGAAAACACTCCCCTTATATTTTTGCCTACTACACTATCATAAGAGGCCAAACTTTGTGTAACTGCCGACATGCTACGTTATTGCTTCATAATACATTGTGTTTTTTTTTTTTTGGCAAACGCTTCATAATACATTGTCATTAGAGGGTATGCTCACTTGCGCAGAGCGTGCGCTTCCTGAATTCTCAGAAGACAAAACACCTGCTCTGAATTCGATGATCTCTGGTTCCCTAAGGCAGGTTCATGTTGAAAGAGCTGGAGAAATGTTTGATAATATCGCAACAATAGATATGCAACCATATCCGGGCACACAAAGAACGGTCTGCATGCCAAGGCGTAGAGGTCTCTCAAGAAGTGATGTCATCCCAAATGCCTATTCAGTATGGATAAACACTTATTCTCAATTTATTATGTGTAACATGTTCATAGAAGAAAATTTTATGGGAATAGAATGGTCTTCAATATGGCGTTAGAGGCTCAAAAACGCCAACGTGATTTTAACCGCACCATTGTCTGTTTTGGGTTTAAAATTGGTTCATACCCAAATTGATTGCTATAGTGCCATAATCGATTTTTTTCACTAGGCCAAATAACTTGCTGCTTTGGTCACCTTATAGATTGACCCAATGTGTAAATAATAACATTATTAATTTGTATTTTTTTTATTATTTTATATCTAAAATGAATTTTATTATGAAATAATATATCTAAACATTAGTAAATTTCTAAAAAAAATTAAAATTTAATATTAAATAATTTAATTCAATTATATCCAAATTTATTATAATGACTGCTATTTTGCCAATATCCTCACGAATAACATGTAAAATTAACACCACAATCATGGTCACCCTCTCCTCCGTCTCTTTCATGCCACATTCATTCCTTAAAGCCGCTGATCTGTAGATAAATATAAAAATATTTAATCTACAACTCTTATATTTATAATTTATCTACGTTTATGATATGACAAAAGGATAGGAATTAAAAAAAATGAGATGGAGAGATGAACAAAAAAGATGAGAGGATAAGATGAGATAAATGTGATTGAATTATGGACAAAAATTTTGAATGTAACATTACTGAGATAAATATATTCTCGACAGCAAAGTATTCTCTTTTATTTGTTAATTTTTGATTTAATTTTTTTTAATAAAAAATTATAGAGTAAATTATATTATCTAATTTTAAAATTTATTTATATGATAATTTATCTTAAATTTAAATAAATATTATATTACTCACTCTTAAAGTTTGCTTATATGATAATTTATCCTAAATTTAAACATAAATATAAATATTCATTATTTATAATATATATAATAGATCAATATTTGATTATATTTTTTCAATACATATTTTATAAGAAATTTAAATTATTTTGAGATATATTAAAAGTTAAAACATTTATATAATTTGTACAAATAAAAATTTTGTGATAAAGTGCTAATATTTATACATTTAAGAGAATATAATTATTAATACAAATTCTCTCTCAAAAAATTTATCAAACAACTTATAAGAGTATTTAAAATCATAAAAGATAATATAATTTAATTATTATTTAATTATAAATAAGTCAATATATAACTATGGTCAGAAGGAATTTATATTCGAATATACTTAATATTTATTAAAGTTAAATAATTAATGTGAGATGAAATATAATATTTATTTAAATTTAAATAAATTATTAAAATATATTTTGAAATAAATAGTATAATATATATTTAAATTTAATATATATTATCATGTAAATAAATATTAAGAATGGCTAATGTATCATTTATTTAAATTTAGTATAAATTATTATATAGACAAATAATTTGGATTAAATTATACTGATACTATAGTAACCGTAAATTTAATTTGGGTTCCTTGAGATCGATACAGCTCCTTCCAATTCTCGTATAGCAGAAATTGATAAAGGGTACGATTCATCTGTCGGCATGAACGTCATCAATTCAATTTCTCTTGGTGTACTGTAATTTTTTTTCTTTCGAGTTTCATTTCCTGCTCAAGGTTTAAGAGCATGGCATCCCCGTTCCAGGCTCTTATCTTCTTTTTTTTTTTTTTTAATAATTTTTTTAATCAATGTGTAATATATTAATCTGTAGTGATGATGACTTCAGTATTATTAGTTGTAAACCTCTTATGCAAATATCATGAAAATCTTTTGAAGCTTGGAACAATGCACCTTTGTTTTGGTCGGCGTCATTTATATAGGCTAATTGCTTGATACTGATGACCAGTGCCTTCAACAACCTTGGAACCCTAAACTCAGTAGTGAGAGGAAGAGTTCGAATGCATGGTAATAAAGACTAAAGAGTATAAAGGTTGCCAATTAGTATAACATAATTAGGTACAGAATTGGATATATTCGGTGCTGGTACTAGCTTTTCCATTCATCTTGGTTATATCCTATGTTTATGCCGCCGGAATTGTGCGCCAGTTTAATCCGGACACTGAATTTTATTTTGCTTGTGTCCTTTCATTGGGGCAGAACTCGATTACGTTGTTGCTCACATTGGGGTGTTACTTTTCCTTTACTGTTATAAGTGCTGATTAGTTGGGCGTATCATGTCCCATCACCAAGGGGACGAAGCTGAATACATAGCGAATGAATATGAAATGGAAGACGTAGAAGATGATTTAAATAATGAGTTTCTGAACAGAGAAATGGGTGGCTCAGAGTCTGATGTTGATGAATATGATTACTCGGTTTGTGCCAAGCTGTTTATATCCCCTGCTTCAATAATTATAGTTAACTAATCTTCTTTCGTACTTTGTCGAGTGATGAAGCAAATGTTAACTGCCTGTCACTGTTGTCATATCTATAAAATTAGTGTGGTAATACTGGTGCAGAATGGTAAGATGGTGGACACTACGGCTGCACAAGCTAGAAGAGGACAAGACATCCAGGGAATTCCTTGGGACAGGCTTGGCATAACCAGGGAAAAGTATAGGCAAACTAGGCTAGAACAATACAAGAATTATGAAAATGTACTCCATTCAGGGGAAGGGTCGGGGAAGGTGATAGTTTCATCCTTTTTCTTACATATTTTATAGAGGACTATCTAGTCAATTATGTCATTAATCTTGAGTTTAACAATGTTTACCCATTCATCATTTTCCATCACAAACAGGATTGCAAAGTTACCAAAAAAGGATACTCATATTATGACTTCAGAAAAAATTCAAGATCGGTAAAGTCAACCATCCTTCATTTTCAGGTATGCTGAATTCCTGCTGGTTTTCATCAACTTTGGAGGCACAGTATTACATTCATGGTGAATTCGTCACTGTATACTAATCCTGCATCTGAGCGATAATGGTTTTCTTTTTGGCGTATTTGGCTCAAGTGAATCAATGATCAATCAACTCAACTTTTGGAATCAAATCTTTATCACAATCCATGGATAGATAATTACTGCTGTGTTATTAATCCCGCTGGAGTTGAAAGAGGGATACAACTTAGGCTTGCCATTACCCTGTGTTGCAATATAAAACTCCCCTATATTGAAGTTTCATATAGAGACTAAGGGCGGCAGGGATCAATGTGTCTACCACTTGGCTAAAGAGGCTTTAGTCAAAGCACCACCTGACTTTAAAATTTAAGCTATTAAGTAAGTACTCTAGAATGGTAACACTATGATTGTCATAAGAGGAATCTTATGCTGAATGAGAGTTGATTTTGGGAAGAAGACTCATTCTGTTAACTATTAAAGAGAGTAAATTACATCAACCACAACCTCCCTTGTGTAGGGTGAAATAACATGGAGATCCCCTATATTTTAAAAAATTCCTCAAAACTTCAAATTTATTGTGACGAATCCAAATTTTTTATTACTATCATAAGGTGTAGTTATTCTGTTATTTATTGTGAATTTTGTGAACTAATTAGAGATAGGATCGGTGCTTGTGTATTCTTAACTATTTGATTATATTGAGGAGAAATTGGTATTATCCAGTCTAGAAGAAAATGATAAAAACTATTTTTAATATAATATATTTTGTATTTGTATATGTGAAAATAGGATTAAAATATTTATAGTTGTTTCAAGCTCTGTACCTAGCAAGCCTATTTAGTTTTGGCACTACATGATTGAAAGTAAATATTGATACAGAAGGCTTCAAAGTTTATAGACAGTGCTCAAGTTCTTTGGTAGGAAAACAATCAAAGTAAAAGTGCATTTTAAAGTTGATTTGAGTAATTAGATATCATAAATTTTATTTAGAGTAAATTACTCTCACACCCCTTCTGTTTTGCTAATATTACACAAACCTCTTATCTATTTTGAAAACTTACACAAAGCTCCATTCGAAAAGAAAGATTTATAATTGCTCTTGATGTTAGTAATTTCTTTTACTATGAATCATAATATCAAGTTAGCAGAGATTTTGTTATCCTAATTATGAAGATATATGTGAATCTTATTTAAACAATTAAAAAAATTAAAATTTATGGTAACAAAGTCCCAACAAAAAGCTTTTGTAAATGCATTATTTATCTATACGTGAATGAAACATGTTTAATTCAATTTAAAAGACAATTTTATTAATTTAGAGTAAGAAAAATAGATGAATTGATAAAAAACCAAGAACTAATTTATATGAGGGGCGTTTATGAAAGTTGGTAAAAAAGTTGAGGGAGGCTTATGTAGGTTTTTCATATTTTTTAAGGGAGGTCTGTGTAGGTTTTCAAAATATAAGGGATGTTCGTGTAATAGAAGCAAAATATAAGGGAGGTTGAAGTAATTTACTCTTTTGTTTTATTTTGCTTCATTTTGGTGATCATTAATTGCCATATCATTAGCAACAACATCATGAATGGGAAGGTCGTTAAGATTGCTTGAGGGTTTTGCTGGTATGTCGTTCTTATTAAAACTAATGGGTTTTCAGGACCTTTTTCATCTCTAAACAGTTTAAGGGACAAGATGTGATTTGATCTTGAAGTCTTCCCAAACTTCTGACCAACGCTTCTTTCATATGACAAATTCAATCTATAAGACAAGAGTTTTCTATGCTTGAGACTTATTTTAACCTCACCTTAGATGTACTTGCCCTTATTGCCTCTAATAAAATTTGATAAAAACAAGAAAGAAACAAACCCGCCTAATTTTGGTGGAGCCTGATCCTAATCCTAGTGTTTTGAACATCTGAGCTGTTCAGCTTATACTAATATTATGTCAGGGGTACAATTACAAATCTTAAAACAATAATTGGCATGGCATAGGCTTTCAAAAGATGGAATCTTGCTGATTCGGAGTTGACTGACAAATACATTTGTTTTAATATTATGCAGTTGAGAAATTTGGTTTGGGCTACATCAAAGCATGATGTATACCTTATGTCACATTATTCAGTAGTTCATTGGTCTTCTTTGACATGCGTAAGGTCAGAAGTACTCAATGTTTCTGGGCATGTAGCACCATCAGAGGTGATTTTTTTTTTTTTTTTGTGTAGTTACTTCTTTTCAATTTACTATATTAAGTTTCTGATTGTTCAATGAGTAAATTATATTTAAAAATGTTTGATCTCGTTCTTATGTTTCTTTGTTATTGTTTTTATTCATAGAAACATCCTGAAAGTCTGTTGGAAGGATTTACACATACTCAAGTTAGCACTCTTGCAGTAAAAGATAAGCTTCTAGTTGCTGGAGGGTATCAGGGTGAACTTATTTGTAAGGTAAATGGATTATTTCTTTCTTTTTCTTTGAGGAATAATGACTTGTAATCTGCATTGCATACAGCAGGAGCTTTTTGTAGGTAATGAGAGATGACAATGACTTTTGGTGGTCTATTGTAAACTTTATGCCTGGACCTCAGAGATTTTGAATAAGTTTTTTTAGTAGAATGCAATGATTCCCTTACCTACTTTGAGGTTTTGTGTTTATTTATATGGCTTTTAGATTGTATGAAATTTAATTTTCTCAAAAAAAAGCTAAATCTTGCTGTTTAGACTTGATGTTTTAAAATTGGATTAAGTTCTGTTTCTGACCTATGGTTTTGCCTCTTTTTTTCTTTTTTGTGTCGCCTTGTGGTTTGAATTTTGTCATTTTGGCCTGTTAGCTTCACTCTGTTAGCACATAACTACCTTGTGCTATGTTTCAATCAATTTCCTAACAGTAGAAGCACATGAATGGCTCGTGTTCACTGATTCACCCAAAGGGAGTGAAGCTCAGGGGCAAAGTGACAAAGTTCAAACCACAAGGCCACAGGGTAAGAAACTGATTTTAACTTTTATTTATTTTCAGAACAGAATCTTCGTATTAGGAATTTGGTGCAAACATAATGCGGGATGGTTATGTATTAACAGAGTCAAACTCAAGAGCAAGTGACAAAGTTCAAACCTCAGGATGGCACATTGAAAACAGGCCAAACTACAGGGTAGAATAATGAATTTACCCTTAAAAATTTAATGAACATTGACATCAGGGAAAATTACAATTAACCTGTTTATGGTCTGGGGTGTGTTCCTGTTGCCTACAGGTGGAAAGTGTCACTTGACCCACCCAAGGTTTGCTCCATTTGCTCATCTGTTCAATCCACCATTAGTGAGCACTTAAAAAAGTATGAGCAAATTACACATAACCAGCCTGAGGTTTACTCCAATATGAGAGACTTGGACAATTGCCAAACTTGTGACTTTCACTTGCACAGTAATATTGGGTTTAACAGATGAATAGATGGACCAAACCTCTGGTGACTTAAGTGACACATTTGGAAACACAGGTGGTTAATGTGAATAAACCCCAATTCACAAGTGAGCTGTCTGTAGTTTACCGGCACATGCAGTGTTATTATTTTCTCTAGTGCATTGCCATCTGTTGTTCCTCTATGGAATGTACATGATCCAGTATTATATCATGCATTCTTCCTCTGTGTTAAACATTTATTGGCTCTGTCTGCCCCTTTCTTCCATAGTTGTTCCTGTTATCTATAGGTTAAATATTTCTTCAGATAATGGCTCCAAATCTCATTTCCTCTCTCTTTAGGGAGTGTAACTGCTTGCTTTGGTTGCTTTTTGCTGGCAGAGTCTTTGAAAATATGAATGTTGTCTTTTCTTAACCATCCTTAAACCTGTACTGAAACTCTGTTGAATGCTGTTGCTAAGAAGTTACGGTATCATCTCTGAAAATTGCTATGAATACCTGTGGGGCTTCATTACAGTTCCAATTTTTACTGAGAACTTGAAGCCCTTGTCTTCTGTGAATCTGTGCCATTTTCCTTTCTAGAAGAAATTGTGGTAATTTTATATCTCAGCAGCCTTTCCTCACATATATTGCATTCATCTTTGCAGCATTTACCCATTCTAGATTTTTATTCCTTGGAACTTCCTTTTCATTAGGAGCTTAAATGATAGAGAAGCTTCTGTATTGGATTTCCTTTTAGTTTTGCATGATTTCACTCTTTTGTCTTCTTGCTTGGATTTGAACATTCGAACATCAACTCCTCTGGTGTGTTTTCTCTCAAATACTTTTTTTTCACTTTCCTATCCATTCTCCAGATAGAAAAAAACTTATTCTTCTGAAACCCCTATCAAAATCCAAAAGCCCCTCTATGGTCAAGTCCTTCATTTGGACAATTGTAGTATTGTAGTCAAGAAAGTTATACTAATATATGCTGTGGATTTGTGGACCTACTTTTCTAATTCAGAAACAGATGCACATTTATCTCTACATTTCCTGGCAAGCGGCATTTGGAGTAAGCTGTTGAGTGTTTGGTGGACCTTGGGTCTGCCTTCAAAATTTGGAGCTTTCTCTAGTGATCAAATTCAGAGGTTTTAGGAGGATTAAATAAGTCTTATGACAGTATGCCATGTGTGCTGCCCTTTGGTGCTATGTATTGGAGAGGAATGGTCAAACTTTGGAAGGAAAATTTTTGTTATTGCCATTCTCTAACACAAGATTGTTTTCTAGGTCTCCTTATTGTGTTTAGCACATGATTTCTTCCAGGAGTGTCTTTGGTAGATTTACAGAGGGATTTGAGAGCTATTTGTATTAATGGATTTGGTTAGTGGTGTCTACTATTTATTCTGTAGGATGTTAGTTTTTTTTGGTAGCATCTACCACAGAGGATTTTTTATCCTCCTCCTTTTTACAGCTTGCTTTTTTCTATTACAAGTTTTTCATTTAGCAGAAAAGAATATTCTAGTCATAGTATGTCATTTCTAAAGTGTTTACAGACATTATGGAACATGAGAATAATGATCCATTGTGAATTTTTAAATAATTTCATTTTTCTGTAAGAAGGTTGGTTCATTCTTTGGCAGATTGTGGTGTATGATGAAAAACGTAATGTGTATTGGATGGATAGTGATGGTTATTGACTAGATGTCCTTTAACTTGCCATTAGTTTTGGAGGATTTATGCTAGTTTCTTTTAGGCTCTGCTTAGATTATCTTATTATTATTGTTGCTTTTAATTGAGCACTGATGAAGGCAATTTTAGTAGATAATTACTGCTAAAAACTCTCTGTTGTTATTCTGCTACTGTTGCTGACTTGTCCCTTTTAGGAGTTGCTAGTAGCTATGTTCAGATTTAATGTCCTTTTTTTACTGGAACGCAGCACCTAGATCGACCTGGTGTTAGTTTTTGCTCAAGGACAACTTATGATGATAATGCTATTACTAATGCTATTGAAATTTATGTTGGTCCCAGGTAATTTTCCTTGTCTTGGTGGTATAATTTTTTTCTTTTTATTTAATAGATATAAACACTACAGTCACCAAGTGCAATGGACTTGGCTCCTGATTTTCAGTGGTGCAGTTCATTTCACCACCTCAAATAATGATTGTGGAGTCAGAGATTTTGATATGGAGAAATTTCAGCTTTCTAAGCATTTCTGTTTTCCCTGGCCAGTGAATGTGAGATGCAACAATATTTTGTTCTTTTCCCCCCTCTCTTTTAAGACTAATGATTGGATAAGTTACTATTTTCCCTTTAGAGAATTACCTCACCTTGCTTTTTTTGGCAAAATTAAACTGGATGGCATTAAAGGGTAATCTTGGCAGTAGTAACACGACATTGCTAACACATCAGGAACATGTTCATGGTATCAACAAATAGGAATTCAGCTAATTTTTCACTTAGATCAGACTCTTATTGTTACCATTTTTCCTGCTTATTGCAGCATACTTCTCAGAGTCCGAATGGTAAATTACTTATAATTGTTGGAGACAACCCTGAAGGCATGATGGTGGACTCCCAAACTGGAAAGGTAGTGATCTACACTATTTTTGGGCAACAACAAGGGATTCTTTATTTAGGTGGATACTATGAGAGCCTATAATGGAATTTCTTGCTAATCTGAATTTCTAAATATTGCAGATGGTAGTGCCCTTGTGTGGTCACTTGGATTTCTCGTTTGCAACAGCATGGCACTCTGATGGTGTGATTTTTGCCACTGGAAACCATGACAAAACGTGCCGGGTTTGGGATATACGAAATTTATCTCAGTCAATTGCCATACTGAAGGGTAATCTGGGAGCCATCCGGTCAATCCGGTATACTTCTGATGGTAGGTATATGGCAATGGCAGAGCCTGCTGCCTTCGTGCATGTCTATGATGTGAAGAGTGGGTATGAGAAGGAGCAAGAAATTGATTTCTTTGGTGAGATATCAGGCATATCTTTCAGTCCGGACACAGAGTCCCTTTTTATTGGGGTTTGGGATCGCACTTATGGTAGCCTTCTTGAGTTTGGCCGGTGCAGGGACTATTCATACCTTGATTCGCTGATTTAAGTGAATATATAAGGAGTGAGGAGTGACATGTTTGATGGTTCATTTCAACTGCCTGGTTATAAATATCGCAATGGAGGTAAGTTGGTTCATGTATAAATTCAGTGTCCTGCAAACTAAATGTTTTTACTTGAAGGTGGGTTTAAGAAGTAGGGGGTGTACAGCAGGCTAGAAAGCGATCAGAGGTTTAAATAATGAGAAGGCAAATAAGAAATTTATGCCTAGTCGATCTTAAGATATTCAATATCGCTCTGCTACTTAGAAAATTTATCTGGAAAAAATTCCTTGTGGCGAGAACATAAATCATGATGTTCATTGATGGTAGGGCATCAACTTATCTCGTAAGTAATTCACACTGGTTTTTGGTAATCATCAGGCTCCAAAGACCCAATTAAGGATTTTACTTATTCTTCGATTTGGAAAGCAATGGAAACCCACTATTATATCAAAATCAAAGTGATTATAATATTAAAAACCATAGTTAGGCTATAGTGCCAAAATTATGCGTAAAATCTAATGAAATAATACGTTTAGAGTCACATAATTTTAAACTTATATGTTCACTAAGTTCTTTTATAAAATCATTTATTTAAATTTAGCTTCATATTTTTTGTTCTATTTAGTGTGTAAAAGATTTACTTCCTAAATTAATAAAAATAAAAATAATATGCTTTTAAGAAATATGAATCACGCGCATCTGATAAATATGCTTGTATCATGCGAGCATTTTTTTTGCTTCTAATGGTCCACACTGGCAATGGTCTCACTTGCATTTTCGCTTATATTAATAGGGAAATTATAGAACAATCTTGTGTTTTATTTCATAAGGGTGAAAATTTGAAAAGCAATCTGATTAGTCCCAGCCACCCTAGCTATATATCTTATAATTTGCCATGAGTGGAAGCACTGGGATTGTCAAACCGGGGTCTAAAATTGTGCAACGAATTTGCGTATTTTGTGTATACTGTATACTTAAAAAAGAAAGAATGATACTCCATAACATAACGTAGGATATAGTATATATATAAGATAAGATAGATTGTCATATCAGATGGTTTTACAATAAGCTACTACCTTCGGGTGGGAATAGGTTAGGAAGAATATCTATCTAATAAACTTTCTTTTTATTTCACAAAAAATGTCGTCGAATCCTGAGCGTCAGCGAGAATACCCGGCTGCTGCTGCAGACGGCTCGGCTATTCGGTATCAGCAACCGCGGCTTCTTACTGAGAGCGCAAATGGGCAATCCTCTTCTGTCACTTCCGGCACCAAGCATTATCCACCACCAACAGCCCTTTATGACGAAGTTGCTCGAAGTACAGACCTCTTTTGGGAAAAGCTCCAGTCTTTTCACGAATCCTTCGGGACCAAATTTAAGTGAGCGGGTTCTCTAATTATATTTGTTATCTGCTAGCTGATCTCGTTTTGATCATTTCATTTTTATTCTAAAATGCTATTCTTAACTTGTAACGACGATAATCTATCGTTTGTTTTTCTTTCATTCATATTTCATATATGATATAAATTTGTTTGCTTTTGATATGTGCTGATCTGCCTTGTTTTTATATTGTCATTTTTTTACCCAAAAAAGCTAGTCATTTCTACCTGGGAGAGTGGGAGACTGGAACCTGCCTCCCAAGCATTTGGTGGGATTCATGCTACCTTGCATATGTTAGACGCCTACTGCCTTAGACCAACATTTTTTCCCCAGCGTCCATATCATCAAAGTATGTTAATTGAATCGCAGAAATCGACCTGAAGGATAATTAATATTGTAACCCGACTTTGGCATATCTCAACTTCCATTCATTCACAATTTTCTGGTGGAAGCTGAAATTAGTGAACTATGACGTTGTTGTTGTTGCTTTCCCCCTTTGCTTGGCTGGTTGAACTTATTTTTATTTTTTATACTGAGCTTCTTTCATCACCAGATTTAATTTCCTATTTAACACTTGTCATAAATTAGGGTAATTCGTTATGAGTGTCGATGAAATGTGGGAAACAGGTTTAATAGTTCTCTGTAGAAGAGAATATTTGTCAAGAGCAAGTGGAGGGGGTTTAGCCATTTAGGTGATGCAAGTAAATACTATAGAGTCAGAAGCCCTGCACAGATTACGAGGACTGATGGGAAAAATCAGGGACATTGTGGTGATCTAATAAATCAGAGTTGATGAAACTTGCTTTCATGTTAATTTATTGCTTTGACCCCTTTGGAAACTACGTTTTGCCCCTCCAAACAAATAATTTGCAATCCTGGAACCAAATATCACATTAACTCAGCTAGATTTTTCATGCTTATTTTCATTGGTAGTATGGTGAAAGGAGATTACCTGTCTCCCCTACTTCTTTTCTCCTGTATGAAACCAATTACAAGCATAGCTTCTTAAATGCTGAATTTCAACTTCCTTGGAAACATTGCCTTTGCGCCCAAATTGATCTCCATGTAAGGCTTGGTGTGAGAACAGAAAAGAGACTCTCTAGGAACCTTTATAAGAAGGCGAACATAATTGGCAGCTTGTAACTCTGCTATGAATTCAGAGAGTGATATTTTATATTTTAACTAAAGGCAGTTTGTTAGGTAAGTGAAACTTTTAATCCAATTGGACCATATGCAAGGTGGGAAACGAACTGTTAATGTGTTTGTGTAAGTATTATTTTATTTAGTAATTTTTTACTTATAAGTTTCTCACTTTTTCTATTCCTGTAAGTTTATTTTGAACTAGACTAGTTTGCAAATACGCATGAATAAGTTGATACTGCCATCTCATTGGTTTTGTAATATGAAAAAGCGGTATTTTCTTTTTCTAGGATGACAGGCAGATAATGCCAGCAAAAAAAAAATGACATTCTTTTGGCCTTTTTCTTTGTAATTCTATCTAGGGTTCCTATGGTAGGAGGAAAGCCGCTAGATCTATATCGTCTTTTCATCGAAGTCACATCTCGTGGTGGTCTTGAAAAGGTATGCACTGTGTTTTCTCTGCTTATTTAGATGTAAGAAAAAGAAAAGGAAAATTAAGCTCGTTTGTGTCTTAGTTTTAAAGGATAAGTGTCCAGCTGATTTGATGCTTGTGTTTTTTATCTTTGACATTGCAACTTATTGTGATACACTTAGTGATCTTGAATATTTTCTTTGATAAATTTCATTGTTTTTCCAATTTTTTGAAAGGATACCTCCTAAGCATGTATTTAAACCAATATAGGTTATTGGAGATCGTAAATGGAAGGAAGTGGTTATGGTATTCAAACTCCCAGATACTATAACCAGCGCGTCATTTATGCTAAGGAAAAACTATCTATCATTGCTTTATGAGTTTGAGCAGGTTTATTACTTTCGGCAACAAGTGCCTCCTCTTCCAATGCATGGTAGTGGTATGGAAAGATGATTCTTATTTTCTCTGGTTACGTGGTTGCAATTTTTGCCATCCTTGATGAATCTATTATTTCATATCTTCAGATCCTGTGGATAGGTCAACCATGAAGGAAGGTGCTGCTATGAATGATTTACCAGGTCAGCTTAGGTTAGATCAACCTAATTTTCAAGTTTGATGTGTTTACTGCATTGACCTCTTCTAAACTACCCTGTTTTTAGTTAAATAATTTCTCTAGCTTCATGCAATAAAAGTAGAGTTGCTGTATCTTCCTCCTTGGAGGGTGCTGGGCCTATCAAAATATAAGACATCCTCTTCTGTCTCACTCATTATGTGAGAATCATTACTCAAGTAAACTTACCTGTGTTTTATAAGCTGACTAAATGGCTTTTAGGTTCTATTGTATTTTACTTCTAGTCATGTAGTAGAGAGCAGATTTATGATTCTAGTCTGAAATTTTTGCAAGTACATGCTCACACCTTTTTTATTTATTATTCTCATGAAGAATCTGGGATTTACTTATTGATGAATAGGAATTGTCTATACTTTAGTTTGTTGGAAGATAGGTGCAGTTGCAATTATATTACTTTCATAGATAAATTTAGGAATGGTATTGCTTGGATGAAAAATGTGAGTGATTGGACTTCCTGTTTAGATGCCTTATGAGGCAGGAAAGAGGGAAAGTCAGGGAGCAAAGCATTTTATTGGTCTCTTTTTCCTAATGCTTGTAAACTCGGACAGGAATGGAAAGGAGGGGAGAGAAGAGAAAGGCTTTTACTATGAACTTTGATTTTGCACATTAAGAATTGAGAAGGATCACCTTAAATGAGGAATTCTATGTACTTCCAAATGGGAATTTGTTTCACTTTCGTTTTGGTCCTTTTTGGGGAATCCAAGAAAGAAAGGGAATACTATCCTTTCTATTCCAATTTTTCTGAGGATTCCTATATTCGTTCCATTTTCATACATGTTAAAACTTCCAAAGTTATTAAGGATTTGTCTATAGGTATATTCATAATGATCAACTGGTTTTGATATTAAGCCGACTAGGCTGTGCTTCAGAGTCAAACACAGAGAAAGATATAAAGAGATGGAATATTAACAATTCGAAATTCATAAATTTATAAGAAAGAAACCAATAATTACACAATCTCACACACGTTTACACACTAACTTCATAAAAACGCAAAAGAACCCTCTCATGCAAGTTCATGCAATGTTAGAAGAGTAATTACTAAGTAATCATAGCTCTAGTATGACAGGAACTTTAAGAGTTGAGTCCAGTGTTTTTAAAATCGGACCAGACCAGCCAATTCAACTGGAAATGGGACCCCTGTCCAGTTTGAGTCTCTTAACAGATTGGTTCTGCACTAGAACTAGAACCAGACAAAACCGGTGAGAACCAGTAAAAACCAGTCTGAACTGGGCTGGATATATAAGCCGGTCTGATAAAAAAATTTTGAAAAAACAGAGATTTAAAAATGAAAAAGAGTGAAGAGGTGAGGAAAGGGGATGGGGAGGGGTGGGTGGTTTCCTTGGGATGAGTTTCTAGCAGACTTCGTCCAGTCAAGCACTCCTGCTTTGGTGGTGTAGCTCCAGGTTATAGAGTCAATCCAGCATAGTTTAGTATTTATAGACCTTGAAGAGTCAGAGCCATTGAAGGAATAAATGCTTATGAGATTGAGAGGAGATACGCTAGTGAGATAGCCATGTGGTGGGTGGGGGTGGAATGGAATGGGTTGTAGGGAGAAAAAGAAAGAGAAATAAGAGAGAAAGGGAAGAAGAGGGGTGGGCTTGCTGTGGGTGGGGATGCAGTGTGGTTGGCTGCAGAGAGAAAGGGAAGAAGAAAGAGAAATGGGTGGGGAAGAAGAAAGGGAAGAAGGCAAAGAAAAATAGGGGGGCCATAGGTGGGGGGGGGGTGGGAAAAGCAAAAGAAAAAAATTAAAAACAAAAACAATAAAAGAGATAGCAAATGAGAATATAAAAGAAAAAAAGAAAGGTAGAAAATTAAGACTATGGTGTTTTTTATTTTATAGTAAAATGATATTATTTTTAAAATAAAAATTAATTATTATTTCTATTAATAATGAAGTTTTTTAATAATAATATATATATCTTCATCTAATATTTAAAATTCAAATTATAAATATAATATATTATAAGATTTGTAATTATTTAATCTTCGTCAGTTCAATGATCAATCCAGTTTTAAAAATACTGGTTTAGCTTCCCAATAAATCAAAACTTGAATTAATTAAACATAATGGTCTCTTTATTCCCACAAACCGAATTTCACAAAATGCTCGCTTAAAATAATATAAACCCTTAAATTTATTGGATCCCACTGTTTGAACTGTAAGACTTAATAAATATAACTGATGGACTTTCTTTTTTTTGGGTGGGGATTTCTAAATTTATAGCTTTTGTGGGATAGACATTCCACTAAACATAAAGAAAATATATGCACACTTTACAATTTAGAGTTTAAACTGTAATTATATAAACAAAAGATTCTACAAAGATGCCCATTAAGATTCTTTATAATATTCATCACTTGTCCTTGATTGGAGTAATTTCCTCCTCAAATTTTATAGTGCCAATATATCTTAAATTTTGAGCTTTGGCTTGGTTTATGTCTAAGAATTAATGGCAAAAAGGACTACAACTATAATTTGGACATTTCATGATCCCATTAAAATAATATGGAGTATGAAGCCCATGAGCAAACGAGTCTTGAAGGAATGTTGGACTCTTTTGAATGTAACTTGCTTTCCAAGAGGCTGCCCTTTTTGGAATAGGGAAAAATTCATCACCTTTATTCTGTCTGTGATGTCTTCTCTTATAAATTACTATGCTTGACCATTTCTTACGATGAAAGCATTTCTTTGGTCATGTAAAACCTTGCTTTTTTGTTCTGATATCAATATTTTTCTTTAGCCTTATCACAATTATTGTTTGACCTTGACTTCTTGCTCAGTTGAATAAAACCACTCTGAAGTTCAGCTCCAAATTCATGCAATTGAGCTTTCAGTTCACGAAATTTGGAATGAAATTGCTCAGCAATATTTCCGTGCCTTGGATCAAATAATTAGTGATATAAAGATCGTGACTTTTCTAGTTGCTTCAAATCTCTTTCTTGTTTCAATCAGCTTGCAGTAAAAGAAATCCTGTCTGAATTAACATTTAGCTGCTTGAAGTTGTCAGGAGCACAGTTATCAATTGACAATTGCAGAGTGCAATTGCACTTTGCACTTTGCAACGGTGCTTTGCACAATATTTTGGGGATTGTGTTGTGCAATCCATATTGTGCCACAATTGCATGTGCAATATGTGCAATTTCTGTTGCACAAGTTGTGCAATATGGCTTTAGAAGCTTAGCCATGACTTGAATCTGACTCATTAGAAGCAGTGCAACTGGCTTGTGGTGAATCCCGAAATCTGCATGTTCAAACCTTTGTGCAAGAGATCATCAAATGGAAAAACAAGCCATGGCAAGTGATCATTGAATATTCCAGGCGTGAGACAAATAGAGTTGCTGATATGTTGGCAAAGCAATAGGCTTTAGAAGCTTATCCATGACCCATTTTACAGTAGCAGTTGCTTGTAGAGGAGGATAAAGGGGGACTACAGTTCCCAATGATAGGAGTTAGTTAGCTATTTTCTATTCCGCTGTAACCCCAAAAAACAAAAAAAATTTGCAACATGGATGCCAACATTAAAAGGAGAATTTTAACCATGAATCTCCATATCTCTCAGCATTCTGAATCTCTTTTAACCCTGAACCTTCATATCTGGGCATTCCCATTCCTCTTGGTGCTAGCTGTCTCTTTGGTCTGGCCTTGATCCTTCTACTTACCTCTGCCTCATCTCATCTTGCGGCTTCCCTCTATTCCAGTTTCATGCCTCTGCTCTGGGGTTGAGCCTTATACTCCTAGTTTCCGTATATTACTTCCAATTTCACTGCTTCCATGAACTTGATGATAGTCGTGATCATATATACTTAACCCATACAACTACCAATGAATTAATAAAGCTAGATGCGGTGACTCTCTTTATGATGAAAATGTTAGAAACTGTGCCTGAAAAAGGGATCACTTGGGGGGTTATGAATGGATGTGTTGTGGCACCTATTAGTATTGGATTGCTAATTAATGATGTGCCTGTTGCCATTGTCTTGGGGAAAGATAAGTGAAGTGCTGATGTTGGGCCTAGACCATTCCATGAAATGGCTGTCAATTCTTCATGTTTCTTCACAGTTGTATCTTTCATGCACATGCTTCTTATACGTTGATGCTTATTTTTGTGACATTGGCGTACATGCTTTGGCATTGGCTTACATACTTTCAGTAATTTTATGGTTTGAGATGTTTAATTAATCTTTTTAGATTTATCTCTATCATATTTGTGTCTAATTGTTTTTTTCACTTTAGGCAGACACATTTTCAAAATCTGTGTCTCTAGCTCATTGCATTGACTGATTAAAATACCAATGCTATATTTGTGAGTTAACTTTAATGATGACATGGATGTTAATAATATCATTTTTATGAAGAAAAGAGACAGCTAATTTTGTGTGGCATATTATTTTTTAATAGACAGAGTATTTTAAGACTATTTTAAGTGCAAATTAAGCTTTTAATAGATATTAAGTCTATTTTTTATATTGTTATTATTTTGGGTTATATTAAATATAAGTTATAATATAACATGCACAATAATCCAAATTACAGTGTGCAATGCAATTCATAATGTGCAGTATCGCTATGACCCTTAAGCGCAATGCTGTGCAATTCACAATTAACAACCTTGGTTAGGAGTGTCAGAATGGTTAGGAATTTGCTTGAATTAGTTAGAATTTGGGTATACTTTGGATGTTTCAGCTTTAGCTATATCGGCATTAGTTTGAGTAGGAACTAAATGTATTAGATGAGTTGAGTAGAACTTGGTTCATTGCTTGAAAATCTGAAATTTCTTATTATTGTAAAACAGTTGCAGTTTGAGCAGCCTTGCTTTTACTTGAAGTCAGTTGGACTCTAAAGCTTATCTGAAAACTTGATAACATTGGCGCAAACTGGTGAACTAGGGCTAAAGAGTCCTTTGATAGGTCAAATAGCACTAGGGCATGATGTGGGTTGGTGATACTGTAATGGCTACTTGGTTTGCAGTAGCATATTGCTAGTTTTAAGTGTTGCATATAGGCACATTAAATGACTGGTGAGTGGTAAGGAAAATGGTACTTAAAAAGAGCAGGTTCTTTCCTGTGGTTTAGGTGGTGGTCTGGTATTTGTGTAAAAGCAGTTGGTCAGATTGATGTGTTTAGCATTACTGTAATGGTAGAAAACTTCTCCAGTTGTGACTGCGCGTGGGCCATCTGCTGCTACAGGTTTTATAATTGGTGACTAGTAAATTGTAGCTACCAGACCTATATCAAATCCTCCATGTTCGAGAAAACTTACAGATGGCATGCTTTTGCAGGTGTACAAATTTACAATATCTTGGGCTTAGACTTTGATGTGTGTGTATGCTCGGGTGAGGATCAAAGTAAGGTCTGATGCCAAATTGATAAAGGATAAAAGTAATTCATTCCTATTGATGTAGATTACAGAAGAAGCTAATAAAAAAGAAGAGAAAGAAAGGGCAATGAGAAAAAATAATCAGGAGGAAGGAAGGAAGAAACAAAAGCTTTTATTTTTATAATAATTGAATGATTTATCAGCGTCACAATATTGTCTCTATTTAAACTACGAGATGACCTCAATAGATTGGTCAATGCCAAATGATCCTAAGCAAACTTGGATGAATAATTTCAAGTCGAAGTCTTAATCTTCAAATCACAAAGCAAACATTGGTTATAGTGTAATCCTTAACCTGACAATGGAGACTGGATGATTTTAAACCTTAAACATGTGATTGCTTGCTCCCATCATGCTTCTATAAAATTGACATTACATTCCTCATGATGTAGCCTAATCTCAGATTGTTGCTGATAAGCAAGGTGAACATAGCGCATAAGCCTAGTTGTTCTCTGTGATATCTATGAATTTTCTTGTAGAAAATTTATGTTGTTGCATTAACATGCAAACTATAATAGAAGTATGAATATCTGCTTCTTTTCTTTAGTGATATTTTCATCTATCTACATGAGTATGTGGATATGCTTTGGATATAAACTTGTGATAAGAATTTATTGTTTATTTCATATGCAGTTAGTCCAGTACAGCAGCTTGGCTCTTTGGTGCCTGGAATCATTGATGGAAAATTTGATGGTGGATATGTAGTTACAGTGAATCTAGGTTCTGACCAGCTGAAAGGTATATTGTATCATGTTCCTCTGAATGTGTCCCAGAGTTCCTATACTGCAGGCATGCCTGCTTCCCAGAATCGGAAGAGATCAAGATTGGCATTACGTGATCCATCTCGACCCAAGTCAAACAGGAGTGGTTACAATTTTTTCTTTGCTGAGCATTATGCCAGGCTAAAGCCTTTGTACTGTGGGCAAGAGAGAGCTATTAGCAAGAAGATTGGGTTTCTGTGGGGCAATCTCACGGAAGCTGAAAGACAGGTATAGATGCATCCTTTTTACCTTCATTTGATGCGGATTTTTGGTTCAATGTAATTTTTTTTTTTTGGCATTTTCGCCCCTTTTTGTGGATTAACATACTGACCTCTGGCATATTAAATGCTTTACGCTCAATGTCATGGTGCAGAAAATTAATGATCTTATTCCCAGTATGATTCTTTACATAAAATTTCTACAACAGATACAGTGCTGATGCTGCTACATGATATGGTAGAAATATATAACTGTCTTCTTAAAGTTTTTGTTTTCTAATTAGTCCTGTCTCAGCTGGATGCCTGGCAAACGGTTTTCTGAACTTGAAATTAAGCTAAATTTCACCTCTTCACTCATTGTTGGAACTTCCATGAGAGTGTTTGTGGGCATAGGTGATGATGACTGCTGAGATTTCCAAGTGCTCAACGCCTTTCCTACTCGCAGATATCATGGTGCCTATTGAGCACTTGTTATTACTCCCGCACTGCTTTTTAAGCTGCGTCCATTGCCTTGTAACCACAGTTTACCTAGGCTAGCCCCATTTTTTTCTTATTAGCTGCTAAAAGTTGTGTGGTTGCGGTAGTCTATAGCAGTAGTCTATCTCAGGAAATATGTGGAAGCTATCATTGATTACAAATTCTGATTATATGTGGGCTTATGGATGGTAATGTCATAATGTTATGTGTTATGTGGCGACATTAAGAAGGCTATTATTATAGGAGCCATTGTGTTATCATTTTTCCATCTAAGAAGGCTAGAACAATTATGATAGTTACTGGCATTTGACAATTTGCCTTTTATTATATGAAATTTAAGTTGTTAGAGAAAAAGTTACGTTTTCACTTTAGAATGAGGATAAATTTGCTTGCCATCAAAGGTTCAATATTTATCTTTGCATTTGCTTGATTTGAATTATTTTCCGGATTTATTTTACAAGGCTTTTTTCATACAAATTTGTATCACTATAATGCAGGTTTATCAGGAGAAAGGGCTCAGAGATAAGGAGAGATACAAGACTGAAATGTTGGAATACAAATCATCCTATAATTTATCCTCTCAGTAGTCTCTATTATGTAGAATTCTTTGACTACTATAAGACTTCATCTTTTCTTGTTTTGTTCTAGTTTATTTTCTTTTTTATTCTACAGAGAAGTTACCCCTGGGAAAGCTTATGGCTGAGGGGAAGCTTTGTGACAGTTCTGGTGTAATTTATTACGATGGATTCCGCAGAGCATCTCTTAGCTGTTCATATCCTTCTGGCAGCTTCTCAATCTATGGTCTTTCGTCTATTTTGTACACCTTATCTGTCAGTCTTGGTCGTTAGTTGTATTGTAAGTCTCAACGCATAGGAAGGTTGACATTATAGTTGATTGTAAAGTGTGTCGCTGTTAACAGAGTAAATCTATTCCTACGTTGGCAATCATACGTTTGCCAATGTGTTCTATTTTTTATTTTGCAAAACTGAAGTGTAAACAATATATATGTACTGTTTACACTTTAGGTTTTTAAAGAAAAAAATGATAAATGTTAGCAAACGAATGTTTGCCAACGTAAGAATAGCAGCGCCCCTGTTAACATGCTGCCTGGGCAGAAGAGTTTGTGCGTCATTTACAACATGCTGCCCGTAAATTGAGGCACTGGGGAAAGTGGAGAGGACTGGAATGAGGGTGACAATCGATGACATAATAAAGCAAGCCAACAATAAGCTTTTAAATTTTTGCTCCTTGTTTTGCTGTTGATTGACAAAATACACGCTGTACGCTAGGGTTTATATAACTCTTCAGTCAAGGCCTAAAAACAATTTGATTGAGTCTTCAAATATTTGGTAGTTTTCAATTTCATCTAAAATTGGATGGCACCGGAAATCCCAAACGGATTAAGAAATTGCGCAGCATTATTGTAAAAGCAGTGATACCACGTTAGCTTGTAAAAAATCCACATAGCATTATATTTTTACACATAATTTTCGTATTAAATTCACGGCTCCATCCAATTTTAGATGTAAATGAAAACTGTCAATTATTTAGAACTCAACTGATCAAATTATATTTATAAGGACCCCATTAAAAAGGCATGCAAAATTCAAGGAGTCAAAGTATATTTTAGCATGACAAGAATGAGAGTGAGAGTAAGGGTTTGTGGGGAGCATGCCAGCAATATCGTTTTGTAGTTAATTAAAGTTAGAATAGATTCCCCTGAGATTGGATTAAAGGATGGAGCGGTCAAATGCTTATAGATCCTACATTTTTTGAAACGTTAAGATTGTTTTAAAATAATTTAACATTTACTTTAATTTTTTAAACTAACTTTCTCTCAGAGAAATTAGCTCATCTCAATATAGTTTTTATAGAAAGTTATTTTAATTTTTTAAGGATGAAATTGATTAAAAAATTTTTTTAAAAATAAAATTAATAAAATGTATATTTTTTAAAGATGAAAATAGTTCAGAAGAAATGATAAACACTATTTATACATTTTGCATGAATTTCATCAAAGTTATAAAAAATGGAATAGCAAATTGAGTGATAATGCAAGCAAAACGGGGGCGGGATGGGTACACTACTAGTACGCGCGCATTAGACGCAACTTTTTTTTGGGTATTTCAACGGGCCTAGTCACAGGAAAAAACAAAACTACTCAAGAGAGCCAGCAGAGACATTCCTAGTTCTCTGCAATCCTACGAAATCAGTCTGAGACGGGACTTAGCTCAGGGTGAAGGTTGGGGATGAACTGGAATTCTTCCTGGCCTGTGACTGCTTTATGGGCCAGCCAATCCGCGCAAGTATTCGCTTGTCTAAAGTTATGCCTGAGCTAGATATGCCATTGCCTGCGTTCCCAAGCTCGAATTCGAGTCACGGAGTGTGCCTTACGAGCATTCTTACCTTGATCGGTAAGCAAACTGATAACAGTCTTCGAATCAGATTTAATTATAATTTTAGTTAAAATACATAGAATTTTTTTAAATTTTAAGTCAATTTTAAAAAATCTTCTCGAATTTTAAAAATTTTCAAATGATCATTTTAAATTATAAAAAATTTTTAAATTACTCATTCCGTCAAGTTTTCTGTCAAAATTTAAAAAAATAACGAAAATGACCTTCATTGTAAAGCTGAAAAATTGAAGGCCATAAACAGTAAAATTTTAGAGTTTTAACATTGAACCTCAATCCTAAACCCTAAACCTTAACCCCTAAACTCTAAACCCTAAACCGTAAACCCATAAATCCTAAACCCTAAACCCTGAACTCTAAATTCTAAATCTTAAAATCCTAAACCCTAAATTCTAAATTACAAATTTACATTAAGTTTTCTTCTTTTGTATTTATGACAGATTTAAAAATTTATGTGCATTTAAAAGATATTTTTATCTTTTTATCGGGTCAAAATAAAAGTTGACTAAAAAAATCTAAATTTTGACATAAAATTTGACAAAAAAAAGTATTTTGAAAATTCTTTATAGTTGAGTCATTTGAAAATTTTTAAAATTTAAGAGAATTTTTAAAATTAACTTAAAATTAAGAAAAATTCTATATATTTTAACCTATAATTTTTGCAATCCAAACTCCCAAGCTATCTCGGGCTTTAAGAACTCCAGCTCAACTTGGAGTGCACTGCACAAGCAAATTTTGAAAGTTAAACCCGCAATTCATTGCCCGGCACTCCCTCTGATGATACCCCCAAAACCGGCCAACCCATGGCTGCCCATCCCCGCCCCATCTGTATTGATTGATTTTAAACCAATCCATAGGCGGAGCAGACCCGACAACTTGGACACGAATTTTATTGCTAGTGCCCATCATAACTCTACTTTCCTGCATTGCTGTCAAAATTTCATTGGCTTAGTCCAGTATGCACCGATCTGGGTGAGGTGGGGCTTGGAAGGGGTAGTCATGGTGTCTTTCATTACGTCACTGCCAGTGTTTCCAACATGCAGTAAAGAATACGTGGGTCCACTGCAAATCCAAAGTCGTTCCGAAATTCACTCGGCAATTATTGTGGATCCACTCTTCCCAATCAAGAGAGAAGAACCACAACTGCATGTCCCTAAACGTTAACTTCGGTCATTAATAAAAGAATGCTCTTCCTAGATTTTCTAAAACTTGTTGGTACAGAGAATACTTCACCTGATTCCTTCGTTACACTTTCTCGTGACTTAGGGGCTTTGTACGGAAAAGAAAACAGAGAAACTCAATTTGACTTCACCTGCATCACCATTAGCACTTTCTCCCGGGAAAAAGCTAGCCAAACGCTTAAGTGTCCGCAATTTTATTTTGTGAAAGAAGTAAAATGTGAAATGTACAATGTAAAATGGTATATTTCACATTTTGCTTCTTTCACAACCTACAAAATTTGAACACCTAAGGGCATACATATAACAATGTTCTTTCTCCCGCCATCGTCTTTACAAGAGTTTGTGCACGAAAAGAAATTGAGAAAAAAATTATGTACAAAAATTTTGATATCATTTGCAAATAATTATACTCATATCATACTATTATTGCATCATACCATCGTCTAAACCAGTTCAATTAAATGGTAAATATCATAACATATTAAACTTCTTCAATTTTTAACTCGAAACGGGCTTGCCCATGGACCAACCCAGTTAAACAAACCAGACCCAATAACTAATGCACTCAGATTGAAAAATCCTAATCCATTTCAAAATTGCGTTTAATGGGTCAACCCGCAGGCCTATGCCCATTTTTACACCTCCGGTGTTTGGTACACTACTGTCTTAGATCCCCAGCCCCAGGCATTTAAAATTGCCTAATATAAGTATTCAAGATCCACACACTCGGTATCACAATCAAAAACCACTTTACATTCTTAGGCATGTGTGATCAATAGGTTAAATTGACAATCTATGAAAAACATATCATGCTTCTCTTGTCAGCTTGTGGGATTCTCACATAATTTAGGAATCTTCACATCTATTGTTAAGATGAGGAAGCTCGCGGAAGTTAAGATACTAGAGGTAATTGGTAACTTAAACCAAAATACCAAACATCTTATCTTATTCAGACATTTTAAGAGTGTTAGTTGTCTGGATAAAGATGTTTCTGTACCAAACAACAAGAATCTGAGATAAAAACAGCATCTTATATCTTAGAATTTTAATGCTAGGTATTCAAGAAATCTGAAATTTTTAAATACCAGTCTACTAAACTACAAGACATTTGGGATTTGTATATCATATCCTATAATACCACTATCAATCATGATGTCTTGCATAGAATCAACCACACCTACAGACAAACAATAACGCATCCAAATTCATAAAAAATCTGCATGTCACATCATCAACTGGCTTTACCTAATGAAAACTGAAATTTTCACATAAAAAATTCTGCTTCCACAATAAAAATTAATAAAATGCTTACAAAAAATAACAAGCGACCGTTCTTTATGTAATAAAGAGATGTTGTTAATTGCTTTTTGTGAACTTTTTGTAAATTTCCCTACACGGAAATAATTGGGACTCTTTACACATCTATCCTTTCTTTTGTTTGCATGTCTAACCCGAGAATCAATCAACCCTTCGGTTTTACACGGTTTTAAGTGTTTGATTGACTTAAAAATAAGTAGAAAATGGAGAGGTAAAAATTTAAAGGTAAAAACCAGTATACATGTACTTGATACAACAAAACGGAAGAATGATTAAGAAGTGAAATGCAACTCATTTTTACTTAGGGGCCATGAATTTTTGGTCTCCTCTCATATAAGTAAGACTTCTTATTTTTCATCTTCCCTACCTTCTACATTATATCAACTATCAAGCATAGACTTACTTGACATGTCATGAAAATGGTTTCATCATATGTAAGCGTCTTACCTAAGAATTTCAATACAGAAGAGCCATATGAAAAACATTTGACATAAACAATGATCCCGCTTAAGCCAAAATTACTATGAGTGAATTACAGATGTGCACACAAAATGATAAAAAAGAGGAAACGCACACCGTCTCCCAACACAGAGAAAGAAGTATATATGTTAACAATGAAATTTTACATTCAAATATTAGAAAAGAAAGTTTTGAGAATGCACAAAAGAAAAATAAATTTGCAGGACTAAGTAGGTACAAACCCCCCAGGATTGGATGATAACTGTGACAAAAAAAGCCAAAAGACCAAAATTAACAACATGAGCTGTATGAAGAAGCAAAAACTCACCTTAAATATTCTTTTCTGCATCATAAAACTCTCCTCAACTCCTAAAATATCACCAAAATGTTTTTCCAACTCTTCTGCTTGGTTTTTCAGCACTGAGGCCTTACACTCTGCCTCTCCAAGCTTGTTCAGAACCTGTGCTTGCTTCCCAGACAGTATTTCTTCTTCTTTCAATAATGCAAGTTTAAAACCTGCCTCAACCTTTAAGTTCTGCATTATCTCTATAATTGCGAGGTATTCTATCTCAGCTTCAATCTTTTGCCTAAAGAGGTTCTCAAGCTCGGACTCAATCTCTTTATATTTTTCCTCTGATAAACCTATGGTGCTACCTGATTTCTCCTTCGGAAACTTTCCACTTCTCAGGGCCGTTTCAAGTTCAGCAATCCTGGAATCCTTCAGAGCAAGCAAAGCCCGTGATTCCTCCAGCTTGCTTTCCAAAATATTTACACTTTGTGTCAGACTTATTGCCTGAAGTTCCAAGGAACTTGAAGTAGTTATTTTAATTCCTTCTACACCAGACTGGCCAAATAAGTGCGGCCTATGGAGTCCTAGATCAACAGTGTTGACATCAGCAGCAGCACTGGTACACTTGATTGAGTCATCATCAGGCGAGAAGGGTTCATTCCCAATCTCCCCTAATTTATGGACTTCTGCAGGAGTCAACATAAATTGGTTATAAGACTTCACAATGCAATCATACATTCCATACTTGATACTTCTGTCAAAAGTCATTATTACAGAAAGAAAAAACTTCGGCATTAAAAGATAAAACATTTTTTTCCCTCTTCTTCATAAGTATGTATATCAATTAGTACCTGCACTAATAGACCACAAAACTGAAAATAGCTGTTTTTGGATTATTTCAGTAAGCTAGAAATTGAAGATACTGAAAAAAAAGTATAAAATAGCTCATTTGGTCTAATAATTTATTTTCATAAGCCCAGCCAAACAGGGTAGGCCAGTAGAAAATTACTAACAGATGTCAATGATCAATTTCCCACATGGTTCCTATTGCAAACTCAAGACTGGTTCTTAAATGATTTCCTCAGTGAACTAACTTAAATGGAACCAAGAGAAACCACGAAGTTTGGGATTCATATGATCACCTAAGAAGCATAGGAACTATAGTCATATAACCATGAAATGAAGCATCTGTAAAAGCATAACCAATGATAGCCAAGATCTCATAATGTGGAGGCGTTTGGTTCACTGTCAACTTAAATCAGGCACCTAGGATTCCCTATTATCTTGAAGACCTGTATGGCCATATTAGATGCCTATGTTGGCACACAGGTAAAGGTATACAACACTCCCATCTAATATATATGTCAAGCATAGAATACCACCAATTGCAAGTATCTCATCCTTACCAAAAAGGTTGGGAATCTAACATTCCTGAGTAGAAGGCTTTACCAACTTTCATAAATTTCCAATAGTGTCCTTGCTTTTGAAAAAGTTTATATTCTAAACCAAGACAAGGGCATCTTAGATACCCATGCATCTTACAATGTATTCAAAATATCCGAGGAATGAAAACTACCCATGTGCTGCACACATCCAGCATGACAAACAAGAATGTTAAAAAAGGAAGAAAACAGAGAAATAATTTGTCAAAGATAGAAGAATATCTGGTCATACTGAAACGTATAAAGCTTAAATATAGGCCACAAACAAGTGAAAAATGAAGTTCTAAAGATAGTTTTTTTTTTAAAAAAATAAAAAAAGGAATACCGGAGACAAGAAATTTCTTTTAAGTACTAAGTATATATCACTGTAGAAAGAAAAGTAGCAATACCCCTAATACTAAGTAAGAAGGAACATTACCCATGCAAAGGAAGCTGAATGCATAAACGGGAAGCAAGGTTTTAAAGATCCAAAAAGTACTATTAGCATATAAAAGGAGGAGAGCATCACCACCATTGCATTATAGCAAGCTTGTAAATCTGCAGTAATGAACTAATTTAAAATGCAAAACTAGTCATCCAATGAGTTCCTATAGACAGCTTAGATTTCATAATTTCAGATATTAATCATGAAGCTATCATAGGGTTAGGATCTTCATAATAAAAATGAGATCCAACAGAAGAATTATTTATCATCTCCCCCAAGAATTATTCAGATTTCCACCAAAAAAAAAGAAAAACTCAAATGCATAAATTGTGCCAGGCTCCAAATAAACTACAAAACATACTTGACAGGGAAGATATCAATGCCAACTGGGCTGAAGTTTGATCAAGGCAAAGCATGATCAAATGCTATGGCCTTGTGGAACTCTTCACAAAAGATAACCTCAAGAACTTTCCTGACATGGACAATCCAAAAGCAATTACATCTATCTGTAGGGGCATAGGAGGCAACAAAAGTGTCAACCATCTGGCAAACTAAAGACAATTAAACTCTGCAGAAATTGCTAAGAGCTGGTTCCTATGCATTTGTCCACCTCCCAGCAGAGGTAAATATGTGCGACTGACAACAGAACAAATCTGATATGGTTAAACAAATCATAAACATTTCCAACAGAGACTAGACTAGACTGTTGGATTTTGAGAACCAAAAATAAAAATTTAATTAAAAAATTTAGATATCACTTAACCAAATATCAAGAGCTGTAAACAACGTTTAATCTTGTACTCTCTCAAAGTTTGACAAGAAGAAAACAAAACACCCACAAAAGAAAAACGTCACTTTTCTTTGATGAGCAAGACAGGTAATCATAAAATTGTATACATATCAGCAGCAACCCAACAAAATGTAGACTCTCCTATATGTAAGAAAATGCCACCATAACATGTCCCCCCTCCCCCATCCCTCCTTGTCCATGTGTCTCATATTTGAACTTGTAAATTCACTTGAAAAAAAGAGTCTCTACATCTGGGCACTTTTGCAAATTCCTTTTAAGAACCATTTAAAAAACATGGTAAGGACAACAATATGCAAATTTGGCAAAAGAAGATAAGAGAAAAGAATATTGTTCAGCAATGGCACTCTCCACAAATCCTCAAAATTCTGTTGGGTCCAGTGGAGCACATGATGTACTCCCACCTCTAAGCTAGGTACCAATAAGAATAAGGGAAACTGTATTGAAATATCAGCAATCTATGATTCCATATAGATGTCTCTAATCCATCTGCCATAAAAAAATGAACACATGATCCGAAACATGGTTTGCTTATTCTCCTCATGTTTCTTCATAAATGATTATTTTCATAACTGAGATTAGAATCACATTTTTTACTTCACAATTTGGCAAAGCATACTTCTTTTAAGTATGATATATGTTACAGAAATCATTGAAGGATTTTGAAAATTTTGGAAACACCAAAAAAAAAAAAAAAATCATTAACAGATAAGAAGGATTTTACATTACAGCTACCATTCTCACTGGCAAATTGGTAAGCTGCATAAAGCATGTTGGAATAATCAAACTTGTCAGAAAGCATGTGGACAAACCTTCTTCAAGTACCTCCTGCACAGACTGGAGATTATGAATAGACTCTATCAAAGGATCTTCAACTGTTGAAGACTGATAGTTCTCACTTTTTTCTTCCTTAGTATCCCAAGATAAATTTGCAGCCAAATTCTCTTGTAGACGATCTTCATCTTCTCCCACGTTTTCATTGCAATAGCCAGCTTGAAATTCCTCAGGACAGTGTTCATTAGTATGAGCTTCATCACTGTTACCTATATCGTAAGTACTTGATATTCTACTATGTTTTCCATTGCTAGCCACAGTAAAAGCAGCTTGTTTAAAGTTAGAACTTCTTGAATCAGACTCCATACTAGAATGAGAATTCTCTTTCTCCATATTGACTCTTTCACCTCTAGGTTTCTTACTGCTTTCAATCCGCCCCTTCCCTTGTTGAACACGTTGAGTTGAGTTAGCTACATTCTTTGAACTCATACTCCTAATCCGGTTTTTCTCCCTCACAGACCCCATTACTACTGGCAGGTCATACCTCGACTTTGGCACATTAGCAGCTGTGGAAGACTTGCTACTCCGATCTTCACTATTCTCCGAATCTGTCCCAACAGCAAAAGCAGATCCAACTGGATATCTAGAATCTGAACTAGAACCACGGAGAACAAAACCATCCATAAGTCCAACATTTTTAAATATATTTGAGGATCCAATTAAGACCTCACTACTTTGCTTGGTAACATGAGGAAAAGGCTGGGTTTTGGATGAATTGGCGGGGGCTGACAAACCTCGTTTCAATATTTTACTAGAATCTAAACATGCATTGGGATCCTTAACAAAATCTCTCCTAATTCTTCTCCACTTCTTCAACCCAAACCCTTTTGATGTAGGAGTTGAGCCCCCAGCAAGAGTTTTGGCCGTTAGATGCACAGGTTCTTCAGTAACTACTTCAATAACTTTACCTTTATGATCTGGAGTTAACATGTTGGCGTCAGAATTTCCGTCGCAGCCCAATTCACAGCTGTCATTAGCACAGGAGCCGTTATTGTGAGTCCCGTTTTCAGTACCATGGGGCGAATTTTCGGGGTTTACTTCATTTTCTTCCACAAATTCAAGGGCCGAGCATTCACTTTCCAAATCCATGGCAAAATTCAATACCTTCTCACACTCCTCCGACAAAATTTAGTCCGATCAAGATAATAGAAATGAGACTTGTGATCATTCCAGCTCACACCCAAAAGGTAAGAATCTAAGAACACAGATCAACCACTGCTTAGGTATTGAAATGAATTGTAGTTCAAGTAACAAATCAAATGAGAATTCATGAATTTGACGATGAACAAATGTCGAATTAACGAAGGAAACATGTACATATGTAAAAGTACAACGACTTCAGTTATGGTAGAACGTTTGAGAGTGGGAATAACTGAAAGAGAAAAAGGATCTATGATATGTTAACGGCACATACCTTTAGCGAAGTTAACCTCATAAATGAAGTCCTTGAATTGAACATGGTGATGATAAATCGAAGGACATGGAAACCCTAAACTTCCGCTGGATTTGGAGTTTAATAGTCATGGAATTATTGGCAAAACATAATATTTTATTCAATTATTTCATAATAATTTAGTTCGCTTGATGAAAGAGAGAAAATTGGATTCCGAGGAGCCAGGTGGAGATGGGGATGGTGGCCCACACTTAAACTTCCTTCTACCGGTCACACCGCTGGACCACAACCCATGCCACCAGGCACCAGCTTCAGCTTGCCCCAACGATCTCCTTCTCTCATTCGCGTCCCTTACTATTTTTTTTTTTTTCGGCTTTTGGTATGGCGTCCCTTATTATTATTATTTTTTTATACTACAATAAAAGTTAAATTAAAAAAATTATAATACACAAAATTTTTTTAAAATATGTTAAAATTTTAAAATTTAAAATTTTATAATTAATCGTTTTTAATTATAAAAATTAAATAACATATTTTTAATTATAATTTAAATATTTTTAATCAAATCTCAAATTAACTAACAAAAATTAAAATATCCTAATATCTGAATTTTCGTAATTCACCACGTGAACGATCAAGTTTGTACCCACTCATCCCGGCACTCCCCTTCTAATCACAGCAATCCATGACTTGCTCAAACTCAGAGCAATCTCTTCTTCCTCTTTAAAACCCACCATCCTATGATCACATTTGAGTACTTCGCCTACCAAAATCCTCATACGCTTCACCTCCTCAAACCATCTCTCACTACAACTCTTAAGCTGAACACTACTTTGTTGCACCCCAATTCGCCAGTGCCCAGAAAATCCTTCACTTGCAGAAGCCAAGCCTAGACATTGAACTCAGGTGACATAGACCCAGTAATTATTTTCCCATTTCACTCATCACCCACAAATCTTTTTGTGCCAATTGGTGGTTTTTGCTTGATTCTTTCTCGACCCTTTTGGATTCTCTGTTTGATTTTGCAACAGAAGTCCAACGACTCTCCATTTATGAGATCAACGAATGAGACCATGGTAGTCTTGTTTACCTTCGATAAAGCCAGAAACCTGTTAATTCTCTTGGCGATATGGTCCTTTTCAGTAACAGGGCAAGTTCATTTCTTCACTTTTATCCAGCATCTAATTCAATAACAATCGAAGACTTTCCTCCTCCAATTCATTCCCTGATATTCTCTGTCCTGCCCATCTTCATTGCTCATCATCTTCAAATCCGAACCCCAACAAAGATAACTTTGGCGATAAGATCAAAGATAACTATTTTTTAGGGGATATTTTAGTCTTTGATTAATTTAAGGTATAATCAAAGAATTTAGAATTTCAGTCAAAATTTAATAAAAAATTAATGGGTAGGATATGTTTTAAAATTTAATAAGTTAAAGAAATTTTATGTAAAATTTTAAAATTTAAAAAATTATTTTAAAATTAATTTTTAATTTAAAATTTTTTTATATATTTTAATTTATAAAAAAAATGGACCATCTTTTTTCATAAATTTTACTATAAAATCAAGGTGATTACAAGATATTTTATTAAAACTAATAAGATTATGATACAGTGAAAGTTAATTATATTTTAAGTTAAAATTTACGCTAACCTAAGTTAAATGTTAAAGTTTAAATTTTAAAAGTTAATTTTATTGAAAGAAATAAAATTATTTAATTTTAAATTTTGACAAAAATTAAAAATTGTGATACTTTAAATTTTATTTTTTAAAAGTTGTTACAAATATTTTAAAGAAATAGATTCTTACTGTTACATACTTTTTAATTTTTTCAATCATTATACAATAATTCGACTCACATATAAATTCAAAATAAAGAAAGCATCTTACCCAAAGTGAAGAGATAAACACAAAATTAATTAATGTTTCAAGATTTGTTAAGCTTTTTAATTTAAAGAATTTAATAAAATTAATAATTTAAATTTATTTAATATAATATTTAAATAAAACTTAATTTATAAAAATAACAAGGATCTATCATAATATATAAGTAATATATTACAAATAGCATGGGTACATGTAAAAATATATTTATCCTTATGGTGAGGGGTAATTCCACGTTTGACCAAAATAATAATTATTTTTATTACAAAAATAAATTATAAATTTAGTTGGCGCCTATAGAGTACCTGTAAGAAAACATTTTAACCTTAGAGTGAGGTGGTCGTCTAGTGTGTATATGTCCTTTCACGTTTGACCAAAATGATCATTATTTTCCATTTGTACAAACAAATTGTAAATTTAGTTGGCATCTACTCTAGAAATCTGATGTAGAGAGCAACACCGTCACAGAACTAAAACTCGTCGCCCAATTCCCATGTCAAATTAGAGAGCCGGATGCTTAACTTTAAACGTTCATTACTTTGCTCTTAGTTGTGCTCATTCTTTGGTCTAGTCTAGTTCACGGGAATCACAGCTGCAGAAACAAACTAGAAAAGAAGAGGCTATTCGTCCATCAGATTCAGATCTCTTTCGTTTGAGTTTCCATTATTTCCTCGCAGTCATCTTACCGCAGTAGGCAGCAGCGGAAGGGTCAATGATCAAAGCCATGTACCTTAGCATCTGTTTATGTGCAAAGAATGAGCAGAACAATGAGAGTGGTCCCCTGTATCCTGTTCCGGTGAGGTCTTCTTTTGATTCTTTTCATCTAAAAAAGGGCTCTTTTCGAGGCCTTCCAATGACGCACATGACATGAGCAACTGGGAGCTCAGATGAGGCCATTGTTATTTAAAGATAAAATGTCGCAAAAGAATTAGGCAGATTTATGTTTGTCAAGGGAGATCAATATACAAGGCCACCAGCACTTCACTTTTTACTCATTAGCCAGCCATCGTCATTCTGTTAACTAATAATTTGAAATTTTCTTAATTATTTTATCAACGTATGAGTTTATTCCTTTTTTTTTTTCGGGAAGTAATTTGGAAATGATACAAAACAAACAAGATACAGGTAGGTACGAATTAATTTGGGGAATGCAGCCCCTAGAACATCACGCAGGTAAGTAAGAACAACTCCATTCGGTGGCCGAAGGAAAACTTGTGGCCCCATGCCGTGGCAATGCCCATGCCTCGCCAACCAGTCTGCAGTTTCATTAGCTTCCCAACAACAGTGCACCACTTCCACTGCCCATTCCTTCATGCAAAGCGCCCTTGCATGAGATACCAACCCATAGTGAGGATGGTTCAGAGCACAGCCTTCTTGAATCAGCTTGATTGCACACGCCGAATCCGACAAGCTGCTGCACACCATACCGGCACGCCAGCTCCATCCCCAACACGAAAGCCCATAGCTCTGCCGCCAATGAGCTTCCACTACCAAGGTTATGCGAAAATCCAGCTACCCATTGCCCACTATCATCCCTAAGGACCCCTTCACATGCAGCGCTCCTTCCCCCCATAATCGCCGATTCATCTACATTAATTTTCAACCAAGATGCAAGTGGGCGTTGTCAAGAGATTAACTTTGGTAGGGTTGTAAAAAATGCGCCTGACCCTCGCGTCGCAGAAGAGGTGGGTGGGTGTATAATTTTTTGACCTGTAAGAAATGTGATTCATTTCACTCGTTTAATTTGTAGGCCGCAAAATAGGTATATATTTTCTTGACTCACATAATATACAACCGGCCCTGCCTTATTTAATTGCGAGCCGATACGAGGTTGGTGGGCAGCTCACATGATGGCCGGCTAACATTGACATCCTACGCTTTGGATTCAATGGGAACCCCCTTTCAGAAAGCAAGGAACACGCCTCCTGAATATTGGATGCCATGTAGAGAATGACCCGCATCAACTTATCACCAGAATGCGGATGCCCTCTAAAACATACTCATTTCGTAGCAACCAAATACACCAACAAGCAGCTCCAAAAATGATATGCCAATCATTCACCCTCGGTCCTCCATAATTTTTCCCGAGATTGTGAGAAACCCATTCATCTAGGGGCAAGGAAAAGAACTCGCCCCAATACTCAGAACGAACAAATCTCTCCCAAACAGTTTTAGACCCATAACAATCCCGCACCATATGAAGAGAATCTTCCATATCCCATGAGCGGCTAGGACAACTCATAGACGCTGCCATATGACGCTCCACCAGCCGTCAATTGGTCAGGAGCCCATTAGTCAGCATTAGCTAGATAAAAACTTTTATTTTTTGTGAACCATCCCAAGCCCATACCCATTTTTGATGACTTGGGCCCGATCAGTGGATCAACAAAGTGTATGCTGATTTTACTAAAAAACTTCCATTTTGAGAAAAACTCCATGAAGCTCTATCCCCAGCACTCTGCTGTGATGGTAGGTGAATGTTAGCAATTCTCATAATTGCATAAGCAGGTAACACTGCTTCAAAGAGGTCCCAGTGCCACGTTCCATTAGCTGAAGTAAATTTTGCAACCTGTTAAGAAAAAATTTCTGCAGGAACGGGAGATGTCAAATAATCCAATAGAGGAGAATACCAGGCACCCAAGGATCAGTCCAGAAAAATGTATCATGACCATCTCCAATGACAATACGTGTCCCTTGGAGAACATGGTTCCAAACCGTAGGCTCCCATCCATAAATTAGAAGAAGACCTCTTAGGTTGAACATTGGGAATAATATGTTTACCCAATCTATATTTATTGTGCAAGACTCTCGCCCACAGCGCGTCCTTGTGAGTCATGAGGCTATGGCCCACTTTCATGAAAAAAGCTTTATTTTCCTGTCGCAGATTACGAATCCACAATCCTCCTGAGGACCTTGGCTTACAAACATTAATAGTAGTGGAAACACATGTTTTTAATGAAGTAGTGGTTATTGAATTAATAGTAGTCATTTATATATTATAAATGTAATGGTAGTTCTGGATATGGACTGGTGGTCTTTTATAAGATTAATGTGCCTTTATTTGACATCAAACAGTTAGTGAAAACATTTCTCCACCAAAATTCGTCTCACTCCAACATATTCAACAAGCTTTCATCCCTAAGAGACTTCCATTCATATATGGCTAAGGAAAGAGAAAACTATCCTAGCATTCATGAAACCGACACAGCAAACTCTAGCGCACTCACCAATAAGATTAGATGCGATAGCACAATACGAGGTGAAGAGAATTTGTTTGCCATGGGCTGTGGCTTGTTATGAACCAGCCCACTGACACAAAAAGCCCATATAGATGATAGATTATATAAAATTCTAAAATAACACCGAAGGAATATCTATGGGAGGTTGTTAGATCGATTTCCAATAATTGGTAGTTAAAATATTCCTGAATGTTGGCCTTACCCTTAAATATCGGGCACACTGATATTAGTATAAATATATATATTTACATATTTTATATATTTTTTCACATTCTTTTTTTTTTTCTCTTCTCTCTAAAATTCAATATTTGGACATGAGGCAGCTTAAGGTAACATTTCTCGTATATAATGCATGACAGTAAGACCAAATTTCTCTAATTTCGTCCCTCTTTCTCTTCCTCCTCTCCTGGAGGTTCCTCAAATTAGGGCTCCTATCACCTGGTGTTCTTTTGAGACTTGAGAGCCTGTGGGTGGAGCTTCCAAACCTTCGTCCACGGGTAAACTCGACGAGGGCAATGCCCAGTTGCTAGAGTCACAGATTATTAATTTGCAGAAGGAGAAGCAGTTTCATCAGCATTCGTTTCAGCCTTGTAGTCACCCTATATATATTTGTATGTATATTTACGAGGGCCATATGGAGCTGATGGTAGTCCTCGTTCCTTGGAAAACTCGACAAATTTAAACATCACCATCCTCCTCCCTTGCCACCTGTCTCATACAAAGGACCAGAGGTTCACAGTCCAAATAGATGTGCAATAATAGGAGTATTATCAAGTTTAGTGGAATGCCATTTGGTATTGATTTCACGGTTTGCCAATTTGTCAGGCAGCGCTTCAAAGGTGATGAAGGTGTCATATCCAGCAATAAGGTGTTTGGATTCCAAGCCAAGGCCTTTCAGTGTAGTGTGAATTAGTTCAGCTTCAGTCATAGGTGATCTAGCAAGGACGAGATGCTTTTCAATTTGCACGTATTTAGCAATTCTCCTGTTCTTAGTGATTGTATTGGCAAGAATTTCCCGAAATCCCATGATCGGGTATGAGATACCATAAAGAGGCATAACGATTGTATGGAATTGGTTGTATTCATTAGTTGAGTACATGCAATATATTTATATACACGAGTCTACAAAGCTAAGCCTAAAAAATGGGAACCAATGCAAACGGTTAAGTAACAGTATAATGCATAACTCTTATCAAGATATTCAAACTATACGAGAAGCCAATCGCAGAATCTGAAGTTGGTTGAATGATGGGGATATTTATGCTATTACCCAGCAGTTTCTACGCTCTTCCCTATGATCAATACAAATTTTCCAATGACCCTGCTGATACTATGTGATTTGACGTGCATTCTCGACGAAGCTCCTTCGTGCATGTCATTCTCATTTCTAGTCCCCAGAATTTCCTTCGCAATAGACCCTGTTTCCCCTACTACTTCCAATGCCAAACTTAGCAGCTTCGACATTTACATTGGCTTCAACAATGAAGACCCCAACTTGCTGTGCTTCTGTAAGTGGCTTCAGTCGAAGCTTGTGCTTTAGGGGATTGATTGGTTTGTTGCGGATAGAGCAAAGTATTCAAATCCTCAAAGCCATGAGATTGTTGACAGAGTCATCTGCTCTGTGACATTTGGCTTGGTGTTTGTCACCAATTCCACCTTTCTCAACCATCTCAGCATGGAGGAGATTCGATTCTTCGCTTAGAAGAAGAATTTGATCCTGCTCTTCTTCGACACTTCACCTGCTGATTGTTATGTTAACTGCAATGATCTAGTGACAAAGAATGTGAACAATCGATTGAGTGATGAAGTGTCTCGAATTAAGTCGGAGGCTAATGATTGTAATTGAAGAAGCTGTATATTAAAAGCTACTAGGATTTTAAAAGCGAGACTTGGGCACAAGAGCGCAGACCACCACAAGGATTTACAGCAAGGATGTGCAGAAGTTGGTTGCTCTCGACGAGGATTAGTCATACTCAAAATAGAAGTTGGCTGCTCAAGAGACATTGGCCAGGCTAGCGAAGATGAGGAGTTAAATATAACTCATGATAGGTGTGACCTATTACTTTTTCTTCCCTTTACCATGGAACTCTAGAAAAAAAAAAATAAAGAAGAGAAGTTGGCTGCTCAAGAGACATTGGCCAGGCTAGTGAATATGAGGAGCTAAATATAACTCATGATAGGTTTGACCTATTTTTTACTTTTTTCCCTTTACCATGGAACTCCAGAAAAAAAAAAAAAAAAAAAAGAGAAGTTGGCTGCTCAAGAGACATTGACCAGGCCAGTGAAGATGAGGAGTTAAATATAACTCATAACAGGTTTGACCTATTTTTTTGCTTTTCTTTCCCTTTACCATGGAACTCTAGTTAAGAGACCACTGGTAGTGGAGGGACGACATTACTATGATAACGAGCTTGTTGTCATTAGGCTTCTTCTTGTAGTATCGGGTTACTCTACTTAAGGTAATTTGTAGAATCTTCGCACATAATAAATAAAAGATTATTTTATTTACACTTTATCAAAATAATAAATAATAATTTTATATATCATTTTAAATAAAATATCCATTTCCTTAGAAAATGATCGTGCCATTGAATAGTTTATTAGTTATTTCAACATGTGTTCGACTCTTCATGTAAAATTTTATTACTAATCAATAAAAGTCCATGACAATGCAATTTAGTAAAGTAGGTCTATATTCATGATATAGAGGTCCAAGTGACTTGAATTTATTGATAAAGAATTTGATATTTAGCTCTCACTTTAAACAAAATTAATGCTAGAAGAGTAGGAATGGCAATGGGCAAAACGGCAGTGAGAAAAGGTGTTTCGCTCCCCAACCCAAGGGAAAATTTTTTTTCTGTCCTTTCCCCAAAATTTAGGAATGGGTAAAACTTTGCTCCCATCTCAAATCGTCACTGGGGAATGGGTACTTGTAGAAATCTAAAATTTTAAAATTTTTTAAATAAAAATCTTATAATTATGAATAATTTATGATTTATTTATTTATTTTATTAATTATATATGTAATTATTAATTTATCCTCATTTAAAGTTTATCAAAATAATAAAATAAAGGATATTTTAGTATTTTTACAAATTTGGGGATCCCCATGGGGTGGGGACTATGATCCTTTACCCATCTTCGAAATCTCGACAGGTAAATTTTTATGCCCATTCCCGACCATGGGAAAAATCTCTCCCAAATTTCAGCTAAAATTGGGGAATTCCTGTGAATCATAATTGACATTTTTACGAAAGAGTGAGATATCTTGTGAAAATTCATAAAAAAATATTCCCATAATAAATAGCTATAATTAATTATCACAACTAACCTCATTAATTTTTATGAATTCTATAATTTAGTTATAAATTTACTAATTTAAATAAGTTAAATTTTATATTATGAATATTTAGTAGAAATAAAATTATAAAAATAACAATTTCCCAAACGTTACTCCGGTTAAGGCTGTGACACCAAATGTTATTCAGGTTATGGCTTAGTCTCTCACTGCATTGTTGTGGGGTTCATAGGTGGATGTACCCTTGTAGTTTCAACTTCTGCCCCCTCCAATGATGAAGAAGGAGGAGAACATGATGGAGAGGTTTGGCCATGTTTGAGTTGTCAATGACTATGCTATAATTTAGATGTGTTCTTTGAGTGAACACAAACTCTCAAAGTGTGTTTTTCAAGCAAACATAGATTTCCAAAGATAATAAGAAAGAAACTAGACTTAAACCATATTCATTCCTTAAAACAAACATTGTACATTACATCCTATAAAAAAAAAAATAATTGCATAAAAACTGTTCACATCATGCACTACTCTAAAGCATCCAACTACTTATCCCACTTAATTTGATAGCAGGGTTGGTGGGGTAGAATGCAACTATCTTTACATTCCCACCTCACTCCCAAGGCACATAACGTTCACTGACTCTTCAAAATTCACCTTGTCCTTAATGTGATGTTGACAAAAGTCTTCTTGCATGAGTTTTGTGCCTGAAATTGGCGGAGGTGTCGAGGAAGTAGTTTGTGGAAATCATGGTGGTGGCAATCATGTTCCTAGTAGACACTACAGAAAAAATTAGTAATAATTTCACATATAGGGCTTCAAACTTGGCGTGTCGTTCTTCCAAGAATCTTCACATACTTAAGAACGCTTTGGAAGTGCCATAGCAAAACCAAAATTCGTAGGGGTATATCTTATGGGTTTGACTTGCCAATTCCTATACATTCAAGCAATGGTATTAGAGACTACCATGGAGGATCCCATTGCTTGGTGTTTCTCTGACCCTCAAAGGTTATAATCAAGGTGCCACTCATTCAAGCTCCAAGAACAAAATTCAATTTGTACAAGTGACACTCATTTGAGTCCCAAGAGCAAAATTCTTAGCCTTAGGCAATGGAGGTGGATTGTTTGAAACAACTTGCTGTTGATTAGTGAAGAATCATTGATGGAAATCCTTGGTTCTTCTGTTCATTTCAGTGAGATTTGCCTCAATTAGTTGCCTTTCTTTCACAATTTCAGCCCATAACTTCTTACTTTCTGCTTGCCATTCGGCATAACTTTGCTGGGAGCTTGCCAATAATAGGCAAGTTCATCATGTCACTTTGCTTGCTCTTCCATGGTGGTGTTTTCTTGAGAGGGAGTTCTTTCAATGAAAACACCAATATTATGATTTAGATATATTGTTAGAGTAAGCACAAACTCCCAAAGTGTGTTTTTTGAGCAAACACAAACTCCTATATATAATAAGAGAGAAAGTAGACTTAAACCGTATTCATTCTTTAAAACAAACATAGTACATGACATCTTATAAATAGCAAATAAAAAGAATTGAATAAAAGCAGTTTACATCATGCATTACAGTAAAGCCTCCAACTACTCATCCCACATAATCTAATAGCCAGGCTAGTGGGGTAGAAAGCAACTGCCTTCACATTCCCACCTCACTCCTAAGGCACGTAGCAAACTATTGGCCCCAAGATGTTTTCAATACCAATTCTAAGGTGCCCAACTAACTCCGTCAAGAGAAGGCTTGCACAAATTTTGTAATGTTCTCACAAATTTAAAGATAAACCCTTTGCTAAAATTAGAAAATGAATTAAGGAGGATAATTGTGATATAAAGATTGGCAACTTAGTATTGAAGAAGGGTGACTCCATTCTAAGAGATTTTAATGCTGGGATTTAATGAATTATGTGTTTGTAAAACATGTTATAATGGCAATCTAGATTCAAAGGTCATTGGTGATCTCAGAGTTTGGATTGATGGAGCAACCCTATTGGTGAAATTGTAACAAAGGACTGGCAAAGAGTATGTTTGTGTTAATTGATTACACTTTGTTGTTCCAAATGTTGCAAAGGTGGATTGGGCATTGAAACAAATACTGGAGCCATGTTTTAAAGGCCGCCATTGATATATGCAGTGAAGAGGCAACTAAGGATAAGGAGACATCTTGCTTCACTCCTTAACAGCACGGGCGGTTGAGAAAAATCAATAGCAACTAAGTAAAAGGTTGCATTGTTTATGACTTAGTTTGCAAAGTTTACCAAAGAACCTTCCCTTACAATCAAATCCCCAAATCAAGCTATGTAAAAGGTTACTCATTTATGGCTTGGTTTGCAAAGTCTACCGAAGAACCTTCCCTAACTAGCATATCCTCTTTCCAATTGACAACTAGTCTACTCTTGCAATGATACCAGTTCTATTCTATTCCTCGTTACATTACAAAGTCAAATAAGAGAACCAATTGTACTCTACGAATGCTAAATCTTTGCAAATGAAAGAAAGTATACTTCAATTCTTTGCCCAATTTCATACATGTTTGCCAATAACAAGAAACGGTGTAAACATTCCCCAAAGTTGACGAACATATTTCAACATACCACCATATGTGAGATTGAACTAAACAAATCCACCACTAGACATCATATTAAACTGCATGAAGTTGCCAATCTTTGTAGTAAATCCTTAAGATTCATAATTTCAAACACTGTGGTTTCTTAAGAGAAAGGGAGAGAGGGAAAGAAATTTTAAAGAGCAAAAGAGATGGAAAAATTTTAGAGAGAGAAATAGAGAGGGGGAAATTATATAGAGAAATAGAGAGAAATATTAGAGAAAGAAATAGATAGACAATTTTTAGAGAGAGAGGGAGAAATTTAAGAGAGTGATAGAGAGAGAATTTTTTAAGAGAGAAAGAGATAGAAAAATTTTAGAGACAGAGAGCAAGAGAGAAATTTTAGAGGGAGAGAGAGATGAAGCAATTCTAGAGAGAGGAAGAGAAGTTTTAGAGAAAAAATAAGAGAAATTTTAGAGATAGATAGAAACTTTAGAGAGAGAGAGATAGAAATTTTAGAAGGGAAAAGAGAGAGAAATTCTAGAGAGATAAAAAAGAAAGAGAAATTTAAGAGAGAGAAAGAGAGAGACAAAAATTTTAGAGAGAGAAGGAGGAGTGAAATTTTAGAGAGACAGAAAGAAAGAAGTTTTAGAAAGAGAATTTTAAGAGAAAGAAAGAGAGAGAATTTTAGAGAGAGAAAGAAAGTTTAGAGAGAAAAAGAGAGGGCTAAATTTTAGAGAGAGAAAGAGAGAGTAAAATTTTAGGCAAGAGATAGAGAACTTTTAGAGAGAAGAAGAGAGAAATTTCAGAGAAAGAAGGAGATTGAGAAAGTTTAGATATAGAAATTTAAGTGAGAGAGAGAAATTCTTTAGAGAGAAAGAGAAAGAGAGAAAGCAAGTTTTTAGAGAAAACAAGATAGAGAAATTTTGGATAAAGAAAGAGGGGATAAATTTTAGAGAGTGAAAGAGAGAGAAATTTTAGGTAGAAGATAGAGAACTTTTAGGGAGAAAGAGAGAAAAATTGTAGAGAGAGAAAGCAAGAGAGGGGGAGAGAGAGAAAGAGGAAGTTTGGAGAGGGAGAGAGAGAAGTTTTAGAGAGAGAAAAAGAGATAGAGAAATTTTATGGAGAGAAAGAGAGAGACAGAGAGAGATTTTAAAGAGAGAGAGCAAGAGAAACTTGGGAGAGAGAGGGGAATTTTAGAGAAAGAGAGAGAGGGAGAAATTTTAGAGAGATAAAAATTGTAAAGAGAGAAATTTTAGAGAGAAAGAGATAAAAGAAATTTGTGAGAGAGAGAGAAAAATTTTAGAGAGAAAAAATTTATATCATTAAATTTATTGTATCCTACAAATTAAACTGTAAGACTTAACTGATCTAAAGATTCATACCATTAAATATGAGCTTTTAGTGATATAGGAGTTGCGAGACCATCTTTTCCCTTAAGCATTATAAAAAAAGAAACAAAGGAACCCTTTATCACCTTATCTGTTTGTTCTATGTGCTTATATTCTATTTGCTATGTTGACAAGAGATCAGGATGCCAAATCTATTCATGGGATAAAAATTGCCTGTACTGCTCCCGCTATTTTACACTTACTCTTTGCAGATGATAGCATTCTCTTTGCTAGAGCAACTGAAAAATGAAGTTGCTTGTGTTAAACTTGTTCTTCAAGCATACTAGGCAACTTTCTGTCAATGTGTAAATCTGGACAAGTCGAAACTCTCATTTAGCTGAAATATGCAATTAGAAAGAATTTAGTCCAGAAATGGTTTGGAGTAAAAGCATTGGAGAGTTTAGGCATGCCTATCTTTGTGGAACGATCCAAAGAAGCAAGTTCTTATTTTTGTTTAAAACAGAGTCTGAAAGAAGATTAAAGGTTAGAAGAAGAAATTGTTGTCTAAAGTTGGAAAAGAGATTCTTATTAAATCTGTGGCTCAGTCAATTCCAACTTACATATGGGATGTTTTATGTTACCACAATTTTTGTGTAATCAGATTGAATCAATGATCAATATTTTTTGGTAAAGCGCAAAAGATATAAAGGAAAAGTTACTGGGTTAGCTTAAAAAAATGTGTGTATCAAATAAATCTAGTGGCATGGGTTTTAAAAATTTTTCGACTTTAAATAGTAATCTTTTTGCAAAACAATATTAGAGGCTTATTATATACCTAAATTATGGCAGCCTGTGCTTCTGGAATTCTCCCGTTGTCCTCTGCCATCTTATCAGAAGTTTTATTGTTGTTTGATGTACCTCCCATTGGTGGCTCTTACTGAAAGCACCAAATGTCAGGTGAAGGAAAAAGAGTAATCAGGAACATGAGAGTAAATTTTGACTTAATTCATTCACGTCCAAAATGTGCACAATATTAAACAAAACTTTCTCACTGACTCACTTGGCTCTCACTCATAACAACCTCTAACTAACTCAAGATTCCCCTACAAACCCGCCTCCCCCTGCACGTACTCCCTTAACCATCTAGACTCCTTTCTTGCGTTTGGACATTCTTTTTTTTTGGGTTGAGTAAAGGGACCTACGCCCAAACAAGCAAAAACTACAACACAGAGACACTTCTGCTCCAGCTCTTCCCCGAGAGATCAGCCATGAATAGGTTATTAAGACCCGGTGGGATGTCTGTGAAGAATTTATAGTCTTCAACCTCATTTCAAGCTTTGCTAGCCATCCAGTCTGCACAAGCGTTTCCCACTCTGAATGTGGGAGAACTTGACAGTCCAATCTCTGCGATGCCATGCTCGGATACGAGAACCGGATCCGGTAAGCGTTGTGACAGCTTCTTTTGAGTCACTTTCAATGATGATTTGCTTGAAATCCATTCTCCACATTAATGGCCTTCAAGATTCCCCACAATTCAGCTTGAAGGGCATTACACACCCCAATGCTGTAACAAAAACCTCCGATCCACTCGGCCTCATTTCCTCTAATAACTCCACCACATGCAGCTTTTCCAGAGTTGCCAATGACAGCCCCGTCGGTATTGGCTTTGATCCATCCTAAGGGTGGGGGTAACCGTCTCACTTGGATGTCAAGCCGAGAAGGGTTGCCTTGTCTGCTATATTCACTATTGATGGCTTGGGCGACTTCTTCCACAAACTGCAGGATACTCTGGCGGGTTGTTCCGGGTATCTAAAATGTGGCTCGTGGATGGCGCTATTTCTCCGTCCCCAGTAAAACCAACAGGAGATTAGAAAGACCACCTTCCAATCCCTGCCTCCGCTGTTCCCGAAATTGACTCCATTTGCTAATAAAGGATTTGGTCAAAAGTCTGCCATGAATCAATTTCCACCCAAAACACTTAATTGTTTGCGGTCCTCTCCACTTCCACAACGTGTTCCACACTGAATCATTCTCCTCCTCATTTAGTTCCATGAGAGCATAATAAGCCCCCTTGACAGTGCATGTCCCTTTGACGTTCCCGTTCCATGCAAAATTATCGCCCTCATCCTTGTGCTACTCGTTTTCCTCTCGGACATGCTATAGGATCAGTGGCCCATTCTTTTAACAAGCCTCGGCCCTGCTCCTGACAAAGCCCAATTCATTTTAATACGTCTAATTAAAGGCGCTGGCTAAATTTTTTTCTGTAATTCAGCTACAAGTGTATCAGAAATTCATGAAACCTTTCGTTTTGAAGATAGTACAAGTTAGCATTTTCGTATTGTGGCGTTCTTATTGTGATAACAGAGTTGTTACCAAGCAAATACACTAAATAACATGATTGTTTGTTCCACATCATAAGCCTGGCAAGTGAATTATTTGATAATTTTCAATTTTCATGTCATTTGGTGTACGTATGCTTTGCATTCCAGCGTAGATGTTGAAGCAACTTGGAGCCCAAGTTTTAAACATAGGTGATACAATGATCTCTCAACATTTAGGCGTGTTCTAAAGTGATGTATATTATTTCTAATTAAATATACTAAAAAATAAAAATAAAAGAACAAGGAAGACAAAAACAAAGGATAATTTTTTCTTTTCTTTATTTTTTGTTTACTAAGGATCAATTGTTTCTTGGAATATCACTATATTTCAATAAAGTTTAAAAGTGTACTGTTTTTCCTTATGCTTATAAGTAAGTTCCATTATTATTGTAAGCTAAAAAAAAGTTACTATCATTAAGGCTTACCGAGCTTTGATATTTTGGTTTGGAAATAGTTCAACCGCATGAGAAATTGAGAATTTTGAACAAGAGACAAGCACCTAAAATATGAGCATATATTATTCTAAATACCAATCTTTAGAGAAAAATGAATTCAATAATTAGAGCAAACTACATAATTTCGCATTCATTTTTTATTTCTATATAAATTTTATCTCTTTTCAAATTGTACACATATTTCCACTATATTTTTAAAAGTCATTATATTTAATTTAAAAATAAATGAAACTATTAGACAATGATCAAACTATTAAAAAAAAGTCACAAATACCTTAAAAATGGTCTTTATTCTCTCCACTATACATATAATGTACCTCTACTTTTTAGTAGACTAAATTTAATATATTTCACCTTATAAAAAAAATAATTTTACTTGAAAGTGGAAGGGTGATTCTAAATCATTCTGTAATGCACTTCATTTGTTGTGAAAAATAATTTTACCTAAAGAAATTTTAAGGATGGACGTTTTATATAAAAAGAAAAAATTCATTAAGGTTTGTATTCATAATTTATCCATTAATTAATAACCTTATTTATTCTTCAAAAATTTTTTAAAATAAAAAATATGTGTACAGGCCAGAAAATTGAAGAGAACACAAAGCGTGAGGAATACCTGACCAAACAAGAATGTAATTACCAAACGGAGCGTGTCTGGATGAAAACAATTTGAATGGAAGGGAAATAACGGCGGTGAAAAATCAATATTCTCGAATAGAAAGAAAATGGAGCATTTGTGGGCGAAGAAGATGGTTTAGCTATTGACGGCAGGATGCTCTCTGGCTGACAGGAGCTGCTACTGAGATACTATGGGAACTCCGCAAGTACTTTGCTATTGTGCGATGGCCCAAATTTCATGAAGAAATGAAACCCTTTCCGCAGATCACAAGTTTAAAATTTTCCAGTACCGCCACTGGTATCACATGTTCCGTCGTCACACGCCAGAATTAACTTGGATTGTACATGTCAATTAGATCTGTATTTCCTTATCCTATGTTAATTTACTTGAATTTTTAATTTACATTTACTTCATTTTTCTTTCCTTAGGTAGACGGCAATTACTTTGTTGGTGCTGGAGATCGGGTTCCTGATTGTTTTCTCGGGGTTTTGTTTTCCTTTTTCTCTCCAGTATCGTTCTTTCAATCAGCAATTGTCTGTTGTTTTAGAGTGTTGAGCCTGAACTGGAGTTAGTAATTGACCGCGTAATTATCTCGATCTTGCCTTCACTATGCACCCACGGCAACGTAGTCCTGGAAATGGGTATAGGTCTGGTTTTATCGGGATGGGGGAGGGTTCAATCCGAGGAGGCCATGGATTTTATGCCTCCGAATATCGCCACGTCAATCGTGAATGTGGTTTTGGTAGAGGCCAAGGCAGCCCCAAGTCTTTCCCTCATCTGTCACAGCCACCTTCTCGCAAGGGTGACATTTTCATGGAAGCTGGTCGCCTTGCTGCTGAGTATTTGGTTTCTCAGGGATTGCTACCTCCTAATGTGCTTTCTATTAAATGGCAGAATGCTGGTTTCAAGAAGCACACCGGGGAATTACGTGAATTTAGGCCACAAGAATCAGATACTTTGCAAATTCCGTTGGAAGGCCGAACATCAGCCCTTGCTCGACTGGGAAACATCATTCCTGATACGCCTTCTGGTCGGAGAAAGTCTGGTTTTGATGACTCTAACCAAAAAATGAGGAGAAGAGGGGGAAGTTTCCGAAGCAATGGCTTGGATTGGGGCCGTGAATTCAAAAGAAGTGGATCCTGGTCCGATAGACTTAGAGCTTCTCCTGATATCAGGGATTATGATGATGCTGCTACCAGACACCACTCTGAGGAGCAGCAGCAGCAAGTTGTTGGTGGTGTTGATAATGGTTCACATAAGTCTAATTCAAATGAATTTGTGCCAAAAAGTGAAGATGGGATTGATTTAGACACTAAAAAAGACAAGGGCGGGGTTTCTAGTGAAATGGATTTAAAAGCAACATCTTCTGGTGCTACAAAAGATACATGCAATACAGAAGTGGAAATTACTAGGAGTTTCAATGATTTGGAGAACATGAGTACAGGAGGTAAGGAGGTGAAGGATAGCACTTGCACTGATGATATAGAGAAATCAAATATCTCAAAGAATTTCTCTGTCCCGCTTAGTGCTCAGGAAAGTCAAACCTCTAGCAGGCTCTGCACTGATCTACTGACACTATGCAAATCTGTTAAGGTGCCAACAAGGACACGCTCTTCACTGACATACAAAGGTTTGAAGGTTGATGCACTACGGAACAATGGAGATGAAAATTCTAAAGATCTAGAATGTCCTCAGGGACCTGCATTTTTTACTGAAGTTGAGTCTGTTAAAGGATCTTCCTCGGACGATTTGCTATCTGACAGGACTCATGATATAAATCATCTTAACACAGAAATTACCAATGTGCAATCTGTTCACGCTGCTGAGAATGTCAAGGATTTAGGTGCTTCTTGTAATTCTGATCAGGGTACATACGTGAGAACTCAATCTTGTCAAAAAAATGCTTATATGCCGGATAACAATCAAAAGTTGTGCACAAGACCGCCAGGGTATGGAAGTTGCAGCTCCATGGTTGAGGAAAGAGGTGAAAAGCGTGCAGCAGAAGCTGGTGATGTGAGGGAGGAAACCAAAAAACTGAAAGAGTTGCTTCCCTCCATTGTCCCAAGGACTGAGGATTACTTCCTGCATGACAACCTGGTTGGACAGAAAGAGAGATCAGGGGAAGATGAAATTTCATTTATTGACAAAGTGACTGTGACTTCTGCTCAGGGAAGCTTAATGAGTAATCCTCACTTCATTCAAGGTGGAGAAAGAGCATTACTTGATTGTTCATTAAAGAAACGACCATTGGCAAGTTCATTTAGAACTTGTGACCTGAATCTCATCGAAGCATCTGAAGTCCAAGAAAACCATGATGATGATCCAATTCTCATTTACCCCTCTGCTTCTGAAACAAAGAAAGGGACGGCACCAGTACATATCAATCTGTCAGTAAGTCAAACCAGTGTATCTAGCGAATTTGGTACTTGTGCAACAGCAGGCAAAGACATTGAAGTAATTGATCTAGAAAATGATTCTGTGCAAGAAGGAAAGTCTATGGATAATATGGAGAGAAAGTATGTTTTTCCATGCTTTTGGCATTAGTTTATTTAAAGATTTTATACAATATCTTGATAATAGTGTGATGTAATTGATCTATTTGAGTTTGCTTTTAAAAGCATCGGATACCACAGATAGTTTTGAAGATTCTATGTCTGTTCATTTTCCTTGCAGCTTGCTTACTGATCTAGTATTGTTAATACACAGGACGGAGGCTATGTTTTCAGGCCTTGAGGGGTTTTCTAACCATGCACAAAATACTGCTGATATTCATGATGCTCAGGATGGCTATGGGCTAATGATATCGGAGTTGCTCGGGAATGATTTTCCAAACTGTTCTTCAGTACCAGGGGACATAAATTCCGTGCAAAATGAAATGGGACTTCATAATGTAACGGTACCATTGCCAGCTTGAAATTAATCAGGAATTTGATGCATGTCCTTCAATATACATTTATGGAAATTTGACGCTTATTGGCTGCCTTTTTAATTTACATTGAAATGTCCTTTTAACTTAGCTGCTTTTGTTTGGCCGGACCTTGGCAGATAACTGTGATAACCATAATTGCTGATTAGCTTTTGCATTTAACTCTTTGTTTCAGGGAACACTTGGCGAGGATGATTCCATATATATGTCACTGGAAGAAATACCACTAAGTATGCCAGACTTTATTTCATGTTTTATTTTCTTGTTTATTGCTAGTATGTGTGATTCATATGAGTTGATTTTGAATGCTTTATAATGGGTGGTTTACCGCACCAGTGCTTCACTTGACTTTTGAGGTATACTTTATTTGTCTTGTATAAAGTTTTCCTAGGCTGAAAAGGTGATGACTGTTTGTTGAAACATCGCCTAATTAAGTCGACATGATGCAGGCAGCAATAAAATCCAGAGGTCATAAGCTTAAAAGATTGTCAGATTATGCTAGTTGATTTGTTTAGATATGATATTGTAATACCTAGTACTTGTGTGTTAGACTATTAGTTCGTAATTATTTAGGATTATTAGGTTTAGTGAGTTGGGGTTAATTTAATTAGTATTCAGTTCTTAAGGGCTATTTTAGTAATTTACTATAAGGGTCGTAAAGTCTGGTCTTTGGTTGGGTCTATGTATGGGCTTTAGTTTCTTTATTTTGTTTCAGTTATATGGGTTTTTATTTCTCTTTATTAGTAGCTGGTTATTGAACTTGGGTTAAATTGTGGATTACCATTGATTTATCCAACTATCAACGGTTCGGTGCAAGAAGCAATTACTTTCAGGGAGCTCCTAGCTGCCAAGTGTGTGACTTGTCTCTTTCTCTTGGGTCTGATGCCTGAGAACACTCTCCCTTGGGTCTGATGTCTAGGCTTTCTCTCTTCTTATCGTTTACCCGTTGTTTTGTTAATTTTATCAACGAACCAACCAGATTTACTGGCAGACATCATTATCAGTCACACCATCTAATGGCATTTATGCTGTCTTCAGTTAGCTCTAATTAAAATTAACACAAAACATTAATCTTGTTCTGTTAAATACAAATTCTGTCACTCACTGTAGCTGGTCTCAAAAGAAGAAAGAAAAAAAGAAGGGGGAGAGAGAGAGAGAGAGAGAGAGAGAGAGAGAGAGAGAGAGAGAGAGAGAGAGAGAAGACGAGCTTGAAAACATTCCTTAACCATTTTACTATTTTTTTGCCTTATAGATCCCCGGATGGAAGCTATCTTTATATTGGAACATGGTCACTTTCCCTTTCTTACCTGAGTTATAGGTTGCTTGCATTTGTAATGAGATGGGGAATATTATTATGTGGTATTCTGTTGATCATTTACAAAACCTTGTTAAAATGAAAAATTCGTAAGTCCAAACCAATGATTTATGATGTTCCATATTTCTTCCGTCCATGGTGTGTGATGTCATCCTTACCCTATTTAAATGTACCTTTCTGTACATTGAATTCAAGATTGAATTTTCCCTAAAAGAAGAGGTTAATTACCTGATGAGAAGAGCCATTGGCTTTATGCTCTTCAAATTTGTATACTATATTTTACCTGCATATATGTAATGTTCAGTTTACTTGAAAAGTTTTCATTTCTCAGATGGACATAGGAGCGCCATCAAACTTCGAAAATCGACTGAACATTTTACTTTATGAAATTTCAAACGGTTATATCTACAAATAGTTAATATGTGCTTGAATTTCCAAGTAAAAAAAAAATGGCCATTAATTTACTCCTCTTAAGATTAAAAGAAGAGGAAAAGGGTGTCCCTACCTTTCTTATTTATTTGAGGGAGGTGGGGTCTTTGGGTCATTACAGCCGATATGGTTACCCCACCTAGTGGGAAAAGGCTTGGTTTGTTGTTGTTATTGTTGGGGTCTTTGGGTGCATCAAAAACTTAGCCGGTGGACGGGGTTGCCTAGGCGCGTATTTCTCGGTTGTTACTTAAATAATTTAAAATTAGGGGTCTTGTTATGCTACCCCTCCTATTCTATACTCAATCTTGTATTTAGTCACATATATATTAGTCATGTAATCCACTTTTACAAAGTAACGTGACTAAATACAAAGAAAAAGGAGGAAATAAGGGTGTGGCATAGCTATTCCCTAGAGTTAGAACCCTGAACTGAAACCGGAATGATAGCTTAATGTCAACCATTATATGATGCACTAGTCTTTTATCAATTTTGGAATAATGATACAGAATCTTACTTTGCTGATATATTTCTCGAGTAATGTGTTTCACATGTTTCTTTACCCAATTGCTTAATTGTTTTTATATAGGCTTTTTGCCGACCTGGGAGCAGCCACCTTCGCAGGAGTACGAGAAACCCTTTTGATCTGTTGTTACTTAATTCCTCTTGGAAGAAATGATTTGGGGGTATGCTTCATAATGGTCATTAGGGTCCTCAATTGAAGTCACTGACTTTATACAAATGTGTAATATTGCTCTGATATTTTTTTGTTCTATTTTTATATATCTGACAAAGGATGTTATAACTTTTCTCTTGCCTGGAATTATATGCTGGGTTCTCTCCTTTTTATTGCCTTGAATTTGATTGAAGTCTATGTCACATAATATCTTTTTGATGTGTCTGCTAACTTACTAGCCAAATGTATATATGAGGACATATCTAGTGAGAGGAGTAAATATAGGTTGGTGGATCTTGTTCGGATGGTCAATATTAGAACATAAAGTCACGTGACTTTCTTAGTAGTGTCTAATCTTAATCATCCATACCAGATCTAACAGCCTCAATATGCTCCACTCACTCTTAATTACACAAGAAATTATGAAATGATACTTAAGTCTAAGAGGCTCTCTTAGCTAATAGCCGGTCTTTTAGGTTAAATTCTCCTCTTGGGCTTGAGTCCTAACAAATTGTAAGGGCCAAGGAAGGTAGTCCAAGAGAGTGAGGCTAGCACCGAGATGGTTGAAGGACTTTGTTACGAAGAGAGCATTGTCGTCAAGCCACGTAAGAATATAGTTAGGTTGAAAAGGAATCTAGAAGGTACCAGTTAAGTAAACAGTTGTAACTGAAAAGGAGAAAGTGAGTGAAGTGTGCACATGTATGTATTACCTATAAATACGTCCATCAAGAAACAAAGAAGGGTATGTGGATTCTAGAATAGCAAACTCTGTCTACTTCTCATCTTTCATTCTCAAAGTTAATAGGCCATTCGAAGAGCCTATCATTTGGTGCTTTCATCCTAAACTCTGGTAGCCATGGCGAAGGGAACCAGAAGCGTTGTCATGCATGCCAATAAGGAAATTGTGCATTGCTTGTTAGCTTACGATGAATATTTTTCAGCAATAGGACTCTTGTTGAAAGAAATAACTTTACATTTGGCTGGTAGGGAAGCAAGATTGAAGCAAGGGCCACTGCACAGAGAACAGTAAGCCGATTCAGTAAGCAGTGCCAAGATTGGTAACGATACACATCAGTGGCCTGGCAGTTACTGAAGACATTAAAGTTAACAATTCCAAGATTTGATGGTACAGCCCACAGAGGATGGATTTTTCACGCTAAACAATATTTTGATTTCCATGAAGTTTCATAAGAGCAAAGGATGTCAATTTCCTCATTCTATATGGATTGGAGAGCTTTAGCTTGGTTTCAATGGATGAAGAATAACAATTTGTTGTGTTCTTGGTCAAAATTTTTGGATTCTTTAAAGAAAAGATTTGGACCTTTAGAATACAGAGATTTGTAAGGGGAATTAGCAAAACTTACTCAAACTAGTTCTGTAGATGAATATCTTGACAAATTCAAAGAGTTGTCTCATTAGGTCACAGGTGTATTGAATTCAGTTTTGCAAAGTTGTTTCGAGTCTGAATTGAAGCCAGAAATTCAATTTGAAATACGAGCATTCAAACCTCAATCCATGGGGCAAGCAGCAAGTCTGGTTAAGTTGATAAAGGCCAAGTTGGGAGAAATTGAGATAATGAAAGGAGTGGAGATGGGAGGAACCAAAGTGAGTGAGGGATTGTTGCCAACACCAAATAATTAGATTTACATACCAAAACAATCTCAAGTCACAGGAGCATTGGAGACACGGAAAGCAACAATCCCAATTAAAAGACTTGCTGCTTCAGAAATGATGGAGAAAAAAGAAAAGGGATTGTATTATAATTGTGATGAGAAATTCCATCGAGGACATGTATGTAAAGGTAAATTGTTTGCATTTATGCTCACTGAAGAAGGAGAGAATTGAGTGGCAGGAGTGGGTATAAAAGGTGGGGAAGAAGATACTATACTGAAAAAAAGCTATTATGCTTTAGAGGGACATGAGTCTCCACGGACTCTAAGACTACAAGGGAAGATTGGTAATTGTTCGATTCAAATTTTGATTGATGGGTGGTCAACCCACAATTTTATTCAGTCAAAAATTGTCCAATCTTTACGGTTGCCTACACATTCCTCTAAGAAATAGCAAAAACATGAACTTGAAATCAATTTTTGAAACTCAAAACCTGTATTTAGAGTGATGGTTGTGAATTTTAAGCTAATATTGAAGGTAAAGAAAGAATGAATGTGGTAGAGCAAATTATGTAAAGAAAGAATGTTCAAGAAAAAATCAACCGGCAATAGAATTGTGATGGAATCAAGCTCTGATACTAAAATCGATATAAGATGGATAGAAAATATGACTAGTAAAGTTTATATTTTTTGAATAAATCTAATATAATAATAAAAAGGTGTGTAATAATGTGAGACTAAAGCCTTATTTATAGCTTGTAGTCAAGCAATTGATAAACATCAAAATAAAAAAAATAATCCTAATAATAAATAACAAATAAGTCTAAAGCTATCTTTATTTAAAGTAAGGATAAAATTCCTAAATTACATGATAATTCTCAAATTGAAATCTTAATTAGATAATTCTAATAATTATCTTCAATTACTATCACATACTCTCCTCTTTTTATCTTTGCCTTCTATTCCGAATAATGGTCAGATTGTGAGATGTTTCCTTGAGTATGGAACAAGTGATGGTGAGAGGGATAATCATGTTAGTTGAGAGTTGTATTTAGAAATAAGAAAGAGGATGGTTTGAGTCTTGATAATTAGCTCGTAGAAGCATTATCAATAAGCAAAGTACTAATAGCTAGATCTCTTGGGAACTGATTTCGCTTAAGCTGGGTGAACATTAGTGCAATAATTGAAGAATGTAACAGATCTGGAAAGCGTGGATACTTCATTTTTCTTGGCATACCTGTGTCAGGATACACACATGTTGCTTGCATGAGGCTGGATATGTATCGGGCATGTATCTTGTACTTCCCTTTATTTTGGATCTAGCTTGGATATGGCTTAATACAACTCGGAATGACTAAAAAAATTATTTTATATATCGTGAGACTATCATTTTGTTCAAAAGTGGAAATGTAAACTTCAATTTTTATTAGAAAATTTAACTTTTTCTTCTCAGGATGTGTAATGCCTTTTACCCCTCTTCCTTTTCTGGTTACATACTTGAGGGAATGCTATTGCAATTTCCTCTCATGTTTGTTGGCAGGTATGAATCGGCACCAGTCTTTGTTGGTGCATGTTAACAAAATTAGAGAGAAAAGTAAGAGAGAGAAACAGAGAGAACTCCTCGAAATCGTTACCTTAACCTAATTCTCAGTTAGGTGCCCATCATTTTTTTATAGTGAATAATAGGTAACTAGGTTAGTTGCATTACAAGAAACTAAGCCTAGTCCATAATTCAGCAGCCCTTAAAACCAACAACTACTACAGCCCTTATTCACTAACACTCCCCTTAGGCTGAAAGCTTACTAAGCTTTCAGGTTGTTACAAATTTGAAACCCAGACTCAGCACAACCAACAAATAGAGAACCAATAAATCAAAACTCAAGCCAGCAACCCATAAGAACTAAGGCAACTAGCACTCCCTCTGAATTTCAATCTCACCGATAATCTCCTTGGCATACAGCTTCCAGAAGTCTTTAACCTTTTTGTTTAGCTGGTCTCCACTCCCTAGGTCTCATACCCAACAACACATAACTCTTCAAGTGTCCAAGTCTACAATCCTTTTCATGCCACGCTTGCACTTGACTCCTCACGACCGCCCCTTCCTGTCCTTTGTTTTTCAGTCAATTTAGTAGTTCTCTCCCTTCCTTTTCAGTGTCATCAAGCCTCCAAAGATCAGTAACTGACCTTCAAAAGCTCTCCCAGGCTTGTGCACAAATCCTCTTGCTTCTGTGACTCTCTTGGTCATGATTCCACACCTAAGCAACTCTCTTTGCAATTCTACACCTCAGTGACTCTCTGGTTGCGATTCCACATCTCTGCAACTCTCCTGGTTGCGAATCTCCTTCTCAATGTATGGCTCTCCAAGCCACACACAAAAGCAATCAGAAGAGACAAGTGCTACGTTTCTAAGGGCTGAGTTCCTAAAATTTGACACAATCCACCGAGAAAGCAACGAATCAGCTGACCCAACACAACCAATCAGTCAACTCAACATTTGAGTCACAATCGCAACCTTTTACCTTGCCAATCCCAACCAGAACATGCACAATATAGCACCACCACTCTCTTTTCAAAATACTCAACTGCACACCAGGTGACGACATAAGGCTCTCTCAGCCCTGTATCCACATGAACCTCTTCACCTGTTAAAATGTCCCATGACCAAGCTCCTAGCCTCACTTTGATGTTGGTCCTAGCATTACTTTGCAGTAGCAAATGGACAAAGGGACCTTTTAATGAACTGTGAAAGCAACAAGTACAGCTCAGTCAACACGTGTGGAGAGAAGGTTTACGTGACTGTAAAAGCATCCAATTTACTGCACTTGCATCCACACTACACTTTATGAGTGTCTCAGTTATATCTACAAACCCTCTCAAGCATGCAGTCACAATAGCTTGTACAGCAATTCTTCAGGTCTTGCTTGCTCTAGCAGCTTGCCTCCAATAGAGCCTCCTCACATGCTGGCTGCGATGCCCCAGCTTTAAGTAAGATCTCCAGAATATTAAGATGGCCTTCCTTCACTGCCACAGTTGTTTCCCTCTGAAGAGTCTCTGGCTCACATCAGCTCCCATAGTCCGTAACTTCTTCATAAGATTGGATTTCCCAGCATGAACTGCGAAAAGCAAAGCTGAGACGCTGGTCTTAAATACCTCGAACTTAACGCTTGTTGATTCATCATGCAGATCCAAGTCGGTCTTTTTTGGTCTTCAAGCTCATAGTGCCGACAAAGTTAATGTTGATAAACGGTCGGTAATGCACTTTAAGGCCAAATTAATATCATTAGAGAGAAGCCTTGAGAATGCACTGCAATACCTCAGCCTCATAGTCTCCTATAAGCGTGGAGCCCTTCTATAAGCCTCTGCAGTTACCCCCACTAACCATAAGCCAGGGAATACGTTATTGTGTTGTTTCTGCACAATTTTGGGCCGTTTCCTATGCCTTTGAGAGGGCCTCGATTCAATCATCACAAAATGTCCTCTTCAATCTCTTTGCTCAACAAAATGATCCAAAATTTTCCCCTCTCCTTTCTTTCTGCACTTTGCATCCCCTCAAGTGAATCAATTTTTACTGTTACTGTGGTGAACGGAATGAACAGCAGTAACTGTTCCTGCAATTCCTTATCCTCAAAGCTCCTACATCCATCTCCATCTAGGTTTTCAACAATATCTGTTTCCTGGGCCTCAAATTTCAGGGCTTCTGTATTGTCTTTGGGTCTGGTCCCTATCAATCTGTTGCACCTAAGTAGCTTTCTTCTATCTACACAGAATTTCTCAACCAGTGATTGCTGGGCACTCTCTCTCTGTTCCTCTTCTTCTTGTTCATTGTTTATTTTAGGGACTGAACTAGGATTAGGGTTCAAGGTGGATAATACCTTAGCTCTGATACTGCGTTAACAGAATTAGAGAGAAAAGTAAGGTAGAGAACTCTTTGAAACGGTTATGCTAATTTAATTCTCAGTTAGGTACCCATCACCTTTTTTTTATTTTTTTATTTTTAAATACTTAGTAGTAGGTAGGTAGGTCAATCGCATTACAAGAAACTGTGCCCAGCCCATAACTCAGAAGCACTTAAAACGGACAGCTACTGTAACCCGCATTCATGAACACTTCAACACATTTTCTCATATGCATATGCACGTATGTTTTCTTGATATTTTATTTTTTAAATTTGATATTGTAAAGAAAAATCTATTCACAGAAACAAGAAACCTACAGTGAAGGTGGATATAAGGTGATTCCCAGAAAAACATGCACTGGGATTTATATACATACTCCTGATTTTGGAGGAGTTTCTTGTGAACTTAATTCAGTACCTTTGGGAGGCACCAGGGAAGGGCCATATAGTGGGCTCTTGTGTTGGTACCAGGACTGAACTTAATTTGAGCAAAAAGAGTCTTCAGGCTGTATACGAAAGATTAGTCCCTGGACAGTGTTCTGATGTTACATTTTCTTTATCCATCTATTTCACGCCTAGCTTCCTTTACTAGCGAGTTAACATGGATCTTCTGTTTCCTTGCTGATCTTGTTTAATTTGAGAGTAGGAATTTATTGCACTGTATACAAAATTTCTTGTTCAATACTAGATTTTTAAGCTTTTAATTTTCTTTCTTAAGGCTTCAATGCAGCTGTTGCTGGTTGTTTCTTTGCTATCGAAACTCTGTTACGACCTCTTCGTGCTGAGAACTCTCCTCCATTTACCGTTGTCGTCCTACATTGGTTTTACTCCCCAAATCACTATTTGGTAACTCCCACATTGCCACCGCCACTTAGCAAAGCATACTAGAGACAATAATTTGCAATGTTCTTTGTTCAAAATGTTTTTACCATTTGGCTAGAATTGCAATTAGATTCTTATACATCAGAAACGAGAATGAAAAGTGATAACGCACTCTTTCTCAATGGTACCAAACGTTGGAATGAAATATTCTCATTTAATGAAAAATAATTCCATGTGCCAAGCTTTATCCTGAATAACAAACAAAGTATCTAGTCGATTTAAGTCTTAACTACCTACCCATTTATTCTAGAATAACTGAAATGATAAAATATACTATATGATATTAGATGAAGAATGTTACTCGGTTATATGACAAACTCATAAAATGCCCATCTATATATTCCTCCGCATTATATGTGTATATACTCATTTATTTATGGAGAAGCAAATTAGTTTTCTTGAAAGAATAAGGGGGAAAATTTACATCTGAGGTCCAAGTGGCATACGACTCATAATATCTTGATATACTGATGAACCACTGGGCAGGTTAAGCCCACGTTCTGGGATAGGCTCCACATTTGGTTCTCCTTTCGGCAACATGAAACCCATTTCGTTTACTGGGCGATGCTGTGCCAAGAATGGATGAACAGGCATGACAGGAAGCTTAGCTTGAGTAGGTCCTAATCCTGCCATTGCTAGATTGGTTAGGCCTGGCTGATTCATACCAAAGGAGAAGCCATGTGACGGCCCTAGATGTTGCCTCCCAGGAAGGTTGAATGAGCTCAGGGCAGGCCTCTCAAGCCTTCCATTGCTGTTGTGAACTTGTGATGGCTCAGGTCTATGAACATGGGTTTGAATAAGAGCCGAAGCTTGGGCTGGAACACTACTAGAAGCAGCAGCATTGACATGACTGCTAGTGCGAGCAGCAGGGACATCATGATTGTGCTTTCCCTCATAAGTGGTAATCACAGATTTAAGGTCATGTGATGCTCTCTCCACATGCTTCCTTACCGTGCAGCCAGCATTGGTGCACTTGTAGTAACTCCTGCAGCAAAATGGCAGCAAACCATTCCCACTTTTAGCAATGAAAATGTAAATTATATCTAGCTTCTTGCACATATGACATGCAAGGGTGTGAAAAGAAAAGGGGATGACAGAATAACAGCAAAAAAAGGGAAAATGACCACCTTGGGTTGGGATTTCCTTTGACAACTTTTTGTCCATATTTCCGCCATCGGTATCCATCATCAAGGATATCTACCTCGCTGGTAGTCTGGACAACAACTCTGGGCTCACGAATAGCTCTAGTAGCTCCACTCAACTCCGATGCATAAGATTCCAGTTTCCTAACAGGACAATATCTTTGTTGATTTTAGTATTGCAGGCAAATATTATTCACAAAATAAAATGCAGCAATAACAAATACCTTCTTTTGGACTCTGATTCATCTCCTTCCGCATCATAACCTAATGAAACGCTGCCATGAGTGCCTCGATCATCTTCGTCTTCATCATTAGAAAAAGTAGACGAGACATCCACTGCGTCTCCTGATTCAAAGTGAGTACCATTCTGCGTTTGCAAATTGATAGACTGGAGGCAATATTCAGGGCCAAAAGATGTTGATGACGTCACTTCAAAGTTGTCAGGATTCCAATCAGCAGCTCCAGCTATATGTCCCTTTGGTACACTTGCCCAAACCAGGTCACCATCACCACTCTGTGGTTCAGCATGTTCAGAAATGTCTACTTGCATCTCAGCAAGAAGGTTGACGGACCCTGTGGCAGATCGGCGATTTGGAGGAGGTTTGGGATGGTTGTGAGCCCCCTTGTAGATGATCTCTGTGATGTGGCCCTCATAAGAACGTTCTACTTTCTTCTTAACCTGACAATTTGGATGTGTACACTTGTAGTAACTTCGTGGGTACTCACTACCTTTAACTTGTTTTTGTCCGTATTTTCTCCAGTTATATCCATCTTCAGATGGTGCACCCCCAATGCCAGCAGCCATTGAGTCTCCATTTCCTCTTTGATCTCCCTCGTCTGCTTGCTCCTCAAGAGGTTTAGAATGTTCAGTGCTGCCACCAACAGTATTAAAGGCCGTTTCATCAGCTGAGAGAAAAGTAGTCCCAATATCTTTATGAGGGGGTGACTCAATAATGTCTGCCTGAAGACACAGTCCACTTTTATTCTCAGTTTGAACCTTGACTGCATCAACATTTTGTGATTGAAAAGAATTTTCAGACTGAACGGAGACCCCAATACCCGGAACAGATTGTTGAGGCACTGTAGTTGTATTCATCTGCAACCAGAAGGCAAACATAACTGATCAAAATGAAAGAAATGGAACTACATGTCAATGCCTCGACACAGCTGTCCACTCAAACAGATTCAAAATGGAACTATATGTCGTCTGAAATCCCCCTTCTAAGTGCATTGGAAGGGCGCATGAACTTGACTCAAACAGGATTAGTGCATAATAATTGATGACTCTGTGTGACACGTCATGTATGCAGATTCAAAAAGTTATTTGTTTGCCTCGTTAAATTTCAAACACCAGTTATAAACAGGATTTTGAGAATGTAATTACTTTTCTTGCAGCACCGTGATATAATGAGGAACCCAAATCTGTTGCAGGCTTGAAAGCAAATGATGACTTATAGATATCACCAATGCCATTTTCTTTACTTTTTTCAGGAGCATCAGAGGATAATTCTGAGTAACGGATATTGCCATTTGAGATAAATGGAAATTTTCCAGTTGTTGGAGATGGCTGCGCCTGCAGTGAGACAGATTTATAATTCAGTAGGAGAACAGCACATGAATAGAACCATGTTTCAGTTTCCAGATATAGCACATTTATGACTATTGGTACATGTAGTTGAACCACAACAAATTCCTTTGAAGCCATTTTGTGAGGTATGCACAAAAACATTAAACCAAGTGAACAATAGCTTTAAGAAAGAAAATGTAATTAGTACCAAGATAAGCGATAAGCATTATTAACAGATCTCAGAGAGCTTGACGCACCAATTACCAAAATTTTCCATTTTAAAATGTGTAAAGAGGTGTATAGGAGTAAATTTCAGATAAAGTAGATAATAACTATATATTCTATCCACAAATGCCCAATGCTGTATTTTGATTACCTTAATGTTAATGGCAGTAGTCTTCTTAGTCTTAGAAGGAAAGAGAGTTGGCTAGGGATTGGGCATTCAAACCCTGCCCCTCCTCTTCCACTTAACGCACCAAAAATGGGAACTGTTTGGATTGAATCTGGTACTTTTGCAAAAGATATCTGCAATATATTTAAAGTGGTGGTGTGATCTCACCTAACTGCCGGACTATTTTGTCAGCCAGCTACCCCCCAACACAGAAAAAAAACACTAAAACTCCCAAATTGCAACTCCTCAAGCACAAAGTCACATATGCACACAATGTTCATCTTGGGTATGGCATAGTACCTTTACTGGTGTGCTCGTCATCTGTATTTTTATTACATTTTTCTAGTTACTTTTGTCTTTCACAGTATCATTTTGTTATTATGTAAAACATACACAGGAGAAAAAAAATAAACCTGCAGTTGCCTTAAACAGCCATCTTTCAGCATAGATTTTTTGGACAGAAAACATTTAATTAAGTCACTATATGTCATTTCTAAAGATAAAAAGACAGCTTAATATTTTTAAATGCTTCAGATATTTAGCAATATTTCTATAGAAATTTAAAAAAAAAAAAAAAAAAAAAGAAACTTACTATCATTGTTATATCCAACATAATATTTCATTAAACGTCATCATATTTCAACACACATTCAGTGCCATATAAGATAGTATATTAGTATCAAGTCAGTTTTAGAGTAATGAAGCATTGTAAATTTCAGTTCTTTATATTACTAGAAATTTACATCAGAAAATAATTTGAACTGCGATGAAAAAATAAAATAATTGGTTATAATTCAAAAAGTAATAATACAGAAAATATTTCTAGAATTTTAGTGTCTCTATTTTTTGTTTAAAAACATACATGTTTAATTAAAAATCAACATTACTAAAAGCAATAAATTTGATAATTTGCATTCAATCTGGAGACATATGTCTAACCTGAAATTGTAAAGCATGAATTGATGATTAATTAATATAATGACTATTTTATTACTTTTTTTCTCTCTACACCTTTGAAAGCATTAATAAATTTTAAAATAAAAACTTCAAGAAAATATTAGTTCTAAAATTTTATACATGAATATTTTCAACAAATCTTATTTATGAAAGGAGAGATGTCAGCATAGGTGAATTCATGCTGCTCCCACCAGTATTAAAGAAAAGGCCCAAGATGTGGAATGAAATTTTTGGAACCTATTCTATAAGTAATGATGGTAAACTATGATCCCAGAAAAAAGCTATTCACATTGCACATCAAAGCCAACCATCATGTCCCTAATGAAATTAAGTAATCATGAGCCAAAAGCAAAAGGAAGAAAAGGGCCAAGGAAACGTAAAAGGTCACACATGAAGGTTCTCGCACTCAAATCAGACAAATATTTAGTCAGAATAAAACTCAAGGTGCCCCTTGTTTAAATTGAAAATACTGCCTCAGATGCTTCTTTAAGTGCATTTAAATTACAACAAACAACTATAGTCAAGTTACATAGAAGCATCAACTATGCACCTGGCACAATTTGGTCTAATCCTATTTTCAAACATAAGATTTATGAGGGATACTAAAGGTTTGCACTTCGTAGAAGCATGCTAAACATCCGAATCAAGGCTCTATCTTATATGATGAAGTCCTACATCGGTTAGGCAGAGAGGTCTTGGGTGTTATATATATGGGTTCGCAAACTTTTCCTTATGAGCTAGCTTTCGAGGTAGAATTAGGCGGGTTCATATCATATGATATCAGAGCCTGCCTTGCTCTAATCGGTGTGGGCCATGAATCCTAATTTTCTGTACGATGACATACAGTCTCAAGGGATCGAGAATGATGAAGTTCCACATCAGTTAAGCAGAGAGGCCTTAAGTGTTATATATATAGGTTCGCAAATCTTTCCTTGCGAGCTAACTTTTGAAGTGGAGTTAGGTGGGTTCATATCACTATATCCCAATGATTGTTCCATCTTTTTTTTTTTTTGGGGGGGGGGGGGGGGGAAGAGTTGGGTGGAAATCCTAGTAAATTCTACACCATGCAACACCAATCAAGTATAAGAACTTCTCTACAACAACAATGTAGCATCTTTGTATGAGACAGAATATTCAAGTGCAATATCTAAATCCAAGTACCAATGTTTTTGTTTAAAAAAGAAAAAGATAAGCAAATAAACCCCATCACAAAATCTTCCAGTCAGTATTTTAGATTTAGAGCTTACCAGTGAATTGGATAGGAAAACTGGAGAATCTAAGAGTGTAGTTGGACTCAGACCAGGTGGTATGGTCAAGTAAGGAGATTGAACATCAGGATTAAGTGAAAGGTCGGCAGATCTAATGCTTTCCGTATTCAATTTTGGAGCATTAAACCCAGCTCTAGCAGCTATTCTTTGGACAAGACCTCCACGCGAGCTTGACTTTTGCTCAGACAAGGAACTTGTGTCAATCAGTTGGCCACCAGAAGTACCATCTTGTGTCCTATCTTTAATGTTGGATTTTCCTGCAGCAATTGTCTCCTGTGTTCCTCCCAGATAGAGTTCCTCAGTTTTAGCACTTCCAGGAGGCTCTGTAATTGGTCTTGTGACATTGTCTTCACCTAGAATTCCAGAGAAAAAGGTTCTTGGGCTTGGACTAGGATGACCCCAGTCGCCATTTAGGTCAACATTATCATCAATTCCAGCCATGCAGACCTTAATAGAGGACCTCCTAAGCTGCAAAATAGAAATTCATGAACGTTTATAAATGATGCAAAATATGAAGAGATCCAACCTTAAGTCAAAAATACGACATGCTACCCCCTTCCCCAAAAAAAGAAAAAGAAAAGCCCCTTGCGATCAAAAAACCCTGAAAAAAATGGGTGTATTCATAATGGATATGCACTTTGTTTAATCTGTAGAGAACTCATAAGTTGAAACTATAAGCTCGGAACAATAGATGAACACGATATGAATCATAAGAACGTACAAAAACAAATTCTCCCCGGTTTCACCCATAAGTTTCCAAATGTGTAGCCCCACTTGTTCAATTTTGTAGAAGGAAGAAGCAATTGATGAGTTGAAAATTACTTCAACAAAAATGAATAATTGAACTAGGCCAGGAACCTGCTAAAATTCAAGATCTAAGCATATCAACCGAATTAAAAAATTTTCTTTTTAAAATTTGTTCTCTTCTCTTACAATAAGAAAATACAAATTGACATCGGAGGAAAGGAATAAAGCTAGCAAGAAATGCAACCCAAATTGCAAAATGTGACAACATTGGTTCAAGAGTATGATCCATCTAAGGAAGAAGCTAAAACGGCAAGAGCAAAAGAAAATCTCGATATTATAATTACCAAACAAATTAGGTGAAAAAAAGCAAATCTTCAACGAGTAAATGATCAATGATCAAATTGATATTACCTAAGTGATTAATTGTTGAGTCGAAGCAAATATGATCCAACACAATTCCACCAATGAACTGCACAGGGAGCAGCGGCAGCACGACGACAACGACGACGACCACCACCCCCACCAACCCAACGGAAGACCCTGACCACGACCCAGACCCGGCCCTAATCAAAATTGTTGCTTTCTTTCTTCCCTTCCCTCTGTTAATTAGGAAGGAACCCTGAGATCAATTTTTTTTTTTCAAAAAAGAAAAAGTAAAAATTGTCCTCGAGCCTTCCAATCAGTCCCCTCAGACCTCCTTCGAGCAGTGTCTGTATGTCTCGCTCTTTATGTCTTTGATTTTTATTACAAATTGAAATGATTGTGTTCTTAAAGAATAATTGCAAAAAGGAAATAAATATAATTTTAATAATTTATAGCCTTATATTAATAAATTATTAAAGAAAAAGGAATGGAGGACTTTTGTGGGGATGGTGGAGTGGAGGGAGGAAAGAGAGATTATAGTGTAATGGTGGTGGACCGGGAAATGGATGGAATCTTTGACGGAGGGAGAGACAGAGCTCGAATCTTTGATCTTTTCACAGACACGGACAGACTCACGCAGAGGATTTCACTCCCAGATTTCATAAAAAAAATATAATAATGCCAATAATTGTCTTATGCTTGATCATTTCTTTTATTTTCAATTTGCTTTTTGAGGCTAATTGATAATCAATAATAAGATCTAAATTAAATTGTTATCCATGATGGATGTGTATTACTAATGAAATATGATGCAAATTTGCTTTTCCTCAGTGGTTTGGGAGCTTAGGGCCATTTGCGTCACTTTCTCTTTCACAAGGCCAGTCATAGGTGGCATCGTCATGAACAATGGTGTTGGAGAATCAGAGGCGAGATAGTGATCTGTTTTAACTTCAATTACTAATCTTTGTTTTTATGTGTAACGCTGGGATGGGATGTCAAAGCCGAAAACTTCCATGGCTGAGCTGCCAAACACTTGTAACCTTAATATGCAACGCGGTCGCATGTTGTAACTTTCTGTAACCACCCTTAACCTATTATTGTTCCTTTCCGTCAAATTCACATCCCATACAGCTCGGCTAATCAGTTATTTATGGTAACTGGCTACCCTCCATTTGATATACACAGCGCTACCAACTTTGGATTTTGCATCAAAAGGAAATTTCATACAAGCATTAATACGTTAGTAAACTTCATAATTTCCAATTTCTTATCATTAACTGTAAAGTCTTACAATACAAATACGCTTCACAATCCTGCAACAGAAAGAAATGGCGCTCTTTACCATTCATCGTAAATTCTGCTTAATAATCAATAACGAGTTATCCCATTATTTGTATCATATCATTTTATTCCCTTGCCGTCGTCGGAACTTATACAATGAAATGAAACCAATCAAGTTCTGATCCAAGTCCAATATGTATTTTTCTAAGCTTTAACCGCCCAAAGAAAGAGGGCAAAGAACCAATAGAAGCGTTAGATTAGTATATAAATAAGGAAATTTTGTGATACAGACAAGTTTTCAAAGCAATTATCCAGAACTCTCAGAGATATAATGAGTGCTGAATGGTATAATCTATTCCAACGTGCTATTTCATAGACTTCTTCTAGATATTAATGCAAGTCATGTGTTCTTCTCACTCTTAACATGATTAATATCAAAATTATTATTTAATCATTAAGAGTATTAGAATATCATGATTCGATAAAAATGCTAGTGAAGATGAAGAGCAGAGAATTTCAAATTATCAATAATCAATAAATCATAAAATTGTGGAGGTCCTAGCTTTTCCTTTTTGGCCATGGACTGTCTAATCTTCGTAAACCAATAGTATGAAAAGGACGAACACACGAATCCTTTTTGGAAGCTCGAACAGGAAAACAAAAACTAATCAAATACTTGGATTGTCTCAAGCTAGCGAAAGGGAGTGCGCGTTTTTCTTGTCCGTATTTGGTACTACTATATTAAGCAAATCATAAATTAGATTATTTTATTTTATTTTTTAAATTTCTTTACATAATATTTTCATACTATTATTCGATATAAAATTAATTTTTTTCAGAATCAAGTATTTCTCTCATAAAAAATGCCTATACATTACATTATTTTGTGAAATAGTTAAACATCGTAAAAATACTTATATAGGATGTGCCAGCATATATCAATTCCAAATTACTTACAAAATGACAAAAGTCATAATATATAGAGTGCATTATTTGAAAAATTAGTTAGATTGACCTCACGAGTGGATTTATCTCATCTAATCTAATTTAATTATTTTATTATAAATAAAAGAAGAAGAGCAAAGCTATTGGTTTTGCCGAAAAAATTTAAATTTAAAAATCATTGGATCAAACTGCTCAACCCGTTTGCACGTAATCTGCCAGCTGCGTTTCTGTCAGACTTTATAACCGTCCACAGCTTCCTCAACACAAAACGACAGAAGCTGCAATATCCAATTCAGTTCATATGTGATGTAACGACATTTAGTGTATGCAGATGTTTTAAGCCAAGAAATGAAAGAACAACAGAAGAAAAAGGGGATTATTAGTAAGAGTACTGGTGGTTGCAAAGTGCCCACGGTAAAACTGTTTTTGGAATACTCCTGCTTTAAGTGTAAATCCTCTATGTCAAATTACCACAAGTTCAGAATCACATAAATATAAAATATTAAAATTGGAAATTGTAAAAGTCACAGCTAATTTTCTATATCCATCTTTACAACTCTACAAAATATTTTACACAAACTCTAGCATTGTATATAAACAATAATTATTGGAATGCATAACATAAATTCAAACACTAGTTAGCAAAACTGTGACAGGAACAGAATCCAACGGAAAGGAAAAACCAAAAATTAAGTCATAAGCAAAAGTGACTCGATAATGGAGTAACAAAAGGCCCACAGACAAGAAATAACTACCAATTTTAAGTGAAAATATATTCGATCAGCAGATGAAAGCACACAAAGCTCTGCCTATAACCTCATGGCTTGACTTTTCACTCATCCAAAATCTCCTTTTACTTGTTGACCTCATCCATTACAGCAGGCCAATTATGAAGAGATTTTCCGAGAGATCATTGTTAGCAGATTTGTCACAAACGTCTAGAAATATTCAAACCTCTTTTTTCTTTGTCATAGAAAATGTGAATTTTATTGATTAAACATCCTTTTTTAATGATTCCTCAATTAACATTGTCTCTCAGTGTGATGCAATCAAGGATTCATTTTCAGTGTCAACCTGAAGCTCTTTTAACATTGCCATCACCTGTGTCATGGTGGCCGCCGGTACGGTCTGTTTTCTAGACATTCAAATGCAATTCGTAAATACTGGTGAAGTTAACTTTACCAGATGTCTGAATAATCAAATCAGGATCCAGTATATCATTAATTCTTCTCTCTCTCTCTGAAGTTGCTTTGCCCATCCAAGAAGCTTGTTGTCATCACTGAATTCAGACGAGTCATTTGGTCTCTTACCTGATAGAAGCTCTAGCAGTATGACACCATCACTGTGGACATCCCCTTTTGTTGTGCACCTAAAACTCTGGTAGTATTCAGGGGACACATAACCCGGGGTCCCGGAGTTCCCGCAAGTGTGCTAACACTGAGATGAGTGTCAAGGGCATTAATTAATCTTGCCATCCCAAAATCAGAAACTCTGGCCTCAATTTTCATCCAGAACATTGCTAGAATTCGTGTCCCGGTGTATAATGTGAGGTATGCAGCTATGGTGAAGAAATGCAAGACTTCTTGCAGACCCTATGGCAATATTCTTTCCTGCTGCCCAGTCAATCTTTAAGCTTCTACCTTTGGTCCTGTCACGAAGAACAGCTTCGAGGCTCCCACACTTCATGTACTAATAAACCAGAAGCCTCTCCTCTCCAATCTTATAATAACCCAGCAGTGGAACCAGATTTTGATGCTTAATCTTCCCAATAGTTTCCATTTTAGCAATAAACTCTGTCTCCCTGAACCGTGACATGAATAAGCTTTTGACAGAAACAACAGAGCCACCTCTCAGCTGAGCTTTGTAGACTTGACCAAAACCTCCAGACCCTATCAAGCTTTCAGCACTGAAACCATTAGTAGCCTCAAGAAGATGGGCAAATGGCAACTTACGAAGAGGCTTCTCAAGGGCAGCAACATTAATGCTTAGAGACTCAGGAATGCCGGAAAGTTTCCAGATGCTACTACCTGAAGTTGCAAGGCTTTCTAAATATTTTCCTTTGTGATCCTTCTACTGGGGGCACCTTACTTGATAAAGAATTAATACAAGCCCTAGACTACATAAGAGGAAGAAAACAAGGCCAATGACCATCCCTTTCACCATAGGCTGCTTTCTCTCCCAACTGTGAGACCTTGCTGGGTGGCTCCCACGGCCACAAGGGGGTAGCAGTACCCCACAAAGGTCAGAATTATTTTCATACCTAGACGCTGGGAAAGTGCTTAGCTGACCTCCAGAAGGAATGGAGCCAGTGCGGTTATTATTAGATGCATCAAGGTCACTGAGAAACGACAGCGTCCCTAATGACCGCGGGATGAACCCTTGAAGGTTGTTATGGGACAGATCCAACACTATCGCTTTAAGACCATCAAAACTGTCGGGAATAATTTCAATTAGCCTATTGTGTCCCAAATTTAAGACCTGTAAATAGGTCGGTGCGCCAAAGTTTTCGGGTATACTTCCTGATAAGGAATTATAAGAGAGATCAAGGTAGATGACGCTGCCATTGTCGGTGAAGGTATAAACTGTCAAACCAGAGTATATCCTTGTTAATGGGAAAGAATGGACCATAGGAAACTTTTCCTGCCTCTCCACCCTGATATCCTCGAAATGAACAAATCCACCAGCCCCCTGCAGCTTGTCCCATCTTCATTTCTTACAAACGCAAACTGTTTCCTAGAAACACTTCTCGGAATGACCAAACCAGCTTGATTGGCAAGATTGGATGAGATGGCACCTGAGAAGTTGTTACTGGTCAAATCTAGCCATACGAGGCTCCTACACTTGCTAAGCTCAGGCGGGATCTGTCCAGTAAGTGAATTGTTACCTAATTAGAGGATAGCAAGGTTATTTAAATTTTCAACACTAGCGGGTATTTTTCCAGTAATTTGGTTGCTTGCGAGTGACATCCAAATCATGTTAGTGCAATTGGCAATTGCCTGAGGAATTAGGCCCCAAATAAAATTGTTGTTAAGAATCCTGGTCTCTAAGTTTCCTCCATTCACGCAGATGCCTTCGGGGATCTCGCCAGTAAATCGTCGGGTATTTGACAACAATCCAAATTAGATTTGTTTGGGCGCTGCAATTTCTCAACTTAGTAGAACAGAATCCCGGAAGTTTGGAATAAGTAGAAGCACCATATGGGAGATGGTGGTGGTGTGTCCCCTGGTACCATGCTAGAGGCTCCACCTGATTCCTCCATGGATTTAGACTACATGGATGAACTTCTCTTAGATGGATGTTGGTTGGAGACCACAGCAGATGGATATAATTTCTTGCTGCAACAGAGCCTCCTCTCGTTCTAACCCTTTCTTTGACCCTTCATTTTCATGGCCTGCCTCGGATACTCATGGGGGTGTCGGAGTAAGCCCATCTCACTATAGCAATCAAGAAGGAATGCAATGCCCTTTCTTCAATAAATTGAAGGAAATTCCTCTCTATTCTCAGTTTGCTGTCGGCGATGGCAAACATACCCCCTTGACTCGCCGGCGACACATCGTGGTAACCAGAAAGTTATCTGGTTCTACTTCTGCGACGAAGACAGCCTCTTTTGTCCTTTTATCTTTTATATGTTATTTTATTTGATAAATAAAAATAAAAAAATAGTAAAAAATTCAAATTCATTTGGGGAAATTTTATTTTGTCTAACGACGTCATTCTGTGAATGTTTTTACATGTTAATTGGACACTTCATCCACAGTTGTCCGTGTGGTGTCAGCATCTCCGTTAGCTTTTGGACGGAGGGAGTAACGAAAGAACGTAGTTAATATAATAATATTTTTTAAGTTAAAATATATAAATAATTTTTAAATTTGAAGATAATTTTATTTTTTTTAAATTTTAAATTTTTATTCTTTTAAATTATAAAAAATATATATTTATTAAAATTTTTATTAAAATATATATAAAAATCTTATAAATAATAAAAATAATCTTCTGTCAAAATATCTCCACCGTTTCATTTGGTCAAAATATGGCTCATATAAACCTGCTCTTGCAAATGGATTACCAAGAAGCATAAATTCAAAGAATAACAAAAATAAGCGACTAAGAGCTATAGTTCATTAATAGCAAGCTAGTGTGAGTTGTTAACAACTTGATAAGTTGATTGTCTTTTCATAACAACTGCGATGTTAACTTTTTTTCTTTTTTGGATATATAAGAATAAAGAAAAATCAGAAAAAATACACAAACTTATACACAAAATGACATCCCTCATATCTTTTCTCAAAATTTGCAGCATATCAATTTGATGTAGTGGTAGAATGGAAGGGTGATGAACAAATTCTGATCCACAAAGGGTAATGTAAGGGATGGTGATGGGCACGAGTGATAAGAAGAGAAGCTATACGGAACAATGCCATCCCTCCCTCACATTAAGACGGAGTGTGTTGGTCTTTATGAAGCAGGCAGTCAAAACCTTCCTCAGCAGCCTCTGTGATCAATTACAATGTTGCTTCGCAAAGTGCAAAGCGCAAAGCTAGCACGAGCACTCCCTTTGTTCTTGCGATTCATGCCAATTAGTTGGCAGTCTCTGCATTTCTCTTTATGCTTAGAGTATTTCAGACTCTCTGCAAGATGCACAGGGTGAATAATAAAAATTTAAATATATTTTAAGAATATTTTAATTAATTGACTAAAAAATATTTAAAATTTAATAAAAAAATTTTTTTACACATTTTCATAGTTTAAAAATATTTTTTAAAAACATTTAAAATTTAAAAAAAAAATTAAAATTAACCTAAGTTTAAAAAAATTTTATACATTTTTACTTATTTCTTTCAAACACAAAATTAGAACTTGATATTATTTAGATACTCTACTTTTTTTATTTTTTAAAATTAATATTTTTTTTATTTTTTAAATTTGATATATAAAATTATTTTTTTTATTTTTAAATTTTTTTCTTTTACTCTTATCCTTCATTGCTTTTATGACAAAAGAAATTTAAATCATAAATAATATATCCTTCAGTACGAAAATAATAATTATCTAAATAAAATTGAATGGTTAAAATTAGAAGAAAGTCACCATAACTTAAAAAAACAACTCCAATTGGGTAATTTGACAAGAGATAAATATAAAATTAAGAAAAATAATAATAATAAATAAAATTTATATATTAAATTTAAATAAAAAATAAAAAATATTAAATTAATAAAATATAAAATAAAAAAAATCCAAATTCGGGTTATGCTTCCAAAAATTCAGTCCACTCAGTTTTAATTTAAAATATTTAATTGCTAAAATATGTAGAAAAACAAATTACAAGTAAATAAAATGAGAATAAAATGTAATTAAATCTAATTTCATTAACAGAATAACAAAATTTTCTTAATTTAGTTGGAACAAAACATTTAAAGAGAAGCTTATAAAAACAATTAAAAAATTTAAAGAACATTATGTACGTTATTAATATCTCTCAACAGAATCAGTATATATTTTAAAAATAAATTAGAAAATAGATCAAAGTAATTAACTCAATTTATCAATCTATGCTTTATGGGGCCCAATATGGGAAATTTTCAAGCTCAAGCTGAGGGAGCGAACCTGTTATTTCATTTTTCATCCACCATAGCCCCAAACTAATCAACGAGGCTATAAAAGCAACCGCCTATGCGACCAACATAAAATCTAGCTTTAGAATGGAATTATCTGCCCTCTTAAACTTTTAATCACAAAAAAAGAAAAAACTAGTATTTCAAAAAGATAAAAGTGCTTCGAGGCCGCCATCAGCAAGAAAACCAAACATGAGCAACTAGGCGCTTTTACATAAATGCAGTTCGTCCACCCCTTCTGCTATGCCTGTCATACGCAGTATTGAATTTGTCGACCAGCTCGTTCACAGCACTACAGGGAGGGAAGGAAAAGAACAAGGACAAAATTAACAGCAGACAAGTATAGAACGCGGCATTGCATATTAGAGGTGGCGATCACAGTTTTTTTCCCTAGATACATTCACCAAAACTAGACAAACAAACTTCGTCAGGTATAGGCATAAGAATAAACTTGGGCCCACTAAAAAGAGTCCACAAATTGTGCACAAAATCTAATGACCTATAAGATTTTACAGTTGTACAATTAAAAAAATTTAATAATTTAAATTTTTTTAAATAAATATTTATTAGTGAAAATAGAAGTTCCGCATGTATAAGGGCATCGTATAAAGGCTCTTATATTCAGCCGCGCCATCCTCAATTAGGCCCGTATTTGGAGTGTTTTGGCTTTTGGTGCTGGTCCTTTTGGACAGCAAAAGCCGCAAAATTATGTTTGGTAGACTTTTTTAAAGATGCTTTTCACAACTTTTGAGAAGCAACAAAGGGGGTGGCTTTTCAAACCTACTGTGCTGTCAAAACGGAAATGATAAAGCAACGTGGGTAAACCTCCAATTTTCCTACTACTAGAGAGATGGAAATTGACTCCCTTTCTCCTCTCTCTAATTGTAGAAAAAATGTGAATTTAACCACATAAATATATCACTGCTCCTATAAAAAATATAAAATACATTTTTAAATGCTAATATTATCCTCCCCAAATTCAAAATCTTACTTATTTTAACATTATCCTTCCCAAATTTCACTTGACAAGTAGCTTTGTCTTTAGGTGTCAGAATGTTCTAACAGATGCGTCGGTAATGGTAAATAGGAAGGAAAAAATTGCTATCACAAAGGAACATTTTCACCCATTTGCACTCAACATAACTACAAATATGGATCCATAATCCAGATTTTTAGGATTTATTTTGCCAAGATAATTAAATGGTGTTTTTAGTCTTCAATCTCCAAATTTTAACAATTACAAAAACTACCCGAAAATGAAACAACCAAGTCACTAATTGCTAACATATCATACCTTGAGCAGTTGGTCAGCATGGCAAGGTAAGTAATCAATAATGTGTCATTGTATTCCTACAAAGGAAGGAAACAAAAGAAAGAAGATAATGTATGTTAAAACAATTGTAAAATAAGCATGTATACTGCCTACTTGTAAAATAAGCATGTATACTGCCTACCTTAATTGTGATATTAAGCCAGCAACCCAACTAATTATAAGCATTTATAGTTAAGCTGCAGATATCATAAATTTCTGGGACTTAGAAGCCAAATTCTAAACAACTTTTAAATCACTATAATAAACCTAAAATTTCCTCATGCAAAGAAATCCCATATAGCTATGCTTGTGTCTAATTTCTTTCAACATTCTAGCTGGCACAACTACCTAGAACAAATTGATCAGCATTGTTGTGGTAAACAAATCCCTGAACTCTTCATTTTCTCTGGCAGCCAATGCATGTCCAATTGTGACAGTTCATTATATAGTTGTCATTGACTGTCAAAAACCTATTCCCTAAACCATCATGTACCAGCTTTATATTTGTCCCCTTTATTTTTTTAATTTCCATTCACAAAAAGGAAGAACAGAAACACACTATCTAGTCCAAAATCGCAGAAAGGAACAAGCTAACCATTAAGAAATCATCTTGCAATTTTGCAGATTCAATGGCAGGCAATCTTCTCAGTAGACTTGATACTTGTCTCAACAGGGAGTTATCACAAGGTACATCACCTGCTTTTCAAACGATAAGGTGCAAATCATTATTAGTTCTAAAATTTTCAATCTGTGTAGACCATGTGTATAACTCAAAAGGAACTGGCCCCAACTCAGGCAGGAAACTGGACTACCTAAGACTCATATGCAAACCAAATATACCAAAGATTTAGGACAGAAGTGCACAAGTATATAGGGGTACACATTGTAGTTATGGCTCAGAGATAATCACTGAGAACCCATTATTCCGGTTTTGAATTTACAATTCATCACAGATTGATAAAATCAAGCCTCCTTGCTGAAACAGGATCTTTTTACTTAAAACGAGTCATCGAGTGCCCATTCTCTGTCTAGTAATATGATTCATAATAATTGAGGGGCTAGCCAGGTAGCGTATAGATCGAAAACATATACAGATAGAAAGTAGCTAGATAAATAGAAAAGTTCATTGGTGCCATAAGTCTTATAGTTTTACAGAAAGAAGACACTTACCTTTCTGCATTGCAAGAAGATAGTGATGCAGCACCAAAATTCTACTATGCAGCATTTTAATGGCATTGTGTGTACTGGTAAGATGAGCAGCCACTGAAAAGAAAATTACATTGTATGGTTATTATATAAAGATAAACAGAAACCAGAGACTGTTAAAAGAATAGCCATATTTAGGGAAAGTCATAGTGTATATAAAACACTCACATTGAGTAGCTGCTGAACCGCCATCAGACGGCTTAAGATGTGCAACATGATCAACAGAGATTCGTTCTGCTTCCACAGTCTACAAATAACCAGGGGATAGGGAGAGGGGGAGCTGCATCAACCACTTTATTGGACGATAGTGATAAGTAAGGTAAAAAGGAAGCAGCATAGATGGAAGTCCAACCTCAATAGTATAGCTTGAGCGAACAAAAATAAGTTGTGGAATCCCATCTATAACATGCAGTTCTGTAGTTGCAACAGTATACATGCACAATAAAAGAGAACTCATCAGTTCGGTATTAAAAAAAAAAAAAAAAAGAAACACTAAAAGGAATCGCACCACATAATTCTGTATTTCAATAGATTTTAAAACTGGAAAAACTAATACAAAAATGAGAAACCAATTTTGTAATTCAGTCTACTGAGAATGTTTTAATACAGATCAACATCAACAATTCTATTTGGAGTGAAAAGCTACTTCCATCAGCAAAAGTAGTTCAATCACAAGGACTTCAGAAGGTAAATAAAGGCACTGCAGGAACTAAACCAGGAAGTCGTAACCACCCATAAAACATTTTCCTGTATTTATAAGCAGTACCAATTTTGATGCCTCTAACCATAGCCATTGAACAAAGAAAGATCTCATAAATTAAAAACATTGCAGAAGACTCCCAAACTTGAGAAATAGGACATATATCAATTCAACTGCAAATTTCCATGTTCGGCAAGAAATAAACAGGACGCAAAGACTCATTTTTGGGAAGTGCTAGCTGCCTGTTTTCTTAAACAGGTGAATGAGATGAACTCTGTTGTTAGGTTTTTGTTGAGTGGTTTTCTATTGGAAACAATCTATAAGCTTATGTGAGCTCCATCTTAAGGAGTAGTGTTAAGAAGCACAACTGTTATGGGTCATTCTGTGGTCAAAATCCTACTACAAATAGAAGTTGAGGGAAATTTTGTGGCAGGGACACACAAAGTGCTTTCAGTAGAAAGAATTACATTCTGCCTCACTTTACTCTCAAACTTTACACTCACATTTTCTCAACATGGCACAAGATCAACAAACAGGTGGTAGTCTGAATTTCACTGATAAAAAATTTCAATTGAAAACCAATTGTGAAGTATGGACAGTTGAAGGGAGAGGATAGATTATGAGTATGTTAATGGTAGTTGGTTTCCCCACATTATAAGATAAGGCTAGGTTTTTTGTTGTTATTGTACTTTATTTTAATTATATTTATCATAAACCTATGGTTAATTAGTTTATCTAACAAATAACAGAACGAGAAAAGCATAGTGAATTTCTTTAATAAAAAATTCAAAATTTTGTTTTAATTTATATTTACTCATAACCCCATGATTAATTAGTTCATCTAACATATAAATTAATAAGAAAAGGATTGATTCAGAACCTTTGGGGCAATGAATAAAGATTAAAAACTACATCCCAGTAAATGGTCAAAAAATAGAAACTACATCCCTTCTCTTTTCACCAGCAAGGGTGGATTCATTGAACTTCTGTGCACCAATTAATAAGTTATGTTCTCGAACAAATATGGAAGAAAAAAAATTTACAGAACAGGGACAACTCTTTGGGAATGCAAGAAGAGAGTCCAACAAGAAGGGACCAAGGAAATAGGTTTTCCTCCCTCACTCTATATTCTGTCTCTCCATCAGCTGTTTAAAATTCATAAAATCATCAAAGCACACCATTTCAAATTTAAGATCAAAATGTAGAGCAAGCTTCTGATCGTCTGCACTAGTGTTGGAAAAAATGATACAGTAAATGGGTAAACAAAGCAGGTTATGTACCACTTTCAAATATACTGACTGGGAGATCCTTCTGAGCATGATGGATTGAAGGATTGAGAAGAACATAAACTGGACTTTCATTGACATCCATCAACTGTTACAGCAGGAGCATCAAATAGAATAAGAAATTTAAGTAACTTAAATGCATTCTGTTATGAGAATTTCAAATGAACATAAGCACAAAAATGTAATTCTAAACTAGAAATATGTTGTTACCTTATATATAGCAATAAAGAGCATAAAACCCTATCGAAAGAAGATTCAACAATGCATACTAATAGACCATGATAACCATGTGTTACTGTATTAAAAGCACAAAAGCAATAGCAGCATAGGAAGTTATACGATCTTCTTCTTGGAACAACAGAATTCAAGTATTACAGCAATCGATATTGTTCAAACCACTCCCTAACACACATTTACAGAACACAGACACACCGTACAGTACATTAAAATCTCTCACTCTACCCTGAACTTCAGGATAGCCCACTGGTTTCAAGCCACTAAAAACCTCCTTATGCCTCAGACAATTTCTGCCTTTTCCTACAGCCTACAACCTATTTAATACAAGCCTAAAACCAGTAACTACCCATAACTACCCCTAACTGATTCATAACTGCCTACAATAACTGCCATGAAATAATTTGGTACTTGTAGCATTCAAGGCCTGCCACGTGTACCAAGCCCTCCCATTGTTGATCTAACAATACCCTCCCTCATAAGTTTCACCTTGTCCTCAAGGTGAAAGTTGGGAAAAGAACTTTATCTGACAAAACAGATGAAAAAGAACTTTATTGGCAGTGTCATCTACCAAGAAATCTCTCCCTTTACTCGTGTTTGAACGCCTCCAATCAGCCATCAGTCCTCTCTGCTGAAACCAATCTGACACTGCCCCTTTCATGCCAATACCAATTGCTGGAGTCTTATCAGAGTCGCCAACCAGTCCAACAGATACTTCTAAGATAATTTTTTTTCCCTGCAAAAATTGATCGATCAAACCTCCAAGGGTGGGTATCCACACGCAAGCCTCTCTGCTGCCCATAGTTCCCCGTGAACTTCCAGCTGCATGCTCTATCGGAGCCGTTAATCCATTTTGAACAGACAATTGCTCCACAGAACCTCTATCTTGAATTGGTGAGTTGTTCTTTTCCCACAAAGGTTCCTTCAAGATAATTAGATACCACTCTTCAGTTGAGGCTGCCACTTTCCCCTTTACTCACCCCAGATCATTGCTCATCTTGTCCAGGATCCTCTCCATCTTCTCTAATATGTCTATTATTCCGAAATTATCCATTCCCACGGATCTCAACCGCTCTGATACCAATTTGATACGATCTTCTTCTTTAAACAACAGAATTCAAGTATTACAGCAATTGATATTGTTCAAACCAGTCCCTTACACATTACAGAACACAAACACACTACAGTACATTAAAATCTCCCAATCCCCTGAACTTCAGGATAGCCCACTAGTTTTGAGGCACCAGAAACCTCCTCACACACATCTGAGACAATTCTTACCTTTTCCTACAGCCTACAACCTATTTAATACAAGCCTAATACCAGTAAGTACCCATAATAACTACCCCTAACTGATTCATACCAGTAACTGCCAAAAATAACTAACCCTAATTGGTTGGGCACTTGCAGTATTCAGGGCCTGCCATGCGTACGAAGTCCTCCCACTGTTGGTCTATCAGAAGTACATTCCATAAAACAGAACAATGGGTCTATAGAATATTTCTTTTGAGAATAGCAGAAGGTAAACTCAAACAAGGTAGCCATAAAAAGTAGCTCTTAACATTTATTAGGCATACCCCGAAGCAAGTCAAGAATACTTAAAGCATAGTGCCAGAGGGATGCAGCAACAGAAAAAAAAATAAGCATGATCAACTGTTTCCCCATAACTTTTATACATAAGCAATAGATAATGACAATGACCAAATTCCTACCCCTTGGATTAACAGCTGTCAGAATCTTTTCCTATGCTTGAGACTTCCAGCGAAAAAAAAAAAGAACTTCCACAGAAGCTTCAACCCATGGTTTGCAAGTGTCAAAAACTTTTCACATCAAAAGAAACATTCTTTTTCATCAATTATAATAACCGACATACCCAAGTACAACCTGATAATTTGGCCTATTTTGAAGTTGAAGTCCAGCCCTAATTTATAACAACAAAGCCCAAGACTGGCCTTACCTAGCTCTATTATTTTTTATTTCAAAATTTTCTATAATACATTACAAAATGAAAATTACGTATAATAGTAATTCTATAAATTAAACAAATTATGTATTTCTTATCTAAAAATTAGTGAAAGTAATCTAGATGTCCAACTAAGTCTAAAATAGCTTACAGACATATAAATATAAAATCAAATTAGGTTATATACAATCATCCATGTAGCCAACTTCACTAGTAGGAATCAAGATAAGCTTGGTTTCTTGTTGTTTTCGTAATCAACCTTTGAATCATATGCTATCAAACTGATATTAAGAAGGCGCAATTTTTCTTTCTTTATGGAAAAATAAATTTCAAAAAAGAGAGAAACGACTAATATATATTAGAGGAGAAAATGTCATCTGCAAAGAACTAAATATAATTTAAGAAACAACATAGTATAAAAACATCTATTGAATTGAATTTGGATTAATCTGGACAAGAAGATAAAAGACATTAGTTTCTTCTTCTTATTTTCTATATTTTATCCATCAAAGCTTCTGTGTATTCTCCAGCTACCTAAGTAAAGCTCTTTCGCCACCTCCCAATGGCAATGCCTTGAGAAAAGAAAACAATTATGATAGATTTACCCTTCTTAGCCAAATTTAATCTAGTTTCTCCTTCGGGTGAACTCTACAATAACCAGAATCTTCTCTAAGTCATTGAAAGCACTTTTGATAAAACCATCTTCCAGCAGTAAGTGTTCCCCTTCAATGTGGTTTAAACATTCAAACTCCTTCCAAATATTATCCTTCCTACTACTCATTTCCCCAACCCCTTCTTAATCCTATCTCTCCATAAACTTAGGTTTCCTCATGAATCTAAAACGTTCTCATCCCTTTGCAATACAACTATTCCACCAATCCCTATCCTATTCACAAACAAATGGTGTTGCAACTATATATTCTCAAAATGGAAATGAGGCAGCACCTACATAATTTAATTCTAAAGCTTGAGGAAGTGGTCAGACACAAGTCAAGGCAGAAGCTCCAGGGTTAGAACCATAAAAATATTTTTCCACGAACTAGAAAAGAAGAATTGGTCAATATTTTAAGCCTTGGACTGATCCCTAGACAGAAACCATATAAATTGAGCACTAGACAAAACATAGAAGAAGGGTGAATTGCAGAGATTAATCATAAAAGAAAAGAAGATTTGATATTGCTTGGTCACAAATTACAATGTTTAAAAACTGGATTGGTCACTGAACAAGTGAAGGTGGAGGGTCAAGTGGTCAAGGTTTTTACAGGATTGAAATGGGGCTTTCAATATATATATATATACATATATATATATATACATATATATATATACATATATACATATATACATATATACATATATATATATACATATATACATATATACATATATACATATACATATATACATATATACATATATACATATATACATATACATATATACATATATATATATATATATATATATATATATAATACGACAGTGCAACCAGTGTTTTATTGTTTGAACCCACAAGGATTGTTTGCATATTCAGAATTTACAGTATCTTTTGTGGATCTAAGGAATAGTAGCAATAATATTTGATAGGCACAGAATGTAGAGGATTCAAGGCATACAAGTGAAAACTCTTTTCTTCTATTAATTATTTTCTACAGAAGAATAATGTAGTATTCCTTCTATGTAACTCAATCTGAATATTTATCACTTAATGTAACCCAGTGGGGAGTTTTCTTCTTTGGTATATTGGACAATATATTAAAATTCTAGGGCTGCTACAAGGAGAGTTCAATGCTTTAGAACGTGGGCATAAGTTAGAATCTATTATTAGTCAGAAAAATAAAACATATAGCACCTAAAATATGCAATTGAATTTGAAAAATAAAAAAAAATCAATTCCTTTGGCAAATTAATGCGTGTTAGTGCGTGCAATGGCTCCTCTCTTGCAATGCGTCTATGACTGCAAACTCCATAGAAGCCTCAATTAGAGTGCATGAAAGTAAAAGCGATATACTTATCAGAAAATGCATATGAGGGTCCTTGAAGCATAGAGCGACAATGTGAACTCACAGCTTTGTGAATATGCATATCTGATTCCTGGGCATCACTCCCAGTCGAATACCATCCGAGTATGTAGAAGTGAGGAAAAACCTTCTTGTCTGCTTAATTGAAGAACATTCAAGTTAAAAAATAAATCAATGAAGGAAGCTCGGGAATTAATATATATATATATATATATATATATATATATATATAAAGATTAAGAAAGTAATTAGTATGTGGAAGGGGCAAATGTTCCAGATGATGCCCATAAGAGAAATCAAGTTCAGAAAGAAAAAATAAAAAGACGATTCCAAAAATCCCCTTAGAATTGAAATTTTCGGGGAGGGAGGGAGTAAGTAAAAGAGAAAAACAAAAAAAAATACTCAACAGAGCTCTTGTTTCTTCTCGAGAAAGGAACGGTCAAGGGAATTGGTAGAAGGATCGTAAAGAAGCTCGAAGCTATTGAAGATCTCGACAGTGCGCCCCCGCTGTACCCCTATCACGCATCCATACACCCTCGGCGCCAGGGAAGTCATTCCGTCTGCGCCATTTGTGTTCGTGGAGGTGCCGCTGTTGATATTATGGGCTGCAATGGGTGGGTTCATCTGTGACTTAACCCGAGTATAATGGTCCGATATATTCACTATCACCAGGGGATGCAGCTTGAATGTCAATCCACTGCTCGACGATGACGCCATCACCATCAGTCTGTAAAACACCTCAAGTTTCTCTCAGACCATAAAACAACGAGTTAGGGTTTGAGAAATTAGGTCGTAAGCTCAGAATTGGCATTCCTTAAGTAATTGATTCATTCGCCCCGGATAGAAGCCGAGGATGAATAAAACTTTCTTGATGAACATTTGTAGTCTCCCAAATCCGTTTGGACCGGGGGGCAGGGTGTATTTGTACGGAGAGTCGGTATTTTTAAATTTTAAAAAAAAATTTATGTAAAGAATAAATTTAATTTTTTTATAATTATAATTAAAATAATTTAATTCTATATTTATTACTTTTTTATAATATAATTTATCATAATTATCTAAATTTAATTTTTTTATTATAATATAATATTATTGTTGTATAAATTTTTTATTAAAAAAATTATAGATATATATAAAATAAAGAATTAAAACTGAACAAATAAATAAATAATTTTATGTTAAATGATAGTTATTGAAATTTTTATAATAAAACTGAAGTTTATATCACTATGTCATATTAGAAAAAAAAAATTTGATATATGAGAGATTAAATTATTTTAATTATATTTATAAAAAAATTAAATTATTTCAATTATATTTGTAAAGGTTAAATTGTCTTAATTATAATTATAAATAAAATAAATTCATATCACTTAAAAGTTAAGAGAATAAATTATTTTTTAAAAAAATTAAAAAATTAAAAGTGATTTTCCTCCATTAGAAAATATTTTCTTAAAAAAAATTATCAAAAATATAATGAAAATATATTTTTAAATTAAAATATGATAAAACATATCTAAAAAGTTTAAATAAAAATAGAAAAGATATATAAATTTTGATGTAAGACGGCATAACCATATGCCACTGTAATTAAACAACATATTCAAAAGATATTAAAAATTAATTTTCACAGTGTCAAAGTAAAAAATGATCTTTTATCTAAGTTGACATTATTTTTTACGATAAAATACAAGATGTCCTCTTACATTTTGGGTTAGATGTTAATTGCACCAAATAAACACACACACTTTCACTTGTCTGTGAATCACCCTTTTTCTATCTAACCACAAGCCAAAAGAAATTGACTCCCTCATGTGCAAGAAAACTTGCTGAACCTACAAAGACAAAGAGGAAAACTTGGTTGAAGCGAAACTTTTTGCCCAGATACCCAAAATTTTTACCCAAACCAGGAGGCTGCCCAAAAGCTTTCCTATTTCTTTTTCAATCTCTGAAATAGAACAATTACGACATTTGATTTTGTTGGCTTGGTGAGGCAACCAAATTATGGGGACCATTTTTATGGAGGTGAACAAAAAATTTTAAGGGGGCCATCTGACCAAAGTAATTAGTTTCTCTGATTTACTATTCGAAGATGACGATGAAAATGCTATGGGTCTCCATGTGGATCAGACTATTGGCTATTTGTACCCAAAATACTCTATATTAGAAACTATGGAAACGAGGGTGAGCTATTACTTTCTGATACCAATGAGACCCCACATAAATCTATGATTACTTCTATTGATTCTTCCTTTGCTTCTTCCTACAAATAGAGTAGTAGTAGCTTCAATTCTTTATGCAAGTCTAATGTCAGTGATAGTACCTGTCTTAATTTTTCTTTTAATCAAGCTTTGTTTTTTATTAGCAACTCGGAGATTTTGATAATGTTTTCCCATTTTTGTTGAAAACTTCTAGAAAAAGCATAATGGGTCAGGGCAAGGACTGGTGCATTTCAAAGATTCAGTCATGACGGGAGGGGTTGCAAACCAAAGATCATCCAAAAGGGCCAAAGCAGAGAATCTTACTTCAACTGGCCATGCAAAGGTAGGAAAACTAACAATGGACGGTTTGCATGTCGCTCACGCCCTCTTTCTTTTTCTCTCTTCTCTCCCTTGACTTAAAACGCTCTCTGACACATGACTTGTCCATTTCCAATTATCAGTAAATACTTTTTGTGGGTGGATATGTAATATCCATAGTGATGAAATTTGTTGTCTTGCATAGTATCTCATATTACTTCATTTTTTGTTTTATTTGGAATAACAGAGGAAGGAGAAGGTTAAGGAACAAATTGCAGTTTTACAATAGCTTGTTTCTCCCTTTGACAAGGTGAATGATATATGTTATTCTTTGAAATAGAGTGCGAAAATTTAATGTTATAAGTGATTGGCAAAATGAATCAATTTCTTTTGGTTTGAAGTTGGTTTGGAGTTGTCTTGTTATCTATTGGACGGTTATTACCAGGGTGATTTGCACACAAACAAAAGTGTTTGTGGTTAATTGGTGCAATTAAAATTATAGAGAATTATTTATACTAGACCTAGAGTGCAAGGAAGTATCTTGTATTTTGTTCTATTTTTTATTAATTTAAATTTATTTTTAAATTAATATTATTTTTCTAAATCAAACACCATAAAATATTATTTTTCAATCTCATCAAGTTCTAGACACGATGCATTTTATGCCTCTGGCTTTATATTTTGGATAATGTTATATGATTTATTTGAAGAGCTAACCAAAGTCAAAATTTACTTTTCTTAACCTTTTTAAATTAAAATTATTATGGATGATTTTAACAAGAATCTTGTTATGCTATTTTTTTTAATGAACCACGACATTTATTTTTATAAGAGAGTGCAATTGAATATCAAAAATGATATCCCCTTTTAAAAATACATTACTTGATTTGATATATTAGATTATAAATTTAAATTTATTAAAAATAATTCTTTACTTCCCAATATAATTAAAGTCTTATTAAATTTTTTGAAAAATCAAATGACATATAAATTGGGAGAGAGAATCATACCATTAAAGTAACAACAGCTTTATCTCACTAAAGAAAATCATACAATTACTTATACTAAAAATTTAAACTGTTAAATATAAATTAATCAATATATTTGATCTTTAATGTACTCTATGACTAAGTTTTAGGATAGGTTTTATCTTGTTAGTTAAAAGCCTAGGAATAGGTTGTATTTTTAGATTCATGATCTAATAGACTGAGATTTGTGCCAATTAAGCCCAGGAATACGTTCTATTAAATCTATGACTCTAGCTCTCCTTGAGCTAATGAAAATATGAAGAATTCTAAAAATGTGTATACCAAAAACAATATGAATGATTTTGAAATTGTTGATACAAAGAGTTTGCTTTTTAAGATCATTCTAGTTATAGCCAAGATCATAGATCAGAAGTTGGATCTTGATTCCTAGAAGAAGGTTATCCAAATTGTTCTTGGTGAGATTGGAAAGAGAGAACACCTCATAGTTAAGCCACCAACTAATGTATCTAAGATATGAAGGATGAACGACTATTTGGCCTTATTTTTATTACACTAGAAAGTAAGGTAAAGGACAACATTAATCATTGTGAAACAACGAAGGAACTATGGGAATTCCTGGATGCTATCTATCCTAGCAGGTGCAACTTAACCTAATTATATGATCTATGTCAGGCCCTATTCCATTTGGATGGGAAAGGAAAATCTTTGTCCCAAATATTCATTGAATACAAATGTATTTTTGAATAGTGAAAAAGTCTCATGCCTATTACTAGTTATATTACAACTATGCAAATATAGCGTGAACAGTTAAGGGCCCTTTGTTTTCTATTTACATTACCCCCTGAGTTAAGCATAGCGCGCCAACAAATCTTATCAGGTTCTGAGACTTTTATAAGCAAAAATGTATATTCTTGACTCCTCGAGTAGTTTAAGATTTACCTTCTCACCCTGCAACTGAGTTATTTGCACCAATAATCTCTAATACTCGAGGGGCATGGTGGTGGTGGTTGAGTTAAAGGTGGCAAAGGTAAAGGACATGATTCTAAAGGGTGTGGTGAGCGCAAAAGAGGATGTGGTGGTGGTTTCAATTTAAGTAACATCGAATGCCATTATTGTCATGAACAAGGATACTTGAAGAACTATCCCAAGCTATAAGGAAGGTATAGTCAATCATCTCAATCTGCACATGTTGCCATAAGAGCCTAATAGCATTTAGACTATAGTTATGACTGACGATGAATTTTCTAGTATAGCCAGTTCTAGGCCTCTCAGTCATCAATCTCTATTACTACCATGCTCTAGACAGATAATTCTGCAGCATGTCTTTCTAATTCTAAGTCCAAATGGGTCATTGATTTCAGGGCTAAACCAATCATATGATGGGAAGCATAAATACTTTGTTATCTTTTCAATCTTCTGCTTATTCTTCTCGTGTGACTTTAGTTAAGGGGTCCACCACTCCAATTGTTGGAAGTGGTTCTGCCACTATTTCTCCTAATATCACATTGTTTAATTTTTTATGCCTCTCCTAGTTCTCGTTTAACATAATATCTGTCAATCATATTACTTGCACCTCTAATTGTGGTGCTTACTTTTTCCCCATCCACTATGTTTTTAAGGATCTTTTAACAAAAAAGATTTTTGGTAGAGGTTATAGATATGACAGTTTGTACATGTTTAGTAACCAGGCTTCTCATTCAATAGCTGCTACTATCCTGTCTATGTTATAGCTTTATTGTCAACTTGGTCATCCTTCTTTGGTGTCATTAAAAAAATGGTGTCCCAGTTTAGAGTTTGTTTCTAGTTTAACTTGTGAGTCATTTTAGTTTATTAAATAGCATTATAGATCTTATGTTTCTCAAGTCAATAAGAGGATTTCATCTCCATTTAATTTAGTACATTTAGATGTTTGAGGCCTTTGTTTATTGTAGACTAAAGACATTAAACAAGGCTCATTAGACATTTTTTCCATTGTCTTGCTAGCTACAAAACAATGTAGATGTTAATGTGTAGGCTTTTATATTGTTAATTTTTTTTACTAATTAATGATGCTTGTCCTTATTCGTTAATCTTAATTAAGCTTGTTTTGAGAATTGTTTGGGACTTGGAGTTGTGTAATACTTTGTTTAGTATAAAGGTGGTCATGTAGAGACATTTTCTGGGGTGAAGTAAAGGGGCCAATAGACCCTAAAACATATAAACTACAACACTATCGATCTCAAAGAAGCGATCTGTAACATATCAGCTAGAAGAAAAACCTTCAACTCTCTGGGAGTTGCATACAGTAGCATTAACCCATGTGAAGACTGAATTCCTTTGTTTGCAAGAAGATTTGCACATTAATTGCCATCTTTGTACACATGTTGATAATGGAAAAACCAATTACTCCTCATCAGGCAGTGGATACAGCAATTGAATTTTTTTCAATCCATTTTAAATAGATAAAAAAAGTAGCACCTAATTTTACTCACTATGTTTGCCATACATCATTATTAGAATATTGTAGTGCAATTACAATACTATTGTATTAGCCTTAACCTGTAGCACTACTATGGTAGCTTTAGCTTGTAAACAAAAATTAAATTAAATAAGAAACTTGTAGAGAAAGAAGGAGATATCTTATTTCTATAATTTAAATAAAAATGGTTGACTTATTTAGTCACTTTCCCCAAGAAAAATAAAAGGAAATCTAAACAAAGAAACAAATGCACAATCTGATCAAAACCCATCATTATCTTCTATTTCTAATGGAGCTTGCTAGTCAAGAACCTGATTTGCAATGGCAGTTCCTCTTACTAAAATAGAGCAAATCACCGTGAATGAGTAGAGCTACCACCAATAGATTTTAGGATGAATAGTTTTTGCTTATTTATGCATTATTAGTTGCATATGAAGCATTAAAACCAAACTTGAAGTCTTACTTACCACTCATACTTGACTTGAATTGTCTTGCTAACTTTTTCTGTTGTAATGAGTCATCTCTTCCTCAATATGCTAATCTGCACACTTCTTCCTTAATTTTTTTTTTTCCATTTTCTACCTAAATGAGCTTTTATGACAATTTCGCCATCAAAGTGTTATACCGTTCTTCACTCATTATTGTTTTTGTTTATAGCAAAGTGCTTGCTCATGGAAAGGAAAGGAATCATTGATGTTTTTGTGTAGAAGATTCAGATGCTATTGATGTCTCAAGGTATGCCTGGACTAACCACTTTCTCATGAGCTCTATGAACTAATTGGTTGTTAAATTGTTTATTTGGTTCTATTCTTACTATGTCCATATTGCTTGATTCTTTTTGTATTATGCTTTAGGATTTCAATTTTCAGAACACTATTGGCTCTTGTGAGGTGAATTTCCAATCCCATAGGTAATTTTGGACTTGTTTAGTTTCTATTTTGCAGAATAGGT